>JBCAUF010000032.1:395724-415239 GCA_038406115.1 Haemulon aurolineatum
GATTGGATCGGCAGCATAACACCTCTGGAGGCTGCCTTAGACAGGCAGTCCCTGAGCTGTAAGAATTTCCAGAAATCTCTATTATGCAAATTGTATATTTCTTTTAATTCTTCAAATGATTTAAAACCGTTGTTGTGGTAGAGACATTGGATATGCTCGATTCCTTTAGTATGCCACTCTCTCCAAAAGAACACCTTTCCGCCTATTTTTAATAGAGCATTATTCCATATTGATGAGGAGCCTGTAAGAAAAGGAGATACTCCTTCTTACTTGTGCATATGATGCCAAATGTCCCTTGTATTAGAGATTATAGGGTTCTGACCTTGTAGCTTTGGGCTATGGCTCAGATAGTCTGCTGCTTTAAATGGCGCATTTAATTCTTCTTCCAAGCTCACCCACAGAGGCCTGTCCCTTCTGTTTGAGATTAAAGATGTTATTTGGGCCCCTATGAATGCTTCCTGGTAGAGCCTCATATTAGGGAGTCTCAGACCCCCACATTCTACTTTAGCTTGTAGTCTTGTTATTTTCATCCTCGCCCTTTCCCCAGCCCAGATAAACTGATTGAACATTTTATCTATGGTTTTGAAAATGGTCATTGGAATGTTTAATGGTATCATGCCTAGGAGATAGTTCAACTTTGGGGATACGATCATTTTTATGGCTTGTATTCTCCCCCATAATGATATTTGTAATTTATCCCATCCCTTGAGTAGAAGTTCTATTTTAGCCAGTCCTGGGTTGAAGTTATCCATTATCATGTTCTCTAGTCCTGGGTTCAAAAGTATCCCGAGATATTTTAAATTTTTAGCTACCCATCTAAATTTCCAATTTAAAAAATTACTTTTGTAACATTTTTTAGAGAGTGGCATCACTTCAGACTTATTCCAAATGATCGTGTATCCCGATATGGATGAGAATAAGTTGATAGTTTCCAAAATGGCGGGCATCGACTTCTGGGGATCTGATATCAGAGCCAGAATATCATCTGCAAAAATTAGTAATTTGTTTTCTTGACCACCCATTGTTATTCCTATAATTGATTTGTTTGATCTTATAGTTTCTGCAAGGGGTTCCAGAGCTATAATAAACAAGAGTGGTGAGAGTGGGTCTCCCTGTTTTGTCCCTCGTCCTGCTGCAAAAGCCTCTGATCTCAGACCATTAGTCATTACCATAGATTTAGGCTGGTTATAAATGAGTTTAATAATATTCTGAAGTCCCAAACCAAACCCAAATTCTTGTCGGGCAAAATTGAGGTAGCTCCAGCTAACACGATCAAATGCTTTGTTCGCGTCCAGAGACACAGCAGCTGTTGGAGTATCGAGGTCCTTAACTCTCCAGATTAAATGTAGTAAACGTCTGAGATTGTCTGAGGAGGTCCTGCCTTTCACAAACCCCACCTGGTCTGGGTGAATGATGGAAGTTATTACATTGTTTATTCTGGTGGCAAAGATTTTTGTAAAAAGCTTTTCATCACAGCACAGTAGGCTGATTGGTCTATAACTTCCACACTCCAGGGGGTCCTTTCCCTTTTTCAATATAACAGTAATGATTGACTCTGTCATCGAAGGTGGGAGTTGCCCCATTTCAATGGCTGAGCTAAATGTTTTTAATATCTCCGGGCCAAGCTCCTCTGCAAATCGCTTGTAAAATTCACTTGGAATCCCATCTATACCAGGGGTTTTCCCCGAAGGCAGAGATTGTATTGTTTTATTAACCTCCTCAAGTGTTATCGAGCTATCTAGATACCTCATATCTTCTTCTGATAGTTTAGGGAGATTTAAATGTTCAAAGAATTGTTTTGCTTTATCCAAGTCCAATTCACCTTCTGATCTATATAGCTCTTCGTAGAACTGTTTAAACACACTATTAATTTCCTTGTGGTTAGTGATCCGAGCGCCATTTTTGTCTCTGATTGCCCCTATTTGACGAGCAGCTTCTTTAGCTTTTAGTTGACTAGCCAGTAGTTTGCTGGCTTTTTCGCCGGACTCGTACCATTTTTGTTTTAATCTATAGAGAGAATATTCAGCTTTTTTTGTAAGTATAGTATTTAATTCATATTTAGTTTTTATTAAATTGACAAAGGTAGTATTATTCGGCTTTTCCCAAAATTCGCTTTCTAGCTTTTTAATTTCTTCTTCATATTGACTCATTTTTATCTTATCCTGTTTCTTTGTTAAGGCTGTTTGTTGTATAATAATACCCCGTGTGTAGGATTTAAAAGTATCCCATACAATAATCTGGTTGGCAGTACCATTGTTTATTTCAAAGAATGTTTTAATATGTTTTTTAAGATTAGCGCACATGTTCTCATTCTGTAGCACACTTATGTTCATTCGCCATCCTTTAGATTTCTCTTGTGCCTCACCTAAGGCAACAGTTAGATCAACAGGAGCATGGTCTGTCATAGCTATGGTGCCCATATTACAAGTACTAGTATTTTCAATCAGAGCGTGTGAAATCAGGAAGTAATCAATACGCGAATAAGTAGAGTGTCTGTGTGAAAAGAATGTATAATCTCGGGCATCCGGATTTAAAAGTCTCCAGACATCATATAGCCCTGTATCTTTACATAGTGATTTAATAGCATCCTGAGTCCTGGATGGCCTGGTGATGCCCTGCCCAGATCTATCTAGAAACACATCGAGTACTTGGTTATAGTCCCATCCTAGGATCATTGGGTAGTTACCAAAATCCAGAATGATTTTCTTCAGTTGTAGAAAAAAATCTGCATCTTCTATGTTAGGTGCATATAAATTACCTAAAATTATGTTTTGTCCTGCTAGATTAACTAAGAGTATAAGAATTCGTCCCTCTTTATCTCTATATTCTTTTTCTACCATAGCATTAATCTTTTTTTTGAGAATAGTATAGAAACGCCTCGCTTTTTTTGTGTGAAAGTATTGTGGTAAACACATTTGATCCATCTATCTTGGATTCTAGGTGTATCTTTTTCCAAAAGATGTGTCTCCTGAAGCATGACCACATCGGAGCCCCTTTGTTTTAGATAATTTAAAACTTTTCGCCTTTTTACATATGAGCCCAGACCATTTACGTTCCAAGAACTAATTTTGATCACATTAGGGCCCTTAGTATATTTTTCTGCATTGTACATCCTGGACCAGTTGACTTCATTTACTTTAATCTCTGAGTGTATAAGAGAACCCCAAAACCCAGGCTGACGGCCCTTTCCTTTACAAAAACTTAAAGACCCCTCTGAACAGATCCCACCCTTTTGCCCCCCTCCCGCCCCACCCAGCAAAACCATAGTCCACATGACGTGTCTCGAGGTTTTCAGAGCGCTGCTGCTCCAACTATCCTGTATAAGAATCTCACTAACAAATTTAGTTACTTTCTTATGGTCTGAGAAAGATCTTGTGGTAAGCAAGAATGAAAAAAAAAGGCTTCTCCATTTCAAATGGTTTCGTTGGACGGAGGAGAGTCACTCAGGAACTAATCTTGTGGAGACATTTCTTGGTGGAAGAGGGTTTATTGCAAACATCTAATAATGCAATAACTTCTTACCACTCACACAAAGTTCAAGAAAATCATTAAACATCTTTTATCATAGATGCTTGCATGCAAGGGAAGTGTGAATAAAGGTGATGTCAGACTCCGGTCCGATGCAGACTCTGGCTAACAACAAGTGAGTAGACTCCTGTGGACAAAGATCATTTCATTCGGCCTTGTCCAGCAGACAAAGAGGTCATAGTTTCACCATCAGCCGGCGTCCATTCACTTTCTGACACAGCGTGATGGCAGCAGCAGCAAAGGAAAGCCACTGCTGAACAGCTCGGCGACAGTAGTAATGCAATGAAAAAAACAAATGAAAAGCATTCTTGGTTCCTCATACATGAAAATATTCAGAGTCTCATCTGGTGTCAAATCACTCCCTCAGTTCCTCCACAGTTCCTTCCTTTTCTTTAGAAAGGCGGATGTTAAACTTGGCAGGGGGCTATTTGTTCTTAAATGAAATCTGTTCATGATCTGTCTCCTGGAGGCCAACACGTCCGCCCACACAGAAAAATAACTTCAGGCTGGAAAACAAGCAGCGTTTTGCTGGCTGGCTAAATTACCCAACCGCCTCTCCACCCAGACCCTGACCTCTGATCCAGCAGGGTTTGCTTCCTGACTCCCCTCAGCTCCTACTGGGCTCCTCTATACAATATAGGCTATAGACACTGTATTAAAGGAACAGTTCAACATTTTGTTAGCTACACATGAACAAAGCTCATGGGACCAATTAAGATATTTATGTCTAAAATCTGCATCTGTTTGTTTATCAAACCAGCTGGTTTGGGAAATAAACATCTTAAGTCTCCGGTTCTTCTGGATCTTTATATTTTGGTTACATTTAACATTGGGCTCCATCTATATCACCTCTGTCTGTCTACTATGGTATCAGCTGATGATCATCTGATCACACAGACATGAAACCTCTTTCCAGAGTCAGTGTGACTCACACAGGACATCATGATGAGAAAATGTCCATAAACTAATAAGCAGTCATAAAAAATCCCTTACTATTTATAACCACAGATTCTGCCTGACTGTCTTGTCTGCCTGAGTGATCCAGTGATAGTTATGTGTGCATCCACAGGTACACTACCAAACAGTGGCTAACAACTAATTAAAGCATACTTGCAAAATATAAACAAATCTAAACTAAAACAAAGGGACCACAGCTTAACTCACTAAATGAATTGTACTTCCTGTTTGCATCCCCAAAAGCGTTGTGAGTACAGTTAAGTTTATATATATTTATAAATATGAACAGTAATTAACAAAACACAGAGAGCATTAGTAAAACAAAGAATAATAGGAGTAATCAAATCCATTAATACGAACTTTTTCCTGTGTTGTTCAATAAAAATGTATTAGAATTATACCTTTTATATTCCTACACACAGATATTTGCTGTATATTTGAAAACCTGTGGGCACCGACACTCAAATTTCACTAGATATTTCATTTCTGAATTAACTACAACTATACCATTCAACCATCCCATTAAAAGTAAAACATGCTTCACAATTTAATTATATTGTTTCATCAACTGTGAACAACAAAGCATTCCAAGTTACTTGTGTTTTATGACACTGTTGCACTCATACAAAACAATGGAGGAAAATGAAAATACTTGCTCAAACAGCAGCAATATATCTGTTTATGCGGTTGTTGGAGGATTTTCATGCTTTCAAACAAATTGAAGGATTATGAATTGTTTAACTGAGAGATGCCCTCTCTGATTGTGTCAACAGTGCATTGCTGTCAAGCTAAAACAACTATTTTTTTTACTTCATGAAAAGCTGGTTATATTGTGTTTTCACCCTACAACAGCAGTAGTACCCACCCAAGATGGCCAAAAAAACAACTTCAGAAGAAATGTCTTTTAAAGTGTATTTTTTAAAGCATTTGAAACACAAAAAACAGTGAACGGAGAACTCAAGTAACCACAAATTTTGTTTTGGTTCGTCTGCAACCAAAATTCATATCCAACTCCAGCAATGAAAAAACTCACAGTTCAGCAAACATCAAACATCAACAACTTAAAGCCAACTCCATTCAGCTCTGGAGTCAGATTACAATCAGCCAAACGTCGGTATAAAGATGACCAGCCGTTAAAACACATACAGTATAAGGCATGGCACAAAATATCAATATTCTTAAGTCAAATGCTTTTGGATTGAAATGAAATTATCAAATCAACAGTCTTTTATGCTCCAATGAGCTCTGTGCATGAATCATTTAGAAAAACACTCAAGTCATAATCCATCATCAGTCTGACATTCAACCAGAAACAACTTAAACAGCTCAGGCAACATCCCACATACAAACATAACGCTTTCAAAATCAGATCACTTTTATACAGTATTAAATGCATGCATACGTTACAGACATGCACAATATGTAAATAAAAACAAAGGCATACAGGTCTCAGTGAAATGAAAGGAGCTTGGAGCTAATTATACAGAGAACATTCAGAAAAAACACTTAAGGGAAATACATTAATTCATTACGTTCGATGACAAGTGTGGAGCTAGAGAGCTAGGAGGTAATTATCGTATTTTAGCCCCCTGCCCTCAGTCCGCACCATGCCATGTCGGCAGAATGACAATTCAACTCATTCCAAAGTAGTGGGGTTTTTTGGCAGCTTGTTATTATAGTCATATCATATGACATGAAGGCAGCATCAACACACAGACATAAGGAATGAATAAACATATTTCCCAAAATATCACACAAAGCAAAATTTTATAAAAGTTTTGTTAAAAAAATAAAATAAAATAAAGCAAAAGTGACCGTCCGCCTGCTGAGGCCATCCTGTCTCAGCTCATTATATCTCCACCATTTTACATTTATTTCAGCCTTAAATACAGGCATCTTAATAATAACAGTGATAAAATACTACTTAAATGGGCACTCAAAGCAACAGTTATAATCATGCAATTTTCAGAACTTATTTGAGTTATTTGAAGTCTGAGCTTTGGCCAAGACTGACGGTACCCTGCTTGAAACACCAAACATGAAGCTGACGCATCAGTGAAAATAATAATGTTTCAGATATATAATTTTTGCAGCAGTAAACATCTTAACAAATATGGCAAAATGAAGTATGGCATAGCAGGATAGCACCTTTTTCTTTCAGTTCTTGCATTCAATCATTATGGCACAATCACCAAGAGAAAAATACTCTCCTTAAAAAGGCTCAAAAGCATTTACAATATAAACAATTTATACAATATATACAGTGTGAAGCAGGGTTGTCTGCATTTCTAATAGAAATATAAAGCCTTTTTACATCCTTACAGTCGAGCTTTTACATTTCTGTCAGGCACAACATGACTGAATATCCCATTGGCAAATAAGCTGAAGCAAAGAGCGGCTCAATAGCACAGACATTTAGTTTGACACTAATTGGTTGTTCCCAACGAATAACTCACTTTTATTCTGGCAACAAGTGCTGTATTATTATATATAACAAGTGCAGGGCCACTCAGTAGCCCTCAGTTTGACAATGCTCATCAGTGAAAGAAGTCAGTCAGTTAGAGTGGGGGGATTTCAGCACAATATCCAGCTGAACATGGACGGATTATGAGACAGTGGGCTACTAGACACCCACATGTAAAAGAAAAACAACTCCAACGACAAAGCTGCTCAGTAGTTTGCAGTTGCAGTTGTTGGTGGTTGTTTGGTGTCTCCATGTGATGATTTCGAATCTTGTGGTGGTCATCTTGCATCTTTTTGTGGACGCTTTGTGACATTTTGTTGTTATTTTGTCTCCTTTTGCATCTCTCTGCAGTTGTTTGGTGTTTGTCCTGTAGTCATTTTATGTCTCTGGGTTGTCTTGTGTCTCTTTGAAGTTGTGTTGCATCTCTTTGTGGTTATTTTTGCATTTCTGTGGTTGCTATGTGTCTCTTTGTGACCATTTTGCATCTCTTTGTGGTCATTTTGTGTCTCTTTAGGTGTTTTGTGTCTCTTAAAAGTTCTGTTCAACAGGGGTTCACCCAGTGGTGTTGAACAGTGGTTACACCTATTTTGTTTGACACCCTCTCAGCCCTATCAGATGGGTTAAGCACCCCCTTTAACCTACCCCTTTGACAGACAGAATGGCTTTAAGGTATTGTTCAATCGTGTTTCACTGTAGAGAAACACTGCTGTACGTGAAACATATGTTGTTGAGGCTCAGCGTTGTTCTTTTTTTCGTTGCTATGGCCATGTTTGCATTTGTATTATGTCATTTGTAAAAGCAGAAACTGGATAATTCAACAACAGTATCGTTTAACTTTTGGTTATCTTTTTTCTGTAGTCTTAGGGTACATTCACACATGTAGTTAATTTGGTCCAAAACAAAAAAAAAATTACACATTGGAGCAATTTAGTTCTGGTCCGGTTCATGTTCACACTGACTTTTTAACCAATGAAACAAGAGGAGTAAACATGGAGTTTTACAGGTGACTCCTTGTCTGGGAGGTTTTGGCAATTGTCACCCTGCATCATCAGTTTTCAATCACTGGCAGAAGTTTATGCAGCACTTTCGGAATCGAGTCACTCTCTTCCCACTTGTTTTGTCTTACGTTTACGATTAAAGTGATTGCTCTGTTCACATATGTCAACAAAACAATCTTAAATGGAAGATGATCCAGTTTCAAAACAATTGCTCCAAACAGCACATGTGAGAATAAACCCTAAATCAACTTACAGTTGACTCAGTTTGGTGGAAAACTGAGACATGTCTTGTGTAGTGAGACTACCACACTTAGTAAGTTATTCTGACAATAAGTATACTGAAGGCTAGCATCACACTAATTTGTAATCATACCTGTGTGTTAATTTTCTTTTCACAAATATGTGGATATATACTATCAGAATTACAAACCGTAATTACTAAATCTCAAATTTTCCGAGCTTCACAACATTGAAAGCAATGTACCCTCGAGTAACTGCAGAAGTAGTTCCTTGGATAAAAATACCTGTGGCTGGGAGTAAGTGGTGTGGAGGAGCCATGCTACCTCACTTCATCTTATTAATATTCATGTAGTGTTGTATCATTATATTGTGGATCACCACTGGGTTTGCCTGTTAGATGTCAGGGTAGAACTCTGTGTTGACATCAACATTGTGCAAGACAGACTTTTGATCTGCTGACATCCTGCTCAACACCTCAGCTGACAGAGAGTAACTGCTACCAGACTTTTCCTCAAACCAGCTGTCCAATGCCCGCTTCCCATCAAAGTTAGAGATGGGCGGTCCGTTAACTGCCACAGTCAGCAGGTCATTCATCTGCTCAAGAGTCAGCCGGGAACGATTGTTCTTACACATCTTCTGAAGAGACCCTCTACCTTTATCGCAGCAGGCCGTGGAACTGGGCAGGACCCTGACAACTTGCACAATGCGATTCAACAGAGGAAAACGCTGCTTATACCTGCAGATGTGACTGATAACCTCTTTAAAACCATTCATGCTGTAGTAGTCTGCTTTCAAATCCTTCCATTCCACCACAAGGCTGCCCCTAGCCTCTGTCCTGGCCTGTGAGCCCTCCTGGCCCCCAGAAGGAATGGATTCCAGATGGTTGAATATCATCTGGATTTCTTCCTCCCCATATGCTTGTAGGTCCTCTCTGTTGTGAGGCCAGGTGGACAGGTCCAGGACCTTGCAGGCTTTGGCAAATGAACGGCTCTGCAGTTCCAGCCTCTGTGACAGGATGCCCTGACTCCTGTTGCAGATCTTTTCTCTGATGGACTGAAACTTGGACTCCGCAACGCGTAGGTTCTTGAGAGCAACGCCATTGAAACTTTCACGGAAATTTTCTTCAAACTCCTGCAGATACTCTCCAGGGCAGTCCACCAACTGCCCAATCTCCAGAATGGCCTCCTCTATCTTGGCCTCAACTTGTGACACAAGCAAGTACTCTCCCTGGAAGGTGAAGGCTAAGCGGGAAAGAACAGCTATAATGTCCAAAAGGAAGTAGATGAGTTTCACTGACTGATAGTCCATGAGGAACTGAAGGAGGGTAAGGGCGATGGCTGCAGCATCAGCCCTCTGCGTCTGGCTGCTGATCTCCTTAAGATGTGCAACTACCTCCAGGTAATCTTTGATAAGCGCATTAAGGACATTTGGTTCTCCTATGATCCATCTAATGGCTCTAATGTCTCCTAGGAACTCAGTCTCCTCTGATAGTGTTGGAGCAGTGGATCGCAGTTCGGCCATCATGCGAGGTGAGTAGCGGTAGAAACTGAGAAGCTGCTTGAGATTGTTTTCCAGATCCTCCAGGCAGGAGAGCTCCTTCCCACTGATGGCATCCAGCACCTCCAGATGGGGTCGATGGATCATGATAGGGAGACAGAGGATCCAAGGAAAAGTCTTTTGTACAGCTATGTACAGGTTGGCTCTCATTCCTGAAGAAATGTTGGTGCCATCTACCCCAAGACCGACCACTAGCAAGTCCTGAAACCTGAGGCCTAGGACACCAAAGGCACGATCCATTGCCTGGAGATATCCATCCACACTGGTCATGCTCAGTCTCTGCAAGGACAGGAACTCTGTATTTGGACAGCCCTCATTGGTAAGGAACTGGACGTAGACTGCAACCATGTCTGAGAAAAGGTCATCATTTTGGGCGTCCATTATGACACTAAGGAAGGGCGACAGGCGCATCTTCTCAGCCAGGTCTTCTTTTAGGGCCCGGGCGATGTGGTGGATGAGGATCTGACAGTCTCCTTCATTCATATACTGGTCCACCACTTTGAGCTCACACCTCTTCAGAAGCTCTGCCAGTGGACGAAGGTCAGAGAAGGGCCGTCCCTCCAGTGCCAAGTGGTATGCTGCGTTAAACAACAGCATCATGTTCTTGCACATCTCCTCCGTCTTTTCTGGATGCATGCGCAGCTTATACAACTGCAGACACTTTTTATGGAGGTTGCTCTGGCTGTGGAGCTTGATGGTGTGGATCTTAAACTGCTTGGAGCCGATGATAAAGGCGGAAGTTCGAGATGATTGGACAGTGTACTGGCGGCAGACATGGCACCACATCTCATTGAGGGTTGGCGAGTAGCGAAGAAACCAGAACTTTTTCAGCCACTCCTGCTTGAAGCGTCGAATCCGTCTGCTTCCTCCAGAGGAAAGCTTCGATGGATCTTCTGGGGAAATCACAAGATCTGCGGCAATTGACTCATCAGCGGAGTCGACGTCCTGGTCATCTTCATCCAAAACCACCTGAGTGGGAGTCAAAGGCTCCATCCCTGGAAAGAAAAAAACATTTTTCATTTAAGTGAAATTTGTTCAAATTCGTGGATGGCTCTGGGAAGGGTAGGTCTCTCAGTAGGTCCACCAGCTTGGTCCGTCTAATATGTCTCAACAACTATAGGATCAATTGTCATGAAGGTTTGTACAGATATTCATAGCTCTGAGAGAATTAATCCTAATGACTTTGGTGATCCTCTGACCTTTCCTCTAATGTCATATCTCAACAACAATTGCATGAATTGTCATGAAATATATCATGTTCCTCTCAGGATGAATTATAATAACTGCGGTGATCCTCTGACTTTTCACTGATCATCAGTTCAAACAGTCAACCTTTCAACCGTTGGTCTGAACTTTGGGTCAGTCTAACAATAAATCATCACGACATACCTTGAAAATCTTCGATGGGGCCTTGCTCAGGGTGGGGCGGGGCTTGATCGTGTTGGGTCAGGGTCTGTTCAGACATTGGGGGACCAACCCCCTGTTCCACCCTGAAGCGGGACAGCTCCTCCTCCAACTCCAGGATCCTCCTTTTCAGTTTGACACAGTTGGGGCAGAAGGAGGTGGATGGTTCCTCGCTATTCTGATTCTCCTCCTCTTTCTCTTCCAACTTTAGATTAGAAACATTAAAGCTGCTTTCAGAAGACCCTACTACTTTACACTCACTGGGAAGGGAAGCCTGGGACCTGGACCTGCTGGAGTCCTCTAGAGAAGCCTCTAGGACGTCTTTGAAGATAAGGTCGATCTTCTTCCTCTTGGCAGGAGGCTGGCCGTCTGGCTCCTCACTTGGTTGTTTACCAGGGCTGGGTTTTCCCTGCAGAACTGACTGCAGACACGGAGATTTAAAGTCCTTTTGCGTGATGGGCAGGACTGCTGGCTTCCCGGTATCTGGAATTAAATTATTTCTTAGCAATGTCAAGAAAACATGGCAAACAGTCTGTGGATGTTGAAAAACAGTCATTTTAGCCTTTTTTGATAACACTGAGAGCTCCAAACACTGTAGCTTAAGAAAACACATTCAAGTAGACAATATTCAAGCAAATTAAGTCAAAATATTCACCAACGTCTACCGAGACCTGACTTCAGTAACTTCATGAGTCAACCATGGCAACAAGCCAGATGCCCATGATTGTTTATGATTAGTTTTTACCATGAAGCACTTTGTTATTTAGTTTTGAAAGGTGTTATATTAATAAAGTTATTGTTGTTATTATTAATATTACTATTGTTGTTGTTTCTTTATGTTATTATTAGTATTATTGTATAATTTATAACCATCCATAAACATTGGGGATAGGACAATTTACGCTTTTGAAATAACAGAATAGTAGGATTGTGGAATCAAACATTCTGTAATGATCTGTCAATCTAATAATAGTAATAATCTGATGATATAACATATAATAGTGTAACAGGGGTGACATTTTTCTGCTTTTAGTGTTTTTACTCCTAATTTTCCTGATTATACTTACATACTTTTCAATGCACAACATTTTCTTGTAATAGAATCACAGTGTAGAATTAGTGCTTTTACTTGAGTTAAGGATGTAAACACTACTTCCTCCATCTCTTGTCATATCCCTTTTATTTCCTACCACTCCTCTGGATGGAAATAGTTCTCTTTAGAAACTACATCCTGCTATCTTGCGTGATTATGCGTGAGATCTCGTGGGTCCGCGTCATTCCCACTAAATATGGTCGCCGATGAGGAAAGACCTCTGTGTGCTTTATTTAAATTGAGTTAACAAACTGAACTTGGAAATTCTTGATAATCAGGTGATTATATGCAGAATGCTAGTGCCAGCAACTCATACAGTGGTTTGTACAGATACTGTACAGAGTCTCCTAGGTAATTTCATACTCCAGATGAAATTACACCTACAATTCTTCACATAGCAATTTTTTTCATTCCTTCAATCTACAAATGATGCATTTCCACTTATTGCCCCTTTAAGGAACAAATTTAACAGTCTAACAGCAGCACCATCTGCTGGTAGTGAGGCCCATGTTGAAATAAATAGCCTCCACAACGAGGAAAACATCACTCCAGAGAGGGATTTATCTTGTACCAGTGCTGAAAAATAAATAAGTATATTTGCACCTCTACTTGAGTAAATAATCTGAATATGACTTTGTCTCACTCTGACTAACTCACAATTGCAAACACAGTTGAGGTGAATCATAATTCCCTGAATTACAGTGAGCAGAATGTGTGCATTGTCAAAGATGCCACATTAAGGATACTATACATGGACATCTAAATTATGGAGCCACTGGAATTGGCATTCAATTGACTCAGCGCCGCTGTGACCCTGGTATAGTGAGTATAGTATTCAACAACCATACCCACTTCCCTGTGCTAACAAGTCAGACACCACCTGACAATCTCACCTGTGTCCAGGTTGCGGTCGATGCTCTCCTGAGAGACGCAGTGAAGTCGTTGGATGTATTCGTCACTGTACCACACCCTCAGTTTCTCTCCTGCCTCCAGCGTCCGACACACTCTGAAGTAGATGTTTTTTTGATGCTGAAACGCTGTCAAGTTCCTGTCGCTCTCCTCCGACGAGGTCCGGACAAACCTGCAGCTCAACAGGAACATCCAGGAGCTCCATCACAAACATTATTTGATATTTGGCACCAGCTCTAGAGAGAAGAGAGACTCTCCAGCATCAACTTCACACAGATTACATTCTCCCCCCAAGCTTCAGCTCAGAACGTTTCTCAGATGTTGGAGATGACATGCAGAAGTGCAGTTGGTGCTTGTAGCTTGTTTCTTGTAGAAGTCCAGTGTGGGCGGTTGTGGCTCACATGTCGGAGTATCCTTGGGCAAGATACTGAACCCTTAGTTGCCCCTGGTGGCATAGCCATCGGTGTGTGCATGATACCGATGAGCAGGTGGCACTTTGTACAGTAGCCTCGGCCACCAGTGTATGAATGTGTGTGAATGTGAGCGCTTTGAGTGGTTGCAAAGACTAGAATATACAAGAATATATATATAAGTCAGTCCGTTTCAGTGTAACTGTGCTGCAGTCCAGTTGTAGTTTTTTGCGGCAGGGTTCCTACCTAAAAAATTACTTTGTGTTGCTTTAACAGATTTAATGATTTTTGGTGTTTTAACTCACAAGTCTATAATGCTGTTTATTGCATGAGTGTAGAGTTCAGAAACATGCAAAATCAAAAATTCGCTCACGGTGTATTCAAATAAAAAGTGTTACCTCATCCAGTTGGCTTTGGTCTCATCGCTGCCATCTATGGACTGATACGTGTTGTTGATATCAACAATCTGGAACAGGTCAAAATAGAAAAAACTAATTCAGAACTTTGAGATTTGGCTGTAATATGTGAGGGGAACAGATCTAAACTGGTTCTTAAATGGTCTCGGACTGGTTGAACTTACTATCCAGGAAAAGAAGCCTGAGGATTTGTCCTTGGAGACCACCTCTCCCTCATACGGACCGAACACCGCCCCTTTGGGGATGTTTGGATCCACGCAGCGAACATCCACCTCGTGTCCTTCGGTGAAGACCTCCAGGCCTGACGGGATGGTGAGCGCCGCCCTGTTGGCCGACCCCAGGGCCGCGGGTGTATCGGGGACGAACAGCGGCGGCCCGTGGGACGGACACTCCTTCTGGAAATAGTCCTGGCACTCCTCACAAACTAAAGGAGAAAAATCTGATTGTTATGAAGCCCCTGTGTACATATAAACTGTGTATATATATAGGCTATATATTTTTTTGTTTTGTCAATAAATGGAAAGCAGAGACTGAGTTAAATTGGTACTCGCCTCAATATCAAATCATATCTTAACTTTTTGAAGGTCCTTTATCATAAACTACTGTGCTGTCTATAATGTTGCATGAACACCTGAACCACATTTCATGACAATCCGTCTAACAGTTTGCTGCAATAACCGCAAACTAGCTCATGTCAGCACTGTCAATGAGAGACATTCAGAAGTTGGGATTTAGCTCAAAGCACCACTGTGTGCAGCCATACAGAGCAGCTAACGTGGCTGCAGTGTTGGGGTTGTTACTAAAAAAAGGTAATCCATTACACATTACTAGTTACGTTTTTAAAAAATAATGCCTTACTTACTTTGTTACTTGCTGCTTAAAGTAATTGGTTCCATTACTTTTGAATTATATCACATCACCTGAGATTTACCATACCTTAATTGCCACTACTTAACACTACAAAATCAAACAAGATGCCTATATGAGCATGAATCTGTTGTGTTTTTATTACAATAACGAGGCAGGGAGTACGGTCATCGTGAACTTTACTTGTTTCACAAGTTTCCAATCATTCAACAACAAAAACTCTCATTGGATGCTGCATTACACGTCAGTTAACCCCTTGCACAACAGAATCTTTACTCTAAAAGGACATGCACACGATCTCTTTTATGATCTCTCCTTCCTCGTCTTCTTCATCTTTCGCTTGTCTTCTGCTCCTGTTCGAGTCACACCCATACTATGGTTACGTATATGTCACATGACGTGAGCGAGGTCAAACTTGCATTGCGTATACGCAAAGGGACGTTTAATTTGTGTTTTTCAGCCCTCCCCTACAGAATTGCAAGTGACAAGATCAGTTTTGATTCATAGTGTGATTACTAATGCTATCAACCTTAATGTGTTACATTACTGCGTTACAGGCAAATGTAATCTGATAACAGTAACACACTACCCCCAACACTGCATGGCTGCAGACCCTTCAGCCCGATTCACTGACACTTCTCTGAGAGTGAAGAAGAAGAACTCACACCAGAGGTCCAATGACTGCTCGCTCATGTTGGAACCATGTTGGTGGAGGCTCAGCACGTCGTCTTCTTCACAACCTCTGCAGAACACAACAACACACAGTCTGTTACTGCCTGTGGAACAAATCACTAACAAGACATAGTAACCATATTTCTAAAACCTTGGCTGCTGTCCTGCAGCACTGTATTGTGTTTTAAACTTCAATATTTCTATTTTAACAGTGCATCAAATAACTACATGTCATGCCGGGAGGAAGTATTCAGATGCTTTACTTGAGTAAAAATATGAATGCCACACTGTAAAAATACAGTAATTGTTCTATATTGAAAATGCTAGGATTAAGAGTATTCAATGCAGTAAAATGTCCCCCTGTAAATATTATACTATTATACATTAGATTATTAGACCATGACTCATGCAATAATGTAAAGCTATTTTATTGTTGTAAAACGAATTGTATAAATTTTAGTTGGTTGAAGAGGAGCTCATTACGACTCAAAACTATAAGAACAGTTGCCGATCAAGTGGGTCAACTGCAACATGGCCCTATAATAGTTCAGAACACAAAGATACTTTGCTTAAAATGAAACAGTTTACATAGCTATACTATTTGACCACATAGACACTCAACAAATCAGCCTACTCTAAATAAATCAAATATATTAAAAGGGTCTGTTCTCATGCATTTATTTATTTATTTATTCTAGCTCTTTAATCATATCCCACATCTTTAGTCTTCTCTGTCTGATCTTCTTTAATGTGACACTGAGCCTCCCCTGAAATGGCTTGGAGCCCCCCACCCCACCTTTAAAAACCTCACACAATCAATAATCATCAGAATAGCTGCTGATTATTGTTTTTGTTGATTACTGTTTTCACAATTCCCAAATACTTACACTGTACGGTAAGTTTTTAAAAAAGTGTTGGATAAAATGTCAAATAATAGGTAATAATAATGTATATATAAATAACTCATCTTTAACACTCCAGTATTGATGTAAACCTAATAATCCAGGATCGATCAGATCTGGTGTCAATCTAAGTTTATTTCCAAGAGTTTATATATTTTATTTATTTAGGCTATTACAAGACCCCTCCTCATATTTACACTATTCATAAATAATAATAGCATAACATTTCGTCTCCTGACATCAGGAGGCCCCCTTTTATTAATCCAAAGCCCTCTGACTGTCTTTGGTCTGATGTCTTTATTCAGAGGATTGAAACTGTGTGCAGATCGGCTGGAGGCTGCAGGACTCTCCTCGAACCACAAAACACTTCACGAAGCCCGAAAAACTTCAGTTGCTTTCAACTTTGCGTGTCCGTGCGGTCACATCATGCGTGAAATGAGCGGATTTGCGGGTCATGAGCGGCGGAGTTTTAACCTGCGCCACGCTTTCTCCGCTCGGCTTCGATCTGCAGACAACTGGCAAGCTGCCTGCAGTTTTCGGAAGCCATTTTCGCTGGCCACAGTGGCTACTGACACAGACCCACCGTGTGCAGAGACGCAGCGGGGACACAGACCCTCTCTCCCGGGTGAATCTGGACTCTCCCTTCCCGGCCGACGAGCACCGACCCCCGGCCGCTGGCTCCGCGGCTGCCCGCCGACGCAAAGTTTCCCGTTAATTTTTTGCAGCGACTCAGTCGCCTCCCCGAGCTTTGACCACCATTTTTTATCACAGGAAATGACATGGAAAACGGAAGAAAGCAATTGCGCAAAAAATTAAAGTTAACATTGTGAATTTGAGTGTGACAGGACAGAGACAGACTCACCTTTTTATGTGGACACCAGCTGCAGGTGAAGTTACGGCGATTTACTGTGAGACCTCAAGTACCACCCACAAAACAATATACAGTTAATATACATACAACATGCTGGAATAATACAGTGACATATTAAAAGTAACATAACATCAACTCCCTGCACTCAGTGTTTCATATTAATACACCATGTAGCTGAGTTAGTTAAAGTTGTTAAAATGATATCATTGATGACTCAACAAGCAGCTGTCAATACTGCAGCTACTGGAAAATAATCAAGTATTGTGCTAATTAAAGTGCAGTTTGTGCATGTATGTGTATTATATACATCTGAATCCAATCATAAATATATATGATTGGATTCAGATGTCATGTTAAACATGTTGGCTGAAACAGTTTGATCACAAGTCGATTACTTCCACAATTAACCTTCCAAAAATATAACAGAAAATAGAGAAAAAGTAGTTCTGATGAACTGTTCACAAAATGTGGAAAAAGAGAAAAGAAGCAAATATTTCATATTTTGCTTGGTAAATGCATTCCTTGTCACATTAGATAGAAATCAATTTTTCATTGATCCACTAATTGTTTCAAACCTATTTAGATAAACTGCCCGGGCAGATGATGCTCAGTCCAAACACTCGTACACAACACACTTGTTTCAGCTGTAGTTCGTCATTGTCATCATATTTGGCTTTGAATTAAAACTTCTTCTGTTACATGATTAGAAACCAGTGTTAGAAATCTACTGCTACTGCATTTTGAGGTACTTTTACTTTGAGTATTTCTCTTGAATGCTACATTATACTTATACTCCAAAACATACCCAAATACATACAAGAAGTAATAATATTCCAATAAAATATTACAGTATGTGCTTTTACTTTTGTCTGTTTGCAGAACCTTTACTTGTACTCAAGTATTTTTCCATTATGGTATTTCAGATATTGCAGTTTATTGAAGAATCTGAACACAAAGTGTTTCAACAAAGTGTTTCAGTAAAAGTATTGCATTGATGTTTGACTAAAACAAAATGAAATTTGAAACACAGGAAGGTCATTTTCATACAATCAATGCAGATCTTAAAAATAGAATATAAATGCCATACATGAATATCTTGGGACCAAAACTACATTCAGAGGCACAAAAAGATTGAGAAAACATAAGAATACACATTATCAATTTATATTAATGTCATCTTTTCAAGCTGCTTCAATGCATCCTAAACACCAAACAGAGGGTGCACCAGTTTTAGCTGGCAGCACCTGATAAAGTGAACAGTGAGTGTGGTTCTGTCACAATGATTCACAGTACCAGTGACCACAATAATGTCTGTAAACGCAGAATATATGTTGTTGTTTTTCTGACCTAAAATGGCCTCCAGTGTGTAAAAGTTCAAACTCAGCTTTGACTTTCAGTAAGATTACGACTTTTTTTTATCCCTTTTGTATTGTTGGTGTGTCCTATTAGACTTTGAGTAAAAAAAATAAATAAAAAAAATAAGTGGAACTTTGTGTCACCTGGATTCACAATGTGGGCTGTGAAGCAGCTTTGTTGTTTGCCAGCTGGACATACCTGCAATGTTTATGACATCACAGCCAGTTGGGAGCCAATCAGGGTCCAGTACGAACCTCACACAGTCTGAACCATGTAGGTCACAAACACCGAGAGGCACTTTGAAGTATTTTTATTGAGCTAACTGAACCTTTTCATAATCAGACACACAGTATTACTCAGAGCAGACTACTGTTATCTCTGGTGCCTCCCAGCTTTAGGTCAAGCCCAGCCTGTAGCGCTCCACGTTGCCTTTATGGTACTTGCTGATGCCGTGTTGTTCGATGTTGTGGGCCTTGAACATCCTGGAGCCTTTGATTAAAGCCAGGTGCTGGTGGGACTTGTCGGCATGGAGGCGGCACACGTGGCACCACATCTGATCAAGCGTCGACGAATATCGGAGGAACCAGAACCTTTTCAGCCAGGCCTTGTTGAAGCAGGGGGTCTTCCGAGGCGTCATCTTGGTCGAGCTGCCGCCGCGCCGCTGCCTCCAGGGGGCCGGGTTCAGGTCCTGAACACCGTCAGTGACCGCCAACTGAGAAGGTGAGACAGGCTCTGTCCCTGTGATGACAAACAGACACATGTGGCAAACTATTCTGTCAGATAGCAGTTTATTATTAACCTGACTCTCGCCAGATCCTTGTAGTTCCGCCCTGCTACACACTAGGATCTGGGACTTCTCCATAGGAGATGT
>JBCAUF010000032.1:578504-590740 GCA_038406115.1 Haemulon aurolineatum
GGACAGACTGGGACAGACCAGACAGACACAGACCAGGAGAGACCGAGACGGACTGGGACAGACCAGAACAAAGCGGGACAGACTGGGACAGACTGGAAGAAAGCTGGACAGACCAGGAGAGACTGGGACAGACCAGAGCAAAGTGGGACAGACCAGAACAGACCAGAACAGATCGGGCCTTCAGCTGTCAGTCCTGCTGGCATCAGTCTGAATTCAGGTCCCTTCATGACACAGTTTGTTGTGATTTGAGGGGGGGGGGGGGTGCTCAGTGTGTTTGGGGGTTTGTTGTTGAACACGCGTGACGTCATGTGTGTTTTGGTGAAGTCACATGACGTCATGTGTGTTTTGGTGAAGTCACATGACCCTGAGCGGACTCTGTTTGTTTCTCGTCCGATCCGCTCTGTGAAGTCTCTTCAGCTCTGCAGCGTCTCCAACACTTAGCGAGTCCCACGGGTGGTAATTATGTCTGAGCTCCGATAACAAGGACTGCATTTCATACTTGGATAATAACTATTAAAAAGAGTGTTTTCCAATTAATTAAACACACAGTCTGTAAGTAACCTCTGGACATTTGCCCCGCGGGCTCACATAATTTATGAGGTACTGGGGGAAAACAAACGAGCGCTCCTTTCATGTGAAAATCTTCACAAAAGAGTCGGTGCCGTGGAGAATACGAGGGGAGCTGCTGCACGCTTCCCTCCACATTCAACTTTGTACATGCAAATTGTGAACATAACTTTTTGATATGATAAAACGGCACTTCGGTGTCATTTCGTGGGCAGGCCTATCGGGGGTCTCGACTCTGCGATGATGAAAGAGTCATCTGAGCTTTTCCGAGCCATTACTCCGTCCTGCAGGAGGCTCGCAGCGTGTTTAATGCGAGCCCGAGGAGGAGCCTCTGGAGGATCATTACCGGCGGAGGAGAAGAGGAGGTGCGTTCACCTCTGCCGCCGTGGAGCGCTTTAATGAAAGATGCTTAAAAAAGCGTGAAAATGCCATCCCTAATCTGCTCGACCCATCTGTGGAGGAGCAGCTTAGAGCGGCTCGGCTCGCACCGTTTCACCCGGCGGTGCAGTCATGCTCATGATGTGCTTAAAGAGGCTCCTCAAGGAGAATGTTTTCACATTACTCAGGCTTCATTATGCCAAATCAATATTCGTTTAGCATCGCAGGTTATAGACTCCTCACACCTCGACTCCGGGCTGCATCCTCACAGAGCCACGAGGAGCTGCTCCACGAGGAGCTGCTCCACGAGGACCAGAAGGAGAAGAAGAGCTGAGGAGAATCATCTCATCCACCAGAGAACATCTGGAGTCAAAACTAAATGATCTGATGATGTTCACACTCAGACTGAAGGGACACTGATTCAACCTGAACTTTAGTTCCTTTGACCCAAAAAGACTAAATAAAGAATGAAAGTGAAATGAAAGATTGATTATCAATAAGTCCATTCTGTAATCAATCATCAATGAAGGAGGTGAGGAAGCTTTAAAACACTGATGTGTTTTTTTAAAACTGAATCTTGATGAAGAACTGACGTCAAAATAAAATAAGGTGCATCAATACATGCCTAATGGGTCAATGACAAATCAGCTTCTGAAAAGGCATTTTAAAAAAGTATTTTCAATTTAGATGTAATGCATATTTTTGAGTCCACAACAATGTGTTTGAACAAGTCTCATTTATTGAATAACATTTCTAACCGTTTTAACTCATTTTTAAACAGTACTGTATTTTTTAACTGCAACAAAAAAATGTCAGGTGGCGCAACCAAATATTTATAAAAAATACATATACATTCCTAATATATATTCTAAGATTAGTTCTTTGGCAACTATCCCTAAGGTATCTACAGTAGGTAAGACATTATATATTTATACAAATACACATATTTAAAATTAACATAAATAAACATCTAATAAATTCAACAGAGTTTCAATAAGAAACATGAACATAAATGATGTCTCGTCCGTCATCAATAAACATCAATCAGTAAGTGCAGAAATCAGACAGAAGGTGTCGTCACACCTGCAGAACCTGAAGCTTCCTTCAGTGACTCTGAGATGTTTGTGTGAACATCACGAGTCTGCAGACAGGAGCTGCTCACACTCCATCAGTGTGTTGGATTCAGGGACATCTCACCCCCCCTTCACAAACTACAGCCTGATAAACCCTGAAGGCCCTGCAGAGTCAGAGTTTGGTTTGTCTGCTCTGGGCTCCTGTAGAAACACTCACTGAGAGGAGAACATGAAGCGTCCGATCTTCAGCTCATTGGACCTTTTGAACAAAATGTAAAAACAAATACAGACTCAAACAAAACCGAGCTCAAAGCTAGCGTTGGTAAACCTGCAGAGCTAGCAGGAGAGCTAACAACATGTGAAAGTGGCACATCCTCTAAGCTCCGCCCCCTCTCCTGTCTAAAGCTCCGCCCCCATGAAGTTGGTATTGTAACTTCCGTGTCCGTCAGGTGATGCGCTGGATACATTTTTTTTCAGCGTCACAAACACAAAATGACCATCAGGATTTAACTCGTTTGGTCCAATAACACTTCAAAGTCTCGGAGAGCCGTAAGTTACCAACCCTAGCTTTAAGTCTTAGCTCACAGCTAACTCACTGTCTCCATGGTAACATTATACTTCCTGTCTACATCCCCCAAGGAATCATGGGAACTTACGAGCGTGATTGTCCCATAAGACGGAGACAAGGAATAATAAGACGAGTCAGTCATTACGATCAACAGCAATCAATCAATGAAGCTAGTGACAGCAGCTCTCACCTGTAAACCTGTGCTGCAGAAACACCTGAGCGACTCGTCCACAGAGAAACACCTGAGCGACTCGTCCACAGAGAAACACCTGAGCGACTCGTCCTGAGCGACTCGTCCTGAGGACACGCAGAGAAACACGTCGTTCAGGATGATTTCAGCGATGAAGAGCGGCGACACTCTCACTGCTCTCCTGCTGGGAAGAAAGTTCCTCCAGTCGTCCCACTCGGCTAATTATAGGACCAACAAATCAGATTAGACTGTGGCTTAAACACACACACACACACACACACACACACACACACACTGACCTCACATCAGCACACACTGCAGAACAGTTTATAGTTTGTATATCAATAATCAACTAGAAAATTCCCGCAGGAAATTTTGAGAGTAACTCGTAGGCTGCTGCCCGGGAGTCTGTATCCAAGTGCACACAAAGCAAAGAAACTTAAATTGATCAGTGCGTGTGATTGCGACATCACTGGCTGGTTGCTTCGTGTCTTCGCTTGCATCAGCGGCTAGGAAACACGTGTGATGTCTTTGCTACATCACTGACTGACCAGCTTCTAATGTTAGCGTTAGTGAGTAGAAAGTGCAAACACACTCACACATAATGAACATGCATACACTCAGATGTACACACAAACCAAGCTAAGCAACACTCACTTCAAAAACTGTCTCACTGTATCTGCCTGTTTTACCCTCTCTCAGTCTCTTTGTTCGTAATTTAGACAGAGAAATTGAAATTAACTGCCAAGAACTACAAAAATGGCCGCAGCTGTAGTCCAAGCCTGAAGCCAAGCTGCTGTCATGGCGACTCAGCTGGTTGCCATGACTACTCACAGACCCAGGAGAGGAGAGAGAAAAGGAGGATTTTTTGCCCTCTTGACAGTCCTCGCGTTTAGGCTTATTGAGACAAAACGGTAGCTCGAACCAGAGAAAAAAACAGATGTGGATTGGCAGGAGAAGTTCCCGAACACACTGATGTGTTTTGGTGTCTTTTGAGTAAAGACTGAATAAAATATGGCGAGTATAAGAAGAGAGTCGTTTCTGCTTTTCTTGAAAATTGGCTCCAAATTTTGCGTTGGAGTTAATGGCAGTTGGAGCGGCACACTCCTCGCTCTCGGGCTCGCCATTCAAATTTGGAAAATGACTCGGCTTAAGCGAGCACATTGTGTGAATCAGGACGAGTTCCTTTACAAAAGTGGGAAAATTTCATTTGCGTACAATTTAAGATGTGCCCAGGAGCAGCGTGGAAAGAGGAAAGTTTGAGCAAAAATCAGACAGCCTCTCTCACTCTGGCCGATGATGTCATCCACTCTAGCACGAACATTCCGTGCAATACACACCCATTATAAACCCAGAAATTTAACAGAGGTGATCATGATGATTGACGAGCGATTGATAAAAAAGTATAAAATATTTTAAAGATCTGTAAAGGATTTCTATAGAGGACAAATTTACCTACAATTTAAAGTTTGAATGAAGTCTCTAGGTCAAAATTTCTGGGAGGAGATAACTTTTGAAAACGGCCCTAAAAATGACAGTTATTCTCTCTTTTTTGCGGTTTCCCATTCATTTCAATGGGACGATTTTTGGTTTTTCGCAAATAAATTTGTGAAAAATTTGTGAATTTGAAATTTTAAAAGAGAGCATGCGATTCCCGATGAAGGCACATGTTTGATATATAATTTGTCGGGGTCCTCTAAAACTGCAGCCTGTGGAGCGGACCGAAAAAAGGTGCGGAAGATGAATAAAATGTTAGAAACACGCAGAAGATCAATAGCTGTTGCTTCATGACCTGCAGGCTCAGGACACATGTGACACACGTGTTAAAACATGTTTTCACAATTTCTGTCACAATGAAAAGTTTCATTCTGTCTTCGGTCAGTTTGATCAGCTGATCATGAAGGTTAACAAGATGAAACACTGATGAAGAAAATGAACTTCAGTCCTTTAACACTTTGAATGTTAAAATACAGAAACAGATAAAATTATGAAAACAAAGTTTATCTGCATAAACATTACTTTTACTTTCCCTGTGTGTGAGTGTCTCTCTCTCTCTCTCTCACTCACTCTCTCTCTCCTCTCCCCCCTCCCTCTCTCTCTCTCTCTCTCTCTCTGAGCAGACCTCAGATCAGTTTAGCAGCTGAAGTAGTAAACTTATCCTCAAACTGGATGCTCCTCTCATTTTACACCTCCTCTTCTCCTCCTCGTTCTTGTTGTTGTTGTTGTCCTCCTTCCTCCTCCTCCTCCTCCTCCGGTTCCCGTCCCGGTGCGTCGCGCGCTCTCTGTCCGATGTGACCGGTCTGGCGCGTGCTCTCTCTCTCTCTCTCTCTCTCTCGTCATGTCGTATCCTCAGGGTTTCCTCTTCCCGCCGTCCGTGTCTCTGTCGCTGCACTCGTGTCCGTCCTTCGGTCCCGGTTCTGTCCTGTTGGGACCGAGGACGGAGGACCTGGGTCGGTCCTCTTCGGGCTCAGCCTTCGCTCCGTACTCCGGGTCCGCCGCGACCCACCTGCCGTACGGGGGGGAGCCCCGGGCCGCCAACAGCCTCGGCTCGTTCGCGGTGAGTCCGGGTCCAGCGGACCGGTGTCACCGGGGGACCGGGTTCTGTTCTGGAGTCAGTTTGAAGTGTTGAGACCAGTTCATTAGACTGGGATTCATTTAAAAGTCTGATTCTAAACTAATGTGCAGATTATTATTATTATTATTATTGTCTTTATTATTATTACTAGGGTATTAATATTATTATTACGATTAGCCTACTGGTAGTATTATTAGTAGTGTTGTCATTATAATTTCTATTATTGATGTAATATTATTATGGTTATGATTATTTTTATTATTAGGACCTATTATGTTTTGTGTTATTATTGTCGTTGATATTATTATTTATTCATTTTATTTGTATTTTTATTATCAGTAAAAAATCTGCCTCCTTTCAGTTGAAACATTTTATTTTGGACATTTTTTAAAGTTTTGTTTGAATTCATGAGTTTATTTCCACGAGATGTTGAAGCTGATGATGGTTGATGAATGTGATGTGACCTGATGTGTGTGTGTGTGTGTGTGTGTGTGTGTGTGTGTTTTAATTCAAGCTTTATTTAACTTTAGTCTCGTTAAGGTCGACGTCTCGGCTGCCAAGAGAGAAAAGCCGTTAAAGCCGTCGTCTCAAACGTCCTCCTCTCCCGTTTCAGAGTCCCGGTTACGATCCGTCCTCGGGTCTCTCGGGGTCCCTGGACTACCACCCGTTCGGGGCCCTGGGGCCCTACCCCTACGGAGACCCCAGCTACAGGAAGAACGCCACGCGGGACGCCACGGCCACGCTGAAGGCCTGGCTCAACGAGCACCGCAAGAACCCGTACCCGACCAAGGGCGAGAAGATCATGCTGGCCATCATCACCAAGATGACGCTCACGCAGGTGTCCACCTGGTTCGCCAACGCTCGCCGCCGCCTCAAGAAGGAGAACAAGATGACGTGGACGCCGCGGAACCGCAGCGAGGACGAGGACGACGACGACAACATCGACCTGGAGCGCCACGACGACGACGACGAGCCAATGAGGGCGGCCGGAGACGAGCCCGACGCCAAGAGCGAGGCCGGTGAGTCAGAGGAGCGAGCAATCGATCGATTGATCAATCAATTCATCGATCGATCAGAGGAGCAATCTATCAATCAATCAATCAATCAATCAATTGATTAATCAATCGATCAATCAGAGGAACAATCAATCAATCAATCAGAGGAACAATCAATCAATCAATCGATCAGGCAGAGGAGGAATCAATCGATCAATCAATCAATCGATCGATCACTCAATCAATCGATCACTTAATCAGTCAATCGATCAATCAATCAGAGGAGGTAGAAGTGTTTTTATTTTTATTTTCTTGTATTTTTATTTAAATTGATCAGACTGTTGCTATGACGACCTCATTTCCCGTCAGGGACAGATAAAGTCATTGATCAATCAATCTATTGATCCATCTTCAGATTCGTGATGAAGCGGAGCCATTTGCTGCTGCTCTTCTTCATATATTGACCGAACTGTTCAATTGATTGATTGATTGATTGATTGTTGCAGAATTAAACTGAGTCAATCATAATGATCATATTCGATCAAATGTATCGTTACTGCAGTAACAGTATCAGTACTGCAGTATTAGTACTGATACTAAGTGGAAATACTTAAATACTGAAATATTTTGTCATAAAGTTTTTGAATATGGATCAATAAAGTGATCGATCATCTGTCAGAAAAAAAACACACGGATACGACAATGAAGTACAAATACTTCAAATATACTTTGTTACGTTCTGCCACTCTTTGTATCAGTACTGTATAATCAATACTGCTCATACTTCACTGTGTGTCTCACACTATTGATCACATAGTGTGTATTGATTATATTTATATTCATATTTTTCTGATGTTAAACTTGATTTACATTATTGATCAATCTGTCGATTGTATTGATCGGACGTCTGATCTGTAAACGACGTCTTTAAAAATTAAACAAAGAAAAACTGTTTTGTATATTAAAAAAATAACTCAACAAATATTAATTGATCATCAAAGTAATTAATCTTCTATTGATTGACTGTTTGTTGCAGTTTGATTTATTTTGTGATTCTGTTCTGATCAAAGAATCAAATTTATTTGTTTGTTTGTTTGTTTATTTGTTTGTTTATTTTGTGTCTCGTTTTATTTAAATTTTCTAAAGAATTTAGAAAAAATTAGAAAATGATTAATAATTGAGATGAATTAATAATGAAAACAGATCATGATGTGCTGCAGCGTGTGTGTGTGTGTGTGTGTGTGTGTGTGTGTGTGCTCCGTGCTGACCCCTCCCTGTCTGCCTGCAGGTCTCCGTGGCCCCCCCTCCGTCGGGCCCTCGTGTGTCTTGTTGTTCAGAGACGACAGCAGCAGCGACACCGATCGAGGTTTCACTGATCCGGACTTCAAAGACCCCCCTCGGGTCCCGGGGCCCCCCTCCACGGGGGCCCCTCCCCAGAGCCTGACCCCGGGGACGGCGAGAGCGTCGGAACCGGAGCGCTCGCCGAGCCCGCCGTCCAAAGAGCTCGTGGACTCTTGTGACGTCGTCCGGGGGCCGAACGCGGCCCCCAAACCCAAACTGTGGTCCCTGGCCGAGATCGCCACGTCCGAGGACAAAACCAAAGGATCTAATGACTCTGCACAGAGCGGGGGGGCCCGGACCCCCTTCCCCCACGGCCCCGCCCTGCCCCGACACCTCTACTACGCCTCCCCCTTCATCCACGGATACTCCGGCTACGGCCCCCTGGGGCCCCTGCACGGCGGCCCCGGCTCACATTTAAACGGATTACAGCAGACGATGCTGCAGCGAGCCGAGGCGGCGGCCCGAGACCTCCGGCTGCACGGACACGAGCTGAAGAGAGGCATGACGAACGTGTAGACAGACCCCCACACGGGGGCCCCACGGAGCCCCCACTGAGGCCCCGGGGGGGGGGGGGGCTGAACTTTGACTCAGAAACTCAAATATTGAATTTTAGACGCGTTTTTCTATGTTGATAAGATGTAATGTTTGTAGTGCGTTTCTGCACACAAATCGAGTCTCATTAAAAATAGTTTTATTAATACTCAAACGACCACCTGACGTTTTTCAGTAAGACTCAACCTGCTCAGGTAAAACAGGGTCGGGTCTCTGCAGGTCTCCTTCATCATAAGAAGGTTCAGGACGACAGTTGGTCACGTTAAAGATGAAAACTGAAGTTCATCAGAAGCTCCACGTTCTCCTCGTGAGATCAACTTTCTTCTTAAACTTTTCTTAAACCTTTTTAACCTTCTGTTACAGATCGAAGCGTCTCTGTTGCGAGCTGCAGAAGCTAACAGATGTTAGCATTAGCATGAGACTCCCGCTCTGATTGGCTGTATGAGGTCGAACAGTGAGGCCGACGTCAGTCCGAGCCCAAGAGCTAATGACTGAATGTGAATATATTCTCCATAAATATTATAAAAATTGAGTTTGAATTGATGACACTTGTTAAATTAATTACAACTTTGTTGTTTATATTAATCACAACTTAAAGTGAATTAATCCCGTTTCAAACTGTGGGTCCGTCTCGTCCCTCCTGTCGGATGTGATTCAGTCAGACGGTGAAACTGGTGTCAGAAAACAGTCGAGTCACAACAAGATGAGATCAATAATCATAATCTGGTGAAAATCGTTCATATTGAACAGGATCTGACCTGCAGGAGGTCGACAGACACGCTGCTGTTCAGGTTTGATGTTACAGTTAAAATAACCAGACGAGTTAAAAACCCTATTTCATTTTATTTTTCATGCGAATGTTATTGTTTTCACAATCACATTATTTTCACTTTACTTTTTGTATTTTTTGTACGACCACCACCTTTTTATTTCTAATACTAGCGTTACATTTTTATTTTCATGTTTAAAAAATGCTCTGAATGAGATGACCTGCTAACAAAAACATAAAAAAACTAAACAACCACAATCAACACAGATTATATTAATAACTCATGAAAAACTACATTTAAAAAAAAATGTTTTGTCCAGGTGGATTGAAGTGATCAGTCTGAAGTCCATTTAAAGGTGTGTCTATAATAATAATAATAATAATATAATATAATAATAATATTAACATCTGAGGTTTTGCAGTTATCAAACACGTCGTCGTTATTCTGCAGCACACGAGTTTCATACATGAAGGTGTGGGGCCCCGTGTGGGGCCCCGTGTGGGCCGCGGGCCACCGTTTGGACACAAATCTGATTTTTTTCTGACAGCAGCAGCGAGCGGCTCGTCTTCTGAACAACATCAGGATGTCATCAGATGAATCTCATCACACACACACACACACACACACACACACACACACACTGTGTAGGTAGCATTAATCTGCCCATTGAGCCGCTCTGACAAACGCTGGAGGAGCTTCAGCCCGAACACTTAAGAGGCTTAAATTTCTTCACATTTTCTTTTCGGGCGTCTTTGACGAATGAATTGTGTAAATTTCAGATGGAGTTTCTTCTTTTGAAGCGGGCGGATTTGATCCTGATCCTGAGAGTGTGTCAGAGTCCACGTTCAGCTCCAGGTGTACCCTGAGTGTGTGTGTGTGTGCGTGTGTGTGTGTGTGTGCAGGTGATGCTCGACCTGATCACACACACACGGCTCCATTTGGTTTTATTCATCATGTTTATTTTTCTGCAGGTGTTATTTAATAAAGTTTGATGAGAAGATATTTGAATAATAACTCAAATTGTTTGAAACTGTTTTTTTTATTCAATGAAAATATTAAATATAAAATCAACATTTATTTAAAGAAATTCTGTGACGTATTTCAAACAAATCATTCATTTGAAATGTTTGTGTAAATGTATTATTATTATTATTATTATTATTATTATTATGTGTGATTAGAGGAAAATAGAAATTATTGATCAGTTTAAATAAATCAGATCCTGATTCGTCTCCTCACACGCAGACTGTAATAACTTCAGTTTATTATTATGAAAGTGTGTTCACTCAGGCAGAAAATATATTTTTATCGTCTTTATCAAAACTTCATGTAAAAGTCTAAATATACATTTTATAAATCAATTTTGAGGTGAGAGCAGAAACGTCACATTTCAGCCCTCAGCCTCTTCAGACTCTCTCTAACCCCCCCCGACTGACTCCACATGCCCCCCCCGTAAGCCTCCTGCCTCCAGCTGCGTGTTAACACCGAGCTAAACGCTGTCAGACGGCACGGAGCGTGAGGAGGAGAGCTGAGGAGTCGAGGAGCCTGAGGACCACCAGATGTCTCATCGTGATGCCACTCAACCCTCCTGCCACGCCGCTCCTCCTCTGCCCTCTCCTCCTGCTCCTCCTGCCTCCTCCTGCCTCCGCCCTCCACCGGCTCCAACAGCTGGGCTCACAGGCGGACCGCAGACAGCTCCCTGCAGCTCGCCGTAATGTGCTGTCCCTCAAAATACACCAGAGTCCCCAGCGACGCCACGCTGCAGCCACTGGGACCAAACCAGTCTGCTGTGTTTGCACCTCCTCAGTCTGACTCCGAGCTGCTCGGATGGAGGAGAGGAGCTGCTGAGATCCTGTCAGCGAGCGCAGGGCCTGAAAACCTGCACGACAACACACACGTTCCCACGACGTGAACATTATTATGGACGTTATTATGAACACGTTTCTCTGAACAAGCGGCTCGTCTTCATCTGTGAAGAGATTTTATAGATTTATAATCGTCTGGTTAAAAACTCAGTTTTGTGCCTCAAACATGACTCAAAGTCTTTTGTCTTTTCCTTGAAAACCTCCAACAAACAGTCAGAACATTTGACCGGCTCCATCAACAGGACTGAGCCTGCAGGTCCTATGACCGTCAGCCCAAAGCACACGTGTTAAATGTGACGTTGTTTCATGTTTGTGTGTGTAAACTTTCCGTTTGGTCTGGTCAGGTTTAGGTTTAGGTTCAGAAGAGATCATGTTTGTCTGGCTGAGGTGGTCTGAAGCGGTCTGAGGTGGTCTGAAGCGGTCTGAGGTGGTCTGAGGTGGTCTGTTGACATGTTAGTGTTCAGACATTTCATCAACAGTCTGTGTTAGATTTTGATATATTTGTTTGTTTTTAAAATTCTTTACATTACTGATGGTAAACTTGCTCATTTGTTCCTGATTGTAATAAAAATATTTGATCATGTTTGTTTTCAAGTTCAGAAGAAAATTCACTTAATGTTGCAGTAAATGTATTATTCATAAAAAATAAACAGGCAAATAAAACACAAAATCAGATTTACTGATGGACAGAAATGAGATTAAATAATTAATAATTAATAAACTAAATCATTTTTATCTATATCAAATCAAATATTTTTGTGAGAATAAACTTAAATATAATTTTTGTTCTGTCCAAACAGACTGAAGGAGCTTCACCTCACTTTGTTTGGCTCAGAGCGCCCCCTGCTGTCAAACATCACAAATACATCAAATCATCACTTCTACTGTAAACTGACATCAACTGTCAACACATTTACAGGAGGAGGAGAGAAGAGGAGGAGGAGAGGAGGAGGAGGAGAAGAAGAGGAGGAGCATCATTAAACAGAAACAACTCTCTGTTGAATGTCTGACCTGATGGAGGACATGAAAACACTCGGGGCCGACCTGACGGAGGACTCGGGGCCGTTCTCCCGTCACATGCGGACGCAGTGAGAGCAGGAGGTGCAGCGTGTCACACTGGAGGTGTAAATAAAGGAGGTGCTGCGCCTCCTTTTGGCTGGAGCTGTGTGACAGATGGTGCCATTTGCTTGCAGTCATTCCTCCAGTGACCCTTATGTTGAATATCACTCAGCAGGAGCTGCTCCATGTGTTTCACTGGGTGGCCTCCTGTTAGCAGAGCCTCCGCGAGCCTGTAATGAGAAGTAAACAAGAGCCACAGTGTGTGTGTGTGTGTGTGTGTGTGTGTGTGTGTGTGTGTGTGTG
>JBCAUF010000032.1:694137-708306 GCA_038406115.1 Haemulon aurolineatum
CAGGAGTTTGTACAGAGATCTTCAAAAGAGAGTGTGTGATCTTCAAGAAAACAGTCTACTGCTTTGTTCATCTGAGCATTCAGGAGTTTCTGGCTGCAGTCTACATGTTCCACTGTTATACAAACTGGGACAAAGAGGTATTGGAGGCTTTCCTAGGACCAAAATGGACTGAACATTCTTGCAGTGGTGCAACCCTGGATGTTTACCTTAAGAGGTCCATGGAGAAGTCTCTTCAAAGTAAAAATGGTCACCTGGACTTGTTTGTTCGCTTCCTTCATGGCCTCTCTCTGGAGTCCAACCAGAGTCTCTTAGGGGAACTGACAGGTCAGACAGACCACAGTCCAGAAAATGTCCAGAGAGTCATCGACAACCTGAAGAACAGGGGCATGTACAGTATCTCTCCTGACAGAAGCATCAACATCTTCCACTGTCTGATGGAGATGAAGGACCACTCAGTCCATCAGGAGATCCAAAAGTTCCTGAAGTCAGAGAACAGATCAGAGTACCTCTCTGAGATCCACTGCTCAGCTCTGGCCTACATGCTGCTGATGTCAGAGGAAGTTCTGGATGAGTTGGACCTGCAGAAGTACAACACAACAGAGCAGGGACGAGACAGACTGGTTCCAGCTTTGAGCAACTGCAGAAAGGCTCGGTAAGTCCAGAGTACCTATGAAATACATCTGGAGTGGCTTCTTGTTCCTTTCGTGGTGGCTGATCGAGACGACTTCTGTAGATTAATACCAGGGGTCTGTAAGCAACAAAAAAGGAGCAGCTTGTGGATTGTTTGTGGTTGATGCTAATGAACGCAACAAGTAATGACAAATACTGTCTGATAGAAATTATGTGATTTGCAGCGAAGCAGTCACTGCATTGACGTCCAGTTCTTTGCTTTTTCTGGTACTGATATCCAGCAGCACAAAATTTCTGGTCTGAGTTCTACAGTTCTGTTCTTCAGACAGTGTGCCGTGTTTGTCCCAACTCAGTGTCATGGAGATGCATTAACAAACACATTCTTGTATGGCCTTGTATTCTTGTCATGGCAGCCATACACTTCAGGAATGTTGATGATATTCCCAGTTTGTTTCTCCCCTCAACTCAATTCTGCTTAAAATTCATTTTTATGTCTTCATAAAAAGCAGTAGATTGCAGCGTTTCAACAAGCAGCGATTTGTAAGAGTAACTGTTGTGGTTAAGCAACGAAAAAGTGAAGCAGGCTTAGTAAAAATGTAATTTACTCAATTAAAATTCCTAAAAACAATCGTAAACACAACATGCACCTTTTCCTAGTTTTGAAAGACCAGCATTAAATCAACGTTAAACAAACTGTTGTTATTATTTGTTTTTTATAGTCAAACAACCTCATTGGCTGGTATTTAGTTCTTTTTTCTTGTTCAGGGAGAGAAATCTAGGATTTGGACAACCACTGGACAACCATCCATTGTAACACCTGCCAATCAGTCTAATTTTGGCCTCAGCTTGTCCAGGCATCCATTTACCTCCGTGAACAAATCACTCCCCATCGTCCCTTTCATTTCCCACATTACTGCCAACTCCTCCATAATCTCAAAGTCTTTTGTTATCCAATGGACAAAGATGAGTAACTGGCAGTGCTGCAGACATCACAGCTCTTGTCCAAAGCCAAGGGGAAAAAGTCAAAATTGAAGCTCCAGATTTACCGCCATGTTCTCAATCCTTCTCGGTATGGTTCATCCAGAGAGGAGCACATCGTCGAATGCTTCTTTTTTCTCGGGGCATATTTGCACTGCAGAGTCCACCAAACACTCTTTGATGAACTCCCCCTCAAAGAATGACTTACTGTGTTTCACCATTTTGTAGAATGTCACAAAGCTGGTCTTGGCTGGCTATGTATGTATACATGAAACAAATGTAAAAAAACACATTCAAAATGAAAGCAATGCAGTTTTAGTGCACGAATGAGGTAAACTTATATACATTTAATTTCTAATTTCCAAATAACCTTACGGAGGCCAGTCAGGGACAGCCAAAGGACATAGACTATCCACTGGATTAAACTGGAAATCAAATCAACGACTCACTTCAGAGTTTCTTAAAAAACTTGGTTGTTTGCAGTATGTGATTTGTGTGCATATTTTTCTTTCTGGGATGAAATATATTGGACTGCATCTTCCTGAGATCTATTATTTGTTAAACAAATCAGAACCTCATCATGCATCATTATTTTCTTATCTTCCAAAAGTAAATTCAAGCTTCGGACAAAGTGTTTAAAATGTTGAATTTTCATTGTCATACAGTAACTGTTTTCATGTCAAATTTGTAATTACAGACTTGTCAAGTTCTACTCCACACACTGTGAAGCTGTGGCCTCAGCTCTGAAGTCCAACCCGTCCCATCTGAGAGAGTTGTACCTGGACAGTACAATATTTATAGATAGACGAGAATCAAAACCTCTGTGTGCTGCATTGGAGAGTCCATTCTGTAGATTGGAGATTCTGAGGTTAGTTCACTTATCATCTCAACATTTGTTTTAATGAGGAAAGGTGTTTTTCTTGTATGGAAATGGTGGCTGAAAATTGTGATAATGATTGACATTATTTAGCAACGCTGTAGTTTGTGGAACGACATGAATGTATTCAACATTAAAAAGTATTCTCCAATGTCAGTGTTCCTTGTCAAATGGCAGACGACGGCTTTGGATCTCTGCTCTCAGCTCTTAAGTCCAACTCCCACCTGAGAGAGCTGGACCTAAGTGAGAAGTCTTTATATGAGGGAAACATGAAGCGACTGTCTGATCTTGTGGAGAGTCCTCACTGTAGACTGAAAATTCTAAGGTAGGATGTAATTTATTCAGATCTTTCATCTTCTAAAGATAACAGAAAAATGTTTCTTGATTGTTTTTTTCTCAAGGATTTTCAATCGAACGCAACCGGACTTCGTTTTTTTGTCTTTGAAGACGTTTCAACTAGTCGGACTAGTTTCCAGGCTAGTCCTAAACATGAACTGATGAAACCTCACCATCTGTTTGCAGGTTGCAAAATTGTTCCATTACTGAGACCTACTGTGGTTTCTTGGCCAAAGCTCTGAAATCCAACCGCTACCTGAGAGAGCTGGACCTGAGAAGAAACCCCATGTGGCAGTCATTCGTGAATATGCTGAAATATGGACTGGACAGTCCAAACTGTACGCTGGAGACTCTGCGGTGAGAGAGTGCTCTATTGGTGCACTGCTCATAATCATTGTATATGTTTGTATTTATGACTTTTTCATGCTGACCTACACATTCAAGGTCTGACCAAACTTGCTTTTAAAACACCAAGTCATGTTGCTCTATATCCATTCATTCAGATTGAGGCACTGCAGTTTGTCAAAGCACTGCTGTGATTCTCTGGCGTATGCTCTGAAGTCCAAACCCTCCCGTCTGAGAGAGCTGGACCTGAGCTACAGTGTGTTCCTGGAGGATTCAGGGGAGGCACTACTGTCTGTTGAATTTACAAGTCAATTGAGGTGTCTGAAGTAAGTTTAGCCTATGAAGGAGACTGGAAGATTAGGTGGGGTACATAAATAACTGCACTTCAATGCACAGTTTGATATTCATCGTCTAATTACAGACTCAGTGGCTGTGGACTGACAGAGAGCAGCTGTGCTTCTCTGGCCTCAGCTCTGAAGTCCAACCCCTCTACTCTGAGAGAGCTGGACCTGAGCTACAACAAAGACCTGAAGGATTCAGGAGTGAAGCTGCTGAGTGATTTTCTGAAGAGTCCAAACTGTAGACTGGAGACTCTGAGGTCAGTTTATGGTCTCATGTTGTATCTTTTAATTCGATTTTACGTTTTTTCTCATTCGCTTGAACACTTTTGTCCATTCAGAAGTTCCATTTTCAAAACTGTTCACACACGGACCTGAAGTGAAAGTCACTGGCCAAAATTATCTGTAACATGCTGCTTGAAACATGCAACAAAAGCAAATATTTCCATTATAAAAACGGTGCTTGTGGTCACACCAATATTTTCCATTACGCAATCATGACACAACCTGCCGTCAATAACTGATTCAAATGTATATAATTTGTGCTGCTGTATATGCCCATTGATACTTTACATAGTTATAGTATGTTCCCCTATATCACAGCAAGTATTGTATTCTTCTCCAAAGATATTTTTTTAGAGACCACAGACTCTGTTGCTCTCTGCACTGAACTTTTCACACTTTTGAGATTCCCTGTTGAAACACTGTAAAACCAAACAACAAACGGAGACATTTTCTTCATTCATTGGATTCTTGTGTGCACGTCTTGCAGTGCCCATGAACTGTATTTGAGATGTAAGACCTACAGTATGTACCTAGATACCTGAAATGAGAAGGGAGTTAATTTTCAAAATAAAACAGGAAGTCACGAGACAAAAACCCAGGATGAGACAAACCTCACCACGGTGTGACAGAAGATGATGATGAAAAAGTTGATCCTAATTTTACTCAGAGTCGTTTAGCAATTGAGAATTGAGAAACTGTAGTGCAGCTTATATACTTTACCATGTCGTCATCATATCATCATTTTCCATTAGACTTTGTTGCTGTGAACTGTCAGAGAGCTGCTGTGCGTCTTTGCATTTCCCCTCCCATCTGAGAGAGCTGGACCTGAGTAAGAACAACCTGCAGGATTCAGGAGTGAAGCTGCTGTCTGATGGTCTGAAGAGTCCAAACTGCAGCCTGGAGACTCTGAGGTCAGATGCTTCTGATTGTTCTGTAAAAACAAAGTTATCATGACTGGCATGTGGAATTTAATAAAGAGAGGTCTGTAAACAGCGAATATATGGATCCAAGAAGCATCATTGCACTTTTTTTGTCAACATAATGTTGAGCAAGACACATCAGAGGGCTGTACTACAAAGTGAGCAAAACACAACTGCAACTGAAGTATACTGCCAGCCAAAACACTGGATGGGTTCATTGTGTAAATTTTAAATCCATCTATATTGGTATCAACAGCTTTGATGCATGTATCTTTGTTAGATTGATGGACTGCAGTTTGACAGAGATCACCGGTGCTTCACTGGCCTCAGCTCTTAAGTCCAACCCCTCCAGTCTGAAAAGGCTTGATCTGACTAACAACAAGCTGCAGGATTGTGGAGTGGAGCTGCTCTCTGACGCTCTGCAGAATTCAGACTGTGAACTGGAGACTCTGAGGTCAGTTTACCCACTGTGCTGAGTCCATGCAGTGAATGTTTTCTGGAATTGATATATTAAATTTAAAAACCTTTATTGAAACTTCCTAATTTGATGCGTATCCTCTTTTGACAGACTTGATAACTGTGGGCTGACAGGAACCAGCTGTGCTTCTCTGGCCTCAGTTCTGAATTCCAACACCTCCCATCTGAGAGAGCTGGACCTGAGTCACAATGAACTGCAGGATTCAGGAGTGAAGCTGCTGTTTGCTGGAATGGAGAGTCCAAACTGTAGATTGGAGACTCTAAGGTATTGAAGACACTCCTTTCTCTCTATAAATGTAGCTTGGGTAGTACAATAACAATAGCTTTCTTAAACTTCTCCACTCTACAGATTGGTATGCTGTGTGGTCACAGAGATCAGCTGTGCTCCTCTGGCCTCAGCTTTGAAGTCCAACCCCTCCCATCTGAGAGAGCTGGACCTGAGTGAGAACAACCTGCAGGATTCAGGAGTGAAGCTGCTGTCTGCTGAGCTAGAGGCCTGTAGCCTACAGACTTTGAGGTCAGATCAAATATACATTGTTATGTTATGGGAAATAAATAACTTCCCACAAATATGTCACACATGCATTGACTGATCGGATCTTCTCAGATGACCAAATTTATTAGGTCTACGCTTGCATAGGTTTTTACCCATGCACAGACAACCTATTTTGTTCAATGGAAGGGAATACCAGAGACAATATTCTCATTCACTAAGTTTATAAAATATAATCATTTTAATTTACCAATTGCAGGCTTGTGATCTGTGGACTGACGGAAATCGGCTGTGCTTCTCTGGCCTCAGCTCTGAAGTCCAACCCCTCCCATCTGAGAGAGCTGGACCTGAGTGACAACAAGCTGCAGGATTCAGGAGTGAAGCTGCTGTGTCCTGGACTGGAGAGTCCACACTGTCGACTGCAGAAACTTGTGTGAGCTCATTTAATGTAATTCATGCAAAGCAAAATTATAAAACTGCAACAGTTTTCAGTACATCTCACTGAACTCATATGTATTTCTTCATCAGACTTGACAGTTGTGAACTGTCAGAGGTCAGCTGTGCTTCTCTGGCCTCAGCTCTGAAGTCCAACCCCTCCCATCTGAGAGAGCTGGACCTGAGTCACAACAACCTGAAGGATTCAGGAGTGAAGCTGCTGTCTGTTGGACTGAAGAGTCCAAAGTGTAAACTGGAGACTCTGAGGTCAGAGAGCTCTTACTGAGATTGTTGAGACTACTGAAATAACAATTAATATGGTGACAATGTTAGTATGTAGTTGTCTTAAACCTCTGGAGCGAGAGTAAGCTTTTCTTCAGAATTTTTTTTTCCTAGTTTCCTGACAAAATTTGTTTTCAGACAGTCAACAATAGGAGTCTTTCCTAATAATGTTTCCTAGCGGGAGCATATACTGTAAACAGTATGGGTGCAAGTGTGGGTCTAAGTTCCTGATCTGATAAATAGGACTAAAACCAGTTTAGAGTTTCTTTTATACCAATGTCGTGTTCAAGTCACTGTAGTAGGATATGATGGTCAGCACTCCTGGCTAGCTCACCACTTTATGTAACATGCATGTTACCCTATTAAGCTACAGTTTAGGTACTAGCAGATAGCTACACAGTAATTATTCAGGCTAGGTTCAGAAGACTAGGTTTGACTCTGGAAGTGGAGAGCGAGACACTGAACACAGCCTAGGTTTAGTGACACCATATATTATAATTGTGAACCATAAACACATTAAATATTAACAGCAATGAATAGAATAAGAATACGAATACGAATGGCCATTCATCGAAAAACACAATATGTACAGTTCATTTCATCATTTGACATTAAATGACTTTGCAGCGCACATATGGTAATGGTAATGGCAAGGCACAACCACAGCACAACGGCCCAACGGTTGAGTGTCCAGTGGAAGGGGGAAAAGGTCTGCATTGTGTACACGGGCAGGTCTCCAACAGGTTTCACAACGACATACACATCCCTCTCCTATTTGTCCTCGAGTTTGTGCTTTCCATGAAGTCTGACATTTCACACCAAAACTTTGTCACCTTCCTCCAGACTCGATGGAGTGACTTGCTGCTGAAGACGTGGTGAACGGCCGAACATTAGTTCTATGATGTAAAGCCAGTGACATCATTCCGTGTGCAGTTGTAAGGTTTCACGGTTTCACGTAGTCTTTCCATCTAGCTTTCTGCTTGTGCTCCAGTGTCCCAAACATGTTGAGCGAGGTCTGGTTAAATCTCTCAACTGGGTTTCCCCAAGGATGGTAAGGGGTTGTTCGGGTTTTTGCAATCCCAGCAAGTTGGCAAAGCTCCTTAATCAACTTCGACTCGAAGTCAGGCCTTTGGTCCGTGTGGAGGCGTTTTGGTATCCCATAGCACACTATGAACTTCTCCCATAGACATTTTGCCACTGTCTTCGCCTTTTGGTCTGCTGTGGGAATGGCTATTGCAAACTTTATAAAGTGATTGGTGAAGATGAGAATGTCTTTAATCTGGTTCCAGTGACAGGTAGTCCATGCAGAGTAACTCCAAGGGACAAGTGGTCTTCATGTTAAAAAGTGGTGCTGATCTCTCTGCGAGTGCCTTGTGTCTTACACAACGGTTGCACGTCTTGAACTTCGTTTCAATGTCAGCTGTCATACGAGGCCAAAAAAAACGGGAGCGTACAAAGTCTAAGATCCGCTCGATGCCCATGTGACCCATGTCATAATGCAAGCTTGTAACCACTACTGACATCAGCTCCTCCTGTAACAACAGCTGGGACAAGACTTGTTCTCCGACTTTCCTCCTTTGGTACAAGATGTCCTCTTGCAGCTCGAAGCGGTTCAGCTCCCTCAGCAACAGCACAAGGTCTGGAAGTTCTTGTCTTGCCGTTGGGGGCCTTCTCCCCAGTCTCCATCTAGTGGATAACCCCTCTTATGACTGGATCAGCACATTGCTTTTCCTTGAGGCCCAGGTGTGACAGGGAGGGAACAACTGATAAACCATGGAAGTCCTCGCTGGCATAACAGTCAGGAATGGCATGAGCCGACAAGCTCAGGGACTCGACCCGGGCGATGGGACTCCCTGCCGGACTGACTGGTGACAAGACAGTGGTGGAAGATGGCAGAAACAATGTCTGTGTTGAGTTCTTCCAATTCGCCAGACTTAATGACATGCTCTGCCGTAAACCTTTTGATCAGGTCCCAATCTTTCTGTTCTGAGAGGTCAGCAGGGTGGCGAGACAGACCGTCAGCATCGTCATCGCAGCGTCAGCAGTAACAAGCCATCGAAGATCTTACGTGAGCGCTGCAGGTCGGACTCTGCTGGACCTTGTAATAGCAGCTCAACTCCGGAACGCCATGTGTCATAGTCTGACATAGTTTGAGGTCTGGGCGACCTTGTTTGGTCATGTTTGGTGTTATATTAAGCGAGCGATGATCTGACGTACCTGCAGCAAACATTTCCCCAGCGTGCTCCTCTTGCTACCGCCGGCAGCAAACCACCTATGTTACCCAGGCGTGGTCTGCCATGGGATGGCGTAATGGCGTGACGTGATGACATACGGCATCACGTAATATTTGACATTATGAAAAGCAAGGAGGTAAATTAAAAAAAAATTTCCACCCGGGTTATAAGTATCAATTGCAGCACTAAGATGGAATAAGACCAGGACAGCAACAAGTCCTTTGTCTGAAGCAATTAAGAGGTCATCTGTAACTTTCACCAGTGCTGTTTCTGTGCTATGATGTGCTCTAAAACCTGACTGAAAGTCTTCATATAAGCTTTTGTTTTGAAGAAATTCACATTGATCTTGGAGAGAAAAGTGAGGTTAGATATCGGTCTATAGTTGGCTAAAACCTCTGGATCAAGAGTCGACTTTTTAAGGAGCGGTCTAATTACAGGAGGTTTAAAGGATTGTGGTACATATTGCTATGACCCCGGCTCTCGGGAGGCAACACAGGAAACAAAACAACAGTTAATGCATGTAAAATAGCTTTCATTATGACAATCCGCAAACAAATGCAATCCTGTTGATAAAGACAGATTGATCATATCCAGTAATGGAGTGTCAATTACAGGTAAAACAATACTGAGTGTTGTAGGTACACATGGCTCAGTAGAGCTGTGACTCTGGCAGCCTGGCTACAGTGCTGAGAAGAAACCTGCTTACCCTTACTCTGGCATTGTGGAGGGCTTCTCAATACATGTGCCTGTGAGTATTCTCATTCATTCAGGTCATAGTCACTGAAAATCTACAGCATGTAATTAGTTGCTCCAGTGAAGAACATCTCAAAATTAACTGGTTTAATCTAGAGCAGCAAAAAAACTCTACTTGTAACTCCAACTGGAAATGAGACAATACCATTAAGACCATGAAGGAACAACATTTAGTTATGTTATAATAATTATCATACTTGTTTTTATATTTTTGCTCAGACTGAACAAATGCAGTTTGTCAGAGATCAGCTGTGCTTCTCTGGCCTCGGCTCTGAAGCCCAACCCCATCCATCTGAGAGAGCTGGACCTGAGTGAAAACGACCTGCAGGATTCAGGAGTGAAGCTGCTGTCTGCTGGACTGGAGAATCCAAACTGCGTACTTCAGAAACTAGGGTGAGCTCATTTAATGTCATTCGAGCAAGAGTTTTCAGTACATCTCACTAAACTGTATGTATTTATGTTCATCAGACTTGACAATTTTGAACTGTCAGATCAGATGTGCTTCTCTGACTGCAGTATATTTTTAAAGTAATCTGTGGTGGGATTTCCACATGATGCATATCCAAATTTGGCCATCAGAAAGTAATTATTTTTTCTGAAATAGCATGGTCCTGTGAAATTAGTCCACCGCATTGTTCACCACCTGTAAAGGACATAGATAGAAAGTTATAGCCAATTTATAATTCAGTCTCATACAATGTGTTAAACTGTCAATTTTGAACCAATTATTCATTATTGATTTCATGACCACAACATAAATGAAAGCTGCAAACTTCGACAAATGAACCCTCACAACCTGGTCAAGACACTAGACATTGAGTTTTTATGACACGGCCCAAATGAAGCCAGTGTCACCTCCTGTGTTCACTGTGAGGGTGACTTCTTATGATGTGTTATGTTTGTGTACATCAGGGGTCCCCAAACTTTTTCCTGTGAGGGCCACATAACTTTTGCCTACTCTGATGGGGGCCGGGGGCAGTTTGTAACAGAAAAAGTGTGATGATTGCAGGCGTGCCTAACCGTAAACATTTATTGTTTTCCAGAAAGCCACACATAACCAAATATTAATAACCCTTTCTGGGATCTTCACAGAAAAAAAGTCTTGAAATAAATACCAACACTATTAATGAAATAAATAATAGTTTATATATAAATATTATTTATAAATAGGTTAAATACCCTGCATTCTGAAGCAATTTTTCTCTTACCTAACCTTTCTGCCATTATTCCGTTCTATTTGACAGGAGCTAGTCTAGGATTAGTGTGGCCAGACTGAAAAAAAAATCATAATGCGCTCTGGCATCAGGCCCGCGGGCCTTAGTTTGGGGACCACTGGTGTACATCAAGTGTGGACCTCACCATGAAAATTTGTATGTAAATGTTTAAAATAAAACCCTGTTTTTCAGCCGCCAAATATATAAGAAGCAAAGACATCTGTCCTCCTCAAAGATATAAACGATTTACCCTGTGGCCATGAAGATTATGGAGCAATAACTCCATCAATTCCTCAATAAGATGATTAATACAACCTGTTCATTTAAATATCCTCCTGCAGCCTCACAGACTGTGGACTGAGCAACGGCTTTGAATCTCTGAAAACGGTGTTTGAATTCAACCCCTCCCACCTGAGAGAGCTGGACCTGAGTCATAATGTGCTGGTGGTGGATCGCTTTAATCTGCCTGCATGGCTGAAGAATCCGTGCTGTAAACTGGAGACTCTGAGGTACAGAAACATTTTCACATTGGGGCGGTTGGGGGTTGGGGAATCCAGCTCTGAGTTCTTAACTCCTTCCTCTTTGTGCAGGTTGACAGCCAATCATTTCTCAGACACAGCCTTTGGTTTTCTGGGTGGACCCTTCTCTTCTGAGCCCAGCAGTTTGAGAGAACTGGACCTGAGTTACAACCTGAAGGACTCTGCAGTGACGCTGCTCTTCAGTCTGCTGAAGAGTCCTCACTGTGCTCTGGAGACTCTGAGGTCATTTGAAGATTGAACAAAGTAAACTGTTAATGATTAGTCAGAGACTTTCTATATTGTGGAGACAGATCACTCAGATCATTTTGAATGGAGAGATGTGTAACGGCAAAGATGGCGCCTATCCCGCCCCCGTTCACAAACAGCCAATCGCTGCGTTGTTACAACCTGACCGGGAAAATTATAACCCAATCATGTTGTTCCACCAGCGCATGCGCACGGGGAGCGTTTTACGACAGACTAACCAACCTGGTGACACAAACATCGGATCAGATCTGTTATTGCAGCCATAAAATGCACAACGTGGCTTGTTCGTTTTGTTTATTTAATGTACGCTATCAGAAATGATCGGTAATGATAATCACGTATCAGACATTAAACTGGACCAGCTTCAGGCTGGCCGGCACGGATTCAGCCGTACAGTGATCATGGTGTCGTAAGTCCGTGCGCATGCGCAGTAGAGCGTTCCGTGTAGAAAAATAGCGTTTTAAACCTCATCCTACGGTAAAGTCGACGTTTTTTTTGTTTCTGTTTATATCTAATTTCACTGGCGATCATGTTTATATGTTTTTTCTGTCCTCCCATCACGTTAAAGCACAGATCTGACCATGTCCCCATTCATTTAGATAGGAGTCTGGTCTCCTTGGTCTCCTTGGAGGCGTTGACAATATGGCCGCCGAGTGGCATGACTTGCCTAGAAGGACTTTGGTTTAGTGCAGCGATGTCCCAGACAGTAAAACAACAAGATGGACTGGGAGAACTACGAGCAGTCGTTTTGTATTTGTACGCCGTTTAACAGGGGCCACTGTTGGATTTTCATCGTACTTTACTGTTATATCATATTTTACTCATTAATCATCATGTTTGGTTGTTGCATTATATTTTACTCATATTTTAGCATGTTTTACTGTCACATTATGTTCTACTCATTATATTTTACTTAGAAGTGTTTCATCAGATGTGTGATTACAATATTACAATTAATGACAATGAATCAATGAATCAAGTATATGCCAGAATTAAAGTGAAATGTTTGTACTGCATTAAACTCAAGACTCAAGGATGTCTGTCCTGAACCCGACAAATGGAGAAGTTCTGATGTGGGGAGAACAGTTTGTGCAGGTTCTCATCGTCTGCAGGACCGAGGTTGACAACATCGAAAGTGTCCTTGGTAGGATTGTTGTGTACAGCAGGAGTGTGTTTTGAACTGTGAACAGTTACAGGAAGCACCTGAGGAGCACCATGGAGTCAGAGGAATGCGAGGAAAAGATACCAACCAATCAGAGAAGACAAGCCTTAACACTTTGTATTGTCTATATGTTAGTGGGTTGAGGGAAAGATAGTTGGTCAGACGTCATGTCCGGACACAGGCTGTTGCTTGACAGGGGAACTGTGACCCAGAGCTCTGTACTCTGTACTTTGGAATCCTTTTTGATCTTTTCATTAAAACTGATTTTTGAGCCTTCAAACCTTCTCCCATTGCTTCATTCAACAAACATGCAGAACTCCCTCAACACATAGAAAGAGTTTGTTTTGGTAAAAGGAGGGCGAGTTAAACACTACATTTCTTCATTTCTTTAAATGTCTCTCCATGCCAGTCCAATGAAACGTGAAACATGAAAGAGTCTTCCAGGTGTGAACAAAGCCAGCAGAGTTCATTCAGAGTGTTTCAGTGTGTTTATTGACAGCAGCTCAGTATCAAACCACACATCAGTAACATCAGCTCCATAAAACTAAACATCTATTCTGTGTCTGACACTCGACCGTCCTCAGAGACTCAGGTCCAAACCACAAGTTCACCAAGCTGATCGGGAGTCATAATCAATACGCTTCATAACCTGATGGATGTGTTCATGTGTTAGTGTGCGTCGGTGCGATGCTAAAGGTGTGAACGGAGCCTCTGATCGAGCTGCTTCACGTGGAGCTCAGGTTTGTGCCAGGCAACGACAGCGACCTGCAGAGAGCAGCTCCAAAGAGAAGCAGCATCAACTCCTTTAATGAGCATTAAAGGAGCAGTTCACCCAAACATGTCCCTTCAGCCATCATCACCTCTTCTTCATGCTGATGAAAGTCAGTTGAAGTCTCTGAGTCCACCAAACATTTCTGGAGCTTCATGTCCAAACAGCGTCGCAGCGTTCTCCTAAACACCTGAAGAAGCTGGAGACTCGTTTTAAAATGGAAAAAACAACCAAAAAAACATCAAATGTCCCCATACAGCTCGTCCGGAGTAATCAACGTCTGCAGAAGCCCAGACATCCCAAACTGACCTGAGAAGAGCTTATTTACACCCTGGAGGGAGTCATCTCACTCCCTGCTCATTTCTGCTGAGAGCTGCACGTGCTCAGTGTCACCGATCTCTACTGAGCATGTGCAGCTCTCAGCAGAGACGAGCAGGAAGTGAGATGGCTCCCTCCTCATCTTAGCTAGTGTTTAATGTCTGAATATAAGACTTTTTTTCACTCTGCTGAAGTCGACTTTGAAGTTTGAGCTGAAGAGAAATGTTTTGTGGACTCAGAAACATCCATCAGATTGAGTTGCTATGGAAACGGCTTCACTTCCTGCCAACTGATGGCAGAATCCCATGCTCATAGTTAAAGATTGATGCTAACGTATAATTACAATAAAACATCTGTTAACTTTTTTTCTGTGACTGCACCTGAACACACCATCCTCCAGCCGATAGTGCTGTTTGTGGTTTTGGCCTGTTCCTGGATCAGTTTGATGCCTCAGTGCACTTTCAGCACACAGTATGTACATGTATATATTTCTCTATATTTACCTTTATAATATATGTGATCTGTTTCTTTACAAATA
>JBCAUF010000032.1:1194019-1204818 GCA_038406115.1 Haemulon aurolineatum
TCAAACCTCTGCATGATTTCTGTCTCTATATAATTAACCGTTGATTACAAAATGCCTCCGTGCTTTAATCACTTTCCTGCATTCTGTCTGTCAGAAGCCGGATGGCACAAGATAATACAGATAACAATCTTAAAGGGCGGGTTATTTATAATGAGGCGAGCCGAGGAAGGGGGCAGATGACACTGTACTGTATTTCATGACCTTGCCAGCTCATTGGTTTGACCAGTAATCCACTTCCATAACGAGAAAGTGGAGGATTTAGAGGGCTATCAGAGATTGCAATATATACCTTCTTAACACTTGGTCTGCCTGGGACTCGGTCTGTGTCTCTGTGACTCTAACAAGCTGACAACTCTGCTCGCCTCAAGTAAGAACTCTTTCTGTGTCGGTCTGATGCTGTTTTAGCCGATGGAGTCTGAAAGCGTGGCGTATTTGGGTGGTTTGCATGCACGTTCTTTGCACGGCAGCTGTTGCACGTATACGCCATTTTGTCTGCAGGGTTGTTCAGAAGTTGTGTTTTGGTTGTTCAGATCAAAGTTTGTCAGAGGAAAGGTGTAGGAAAAGATTCAAGTTGGACTTTTTGGTCTCTCCTGAGCAGAACATCTGACGCTCACAGAGTGAGTGGCTGCTGTCAGCTGCTTGAATCAAATTAAGTTTGGAGTGACGCTGAAATGCCAAAAGTTCATGTTTGTTTGACGTTTATGGGAATTCCTCAATAGCAGTTAAGTGTTGAGCTGTTTCCACACTTTGGATTTGATGTTTTATCAGATTTGCTTGTCGTGTCACATGAGATGAAGTCGTGCTCGGTTGTTTTTTTGGATTTCTGAGGTTAAAACGAGTGTTTTTTCCTGTCGGTTTAGTAACGTGCGGACATGTGCTCGCTCTGCTGCGGTGGCAAACCGATGATGTATGGTCTGGTGATGTGGCGCGCTGAAAGCCAACACCACTACAAGGCTTGAACTTGAAAATCGATCCGTCGGTGTTTATCCTCCTGTCAGCACCGAGGCGTTCGGAGGAAGACCAGGTCTAATCTGCTGCGGCTGCCAGCCTCGGTCTCTGTCTGCACTTTACACTTCACTAATCCCCACGCACCAAATTTAGCCTGTTTTCTGCACAGGCGTTAAAGTTTTATTTCATCTTTTATGTGAGCAGATTAGGATGAGCAGACACTTTTCCTAGAAGTGTTTGACTGTTTAAGCAGCAATAAAGTTTAATTCATAAGGAATTTTCTTGAGACGAAAGGCTTTTACAACAGATTTTGTTTTGGTTTATGGCCTTTTTTAAATTTCATTTTTCATTATTGATAATTTTATGAACCTGAACAAGTTCTTTCTAGATTTTTCTCTCTTAGATACTTCTTTTTGCTTTTGACCCGTCCCGTTTGTTGCTCTCAGTGTGAAGCAGATGAAGCATGCATCTGAGGTCATCCCGACAGTGAGTTATTTTTGCGATATGCTCTAACATCTTGTCTGTCCGAGGGATGTTCTGTGGTGTTGGGTTACTGCCCACGCTCCCACCCGCCCTCCAGAGACAATCCCCTACCCATAACATACGCACATACACACTTAAGACAAAAATCAGTGCCCAAATTTAACCCTGCAGATATTATTCCATCTCCAGAGCAACATGTTGTTATGTCCTCCAGGTTTGAAGGCTCCTAAAATACATTGTAAGCCCTGGAGATACCCCCCCTCCGACTATTATTGGTCTACAGATGAACTGTGGGGCCATTTGTTCGCGGCCCAGCTATGTGTTTGAGGATGCCTGCAGCGGTTGTCAGACGTCTTTTCTTTCAAGACGAGCTCGCTGTCATTTTTCTCCTCCATAATGAAGACGTTAGGAACAGCTGTGGCTCCAGGAATAGAGTCTTAATCCACCTCCCCGTCACAGCTCCGACAGCGACTCTGTGGCCTCCGAGTACCTCTGGAAGAGGCCTCAGGGTCCTCCAGCCGGGGGCTAGTCTCTGTTCACGCCCGTAGCAGTGCTGGAAAGTAACTGTTGAGTATTTTAATTTTGTACTATTTTAATATTTCTAATCCATTTCAAGGAATGTCCCTTTTACTCCATTACATTTACTTTTCAGATTATGAATTTAAATTCAAGTTAAACTACATCGAATCAAACTGCTTAAGTATCATCCTGTGAAAATCCATCATCAGAAAAAGTCAGCCAAGAGTCTCGTTAGAGACATCGTCTGGTTTAAGCTAGTTCTGACGGGCTAATGGCTAACTGTCCTTACACAACATGACCAGACCAGTAGTGATTTTCACCTCTTTTAATACTTTTTCCTTCATTCTGTGCCGAGCTAACGGAAATGTTTCTGTCTACCATAATCAACCACAATCTACCTCAAACTACCACAGTCTACCACAAACTACCAAAGTACTGCAAACTACCACACAGTACCACAATCTACCACAAACTACAGCAAACTACCACAAACTACCACTTTCTGCGCTTTAAACTCGGGGGTGTGGTCTTGAGCTACTGACTAATGGGTTTAGCAGAAGCTAGAGTTTTCTAGGGGCAGGTGTGGCAGAGATGGTCCGTGTTGGTTTGGCGAACACAGAAACTGTGAATTAGCCCTTAACGACTAGCTTAAACTTCAGTTGCAATGGTTGGGTTTCCAGCAGTAGAAGGCAGTTTCTGTGCATATTTATAACACAACACACATAATTAAATACTTTGCACTAAAACGTCAAGCTTTAGACCTGAATCAATCGACAACACTTCTACATTCCCAAATACACCGGTTTGCACCTGAAGTGGTGGGTTGGAGGCTTTAGCACAACTAGCTGATAGTTCAGGCATCCTCAAACTGTTCCACAAAGGCCCGGTGTGGCTGCAGGTTTTCGTTCCAACCAATCGAAAGCACACAGTTTGATGGTGAGGACATCAGCGTCAGCTGTCTGAAGACTGAGCTCAGTTGATTAACTAAGTCGAGTCTGGTGTGCTGCTGCTTGGTTGGAATGAAAACCTGCAGCCACACCGGCCCTTTGTGGAACAGTTTGGGAATGCCTGTGATAGTTAGTAGTTCTAAACTTCATAAAGTACTTCAGTCAAGGATTGGAGTATTTCTTCGAGTAATTTGGTTGATATCTGACAGTTTTGGTTTCATTTCATTGCTAACCTGCCCAACAATCTGAGATGCCTCCTCAATACAAAGGTACATTTTATCAGTGATGCGGGGGTTGAATCATGTTTTAGGAGCTTGACCCAGTTTGTTGTGAATGTGATATCATTTCACGTGTTGTTTTCGGCATCTTGTAAAGCTCATTAATCTTCCATTGTGCAGACGTTACACTTGGTGAGTGTGTAACAATGATGCTAATCTTTTGTTAGTCCAATGTATTCGATTCTGGCTGCCGGTATGAGGACGTGACTGTGTGTGGATCAGACACAGCGGACAATAGTTAGCATACAGGTCATATTTAACATCGCTGCCAAACATTTCTCTGAATCATCTCGTGGAGTTTTCGAGGGCTCAGTGTGTTCCCACCTTCCACATAACAACTGGTTCCTGTGGTTCATGTGGTTCATCCATCACGGTCAACATGTCCGCCATTTTTAACATCATGTCGGCTTAATTACTGAGACTGCAAAACAAAAGAAGAGCCAGCATTGAAAGCAATACGAGTCTTTCTTCATCATCATCTTTATCTGCTGCAGCATCCACCATCACGTCCACCAAGTTCAAACTGAGCTCCTCAAAAATGGCAGCAAACACTTTGAACTTGGACAACAGTAAAATATGGAATATGACAAAAATAACTAAATACAGCAGCTAAATACAGTGGTAATAGAATCTGTAATGTTAATTTTACACTGATCATGTTTCAAATACTCACAGCAAATTAATCAAGTCCAAAGAAATATATAGACCTTCTCTATTTATATTGATCATTTTGAACTGTGTTGTTGTTGTTTGTTTTATTGTATTGGTCCTAACTCCAGTAGCTTGTTAAAGGCAAAAGCCAGCAAAAAATATTGTTGGTATAAAGTCCAATAATACCTCTAATTAGAAAATCACCTGATCCATAGTTTGCTTAGATGACATGAATTAATGCATTATAATTGTGAAACAGTGATATTTAGATTTTTTTTTCACACTTTAATCGAACCATCGGATTCCGTAATCATTGATGACCTGAAGTTTTGGACAAGTGTAACTTTTGACCTGTTGGTGGCACTAAAAGAACGGCCAGAGGATCCCCAAAGTCACTGCGAGTCGTCTTCTGTTGGCCGTCCGAGCCTGATTCCATGGCAATCTATCAGACGGTTAGAGGAGATATTATGAGGAGATATCAAACTGCAGCACAGTGTTGGACCACTGTCCCCAGAGCCACACCGCTAAAAATAGAGCTGAGGTCCTTTAAGGCATTAACACAGCCTGGGTTACAGCATTCAGTGCCATGAAATTTCCTGGAATTAACATGATGTCTTAAGATAGAAATAAAATGAGCCACACATGAAACGTGAGACAGGTGAGGCTCTGCGGCGGGAGGTGGCGAGGAGGCGGAGACGTGACCTCAAACATGAAGCAGTTTGACGCAGAAACGCGACGCTTTACAGCAAATATGTGACGTTTAACTTTGACCTTTTCACTTGGCTGTGAGACAATGTGAGGAGAGGGAGCTGTGTGGGTGGACTCACTTTGTCCTGCCATTCAAAAGAACTCTGAGTTCAACACCTTAAAGCAGAGGAAGCCTCGTGTTGTTGACTTTTATTTGTCCATTCATGAGTGTTGTTTCAGACACGCCCACAGTGATACCGAGTGAAAGCATGATATGACGTGGAAATGTCATTTTAATGCAGTGTTTTCTGTTTTTTTCCAGGTCACATCAGGATCCTGTAGCTAAGATGGCCGATGAGTAAGTCAACAGATTATTATTGTGTTTGTACGATAGCAGGATGTCTCATGTACGAACTCAAAGTTTGATGGGAGTGTCGGCCAATGGGCATAATGGGCATATATGCAGCATACAGTCATGTTTTGTGTCTCCACCTGCAGGAAAAGACTGTCTGCGAGGCGTAAGCACACCCTGAAAGTAAGAAATGAGCAGATTTTCACACAGAAAAGAACGTTTGGCTGAAAGTGCTTGACGCAGAGTGATGATGTCATCCACAGAGCTGCATGCTGGTGGTGGCGAATAATTTGCTGGACGCCGAATCCACAGTGAAGGCAAAGGAGAGGGAGACGTTCCTGGCAGATAAATGTCCTCCTCTGGAGCTGCCGTACTCCAAGGAGGAGCTCACGGTGAGACGATCCCGGGTCGGTCCGTCGGGTTATTGCCATGTGTTTGAGTCAGCTTAAGAGAATGGGATGTTCTGTGGGTCCAAGACTCCCAATGAAAGGTTGAATTCATCAGGTCAAAGCTTGAAAAAAAATACTGTTTTCACTTCAGGAACTTTGCAAGAAGCTCCATGAGCAGATTGACATCAGTGAAGAGGAGAGATACTGCATAGAGTTCAAACTGAACTTGGTCCTGAATGAGGTGAGACGTTGCAGTATTTTGGCCGCAAGTGTCAGCTGACAGATACTTCCCGTTTGAGAAGATCACTCACTTTTATCATGTGATTGTTCCCTCTGTCCTGAATCGTCCTGAAGGTCCGAGACCTCAACATAAAGATCGTGGATCTGAGGGGAAAGTTCAAGAGACCCCGGCTGAAGAAAGTGCGTATGTCTGCTGACGCCATGCTGAAGGCTCTGCTGGGCTCCAAGCACACGGTCAACATGGACCTGAGGGCCAACCTGAAGCAGGTCAAGAAGGAGGTCAAAGAGGAGGTGAGGAACCAGCTGGTCCATCTGGACTTCAGCCTCAGACTCGGTGCCACCATCGAGTTTCTGCCGGCTAATTCCCTTACATGACGTTTAGTTTGACGTCTTGGTTTCTTCAGATGTTTAAGTAACACCCAGACTGGAACTGCCAAAACAAGTTTCATGTGTTCGGAAAAAGTAGTTCCTACCAATGTGTTCCTGTTCATTTAAACTACCTAGAATCAATCCTAGAACATCAACGTTTGGGATCAGGTACCAATATATTGGTATCTGATCTCTGCGAATTTAAAGGGTAATTTTGCTTGAATTTAGAGCCAATACATGATTTCTGCTTCTTCATCAGTTACACAGACATCATGATGCATGTTTGGCAGCATATCGAATCATCAGTTGTATCATGTCGTTATCGTGGCAGGATTGTATCGTGAGGTGCAGTCTGATCTCCCACCAAAAACTGCCTCAGGACAATATTGTATGAAAGTAATGAAATTCTAATTCAAGTCAGAGGCCAGCTAATCCTTCTTGAATTTGACCATGTTTCCAGATTTTACCAAATCTTTGCCAAACCTATAAAAACATGATGAACTTATGATAAACCGACTGTTTCACATTAGCATAACTTATTATGATTACCATAAACAAACCAGTTAGATTACAGTTACCCCCAGACATGCAGGAGACAAGTTGTGTTTTAGGCTCACTTTGACCAAAACTAAAGCTTATTATCACCATATTATTCTTGTTAATTCTTGTTAAAATGTTTTGTATACACCGGAAAACTAAACCAGATGACGTCTGTGTTCACAGGACAAGCAGCTGCGTGACGTGGGAGACTGGCGTAAGAACATTGAAGACAAGTCTGATAGGAAGAAGATGTTTGACAGTTAAATGTGATCTGTCGAAGCCTTTCAGGACAGAATTCAGGTCTAATGTCTTTGTAACTGAAGAGTTTTATACCAACGTGCTGCATATCCTTTAACCTCATTGAACGGACGAGAAGGTGTGTGAGCGAGGGGTTTACAGCGAGCTGATGGTGTGGTACGGTACGTCATGTGGCCTTCATCTCCTCAGACGTGATGGTAGCTGTCTGCGCTCACAATAAACATATCATTTAATCCATTCATTATTCTTGTATGCTTACTTTAAAACCTCAGTGTTGCCTCTGGTTAGTTTCAGCTTTTAAGCAAAAAGCAGTTTTCTGAATGGAAGTATTTGTGTCCATGCGTTTAAATGTAAAATGTGAGCGGAGGTAGATGAGGCAGTTTCTGGATATCTTACTTTGGAACAAAACTCTTCAGGTGAATCTAGGCTGCCTTCTGCTTTTGCCTGTATTGACACTGTACTGTGATGTATTTGTACTGTGTGTACTGTGTGTACTGATGTCAGTTAGTACATGAGTGATGAATCAAACCTGCTTTTGTTGTGAGGAGGTTGACTTACGCTTCTGCAGCTAATTATTGCAAAACTTAAATCGGAAGGAAATTCAGCTTTTTTTTTTTTGTATTTTAAATTGGCGCCCCTTCAGAATAATGGTCTAGATTTTCATCTTTAATATTATTTAATCTAATTTATTTTTCTTATTTTTTACTTTTACCGCAAAAGAAACATCATGTTTCGATGAGTGTATTAAAATATATCTGTTCTGCATTAAAAGACAAAAATAAAACTAATATCACATGACTATACGAATAAGAATAAGTAAAGTCTTTCAGTTTGTAGCTCCTTTTGTCCTGTAGAATAAATGAATAATGCGTACTAGAGTTCTGTCACGGACCCATTATGGTCTCATTGTCGGGCCGTCTTGTTCCGTAAACTTTGGGCTCAGGTAGAGTTCAGGTTTAGTTATTTTTTTTGGTGTCATTTATTGATAAGTTGTTAAATGAGTCCTAAAATCCAGAAATTAATTAACCTGTGGTTAACACAAGTTGAGGAGATTTTCACATTTTTACTCCACTCGTGAAAACTGAAGCTTTAACGTGAAGTGACTAAAGGAGACACACAGAATGCTAACTTAGTAGGCTAACGTAATAGCCTAACATTAGCTTTTTGCTTCTGGAGATCACATTTATGCTTTAAAAATCATGAAGTGGTGGGTGTACAGTACATTTGTGAGATTCTCTCTCTGAACCTTTTGTTTATTTTCTGCAATAATCCGACATCCAATGAAAATATCCCCTTGAACCAGGACCATGTTCACTTCAGGGTTAGAAGTGTCGCGTTGGTCCGGTGAGTTAACGGTCAGTTAACGGTCAGTAAACGGATGAAATGAAGCACGACCACCCCCCCGCTGCAGAGGTGTAAGTCAGCCTGCTGTCTGTGCTAAACAACATGATGTTAAATCTTTTCCAAAGTGTTTGAACAGAGATGTGATGTACTTTTGTCGTCTTGTCGCTGTCACATTAAACACAGAAGCTTCGTGTTCATCTCGTTCAAAGTCTTGTTCAGTTTCTAGACGTTTATCTCTGTGATGCATTCAAGTTCATACTCAAACGCTGTAACTCAGACCTTAAATTAATTAGTTACTTGTGTGGATTGTGCTGTCAAATGAAAACTTGTCAACTTGTTAATTCAAAGCAATGCTAACCCATTTGATTTTTGTACTTGAACGCTACAGCATCTGATGATAAACTTTAACTTTAAGATACTAATAAGGTATTTTATGAAAATGTGAAAAGGATGAGTTCTCAGGCTTTCTCACAGAAAATAAATCAGGATTTATATATTTCAGATAACCTCCATTGGTTATAGTCAAACTGTTACTGATAACTGATTGTTAGCTAACGTTGCAGAAATGAAGACTTAGGTGCAAATCTTTATGTAAACTTTACAAACGTAAAGAAGCCTAAAAAGTCATAAGTTAACCTTCATAGAAATAAAAGAGGCAAACAACTTTTAAAGCTACTTTTTATGTTTTACATCCCTGAAGAATTGAAATGTTCACAGACTCAAATACTTTGAGTAGACTTTTGTAGTAATTAATTTTCTTCCGACTCAAACACCTGAGTCCTCTGTTTGTCTTAACTTATTGGTTCAAGCCTTTTTTTTTTTTTTTAACAAAATCACTGTTGGTTCAAAGTTACAAGCAGAAAAACATAATCGGCTTTTCTTCCGTTTCTGGGCAGTCGGAGCAGATAAGGTGAGCTGCTCAGTCAAGTTTCTTTACAGATTTTAAAGTCACGTCGCTTTCAAAATAAGATCTTGATCTTCTCTGTTTTTTTCTCCCCACAGATGAACTGAAGCGTGAGCTGCTGGTGGTTTTGTGCAGAGGTACGTTCAGTCAGTTTCTGACACTGGACCATAAATCTGACACCACTCTTGCGGTCTGACAGCCCGTAAAATAAAAAAGCAGTAAAAGAATCAAAACAATGCTGCAGAGTTATTTATGTGGACGCAGAGAGGAGGTGTTGAGTTCAGTTCCAGCTGCTGCTGTCAGAGGTTACATAACGAGCAATACAGCCATCTGTTGAGCAAATATTAAAATGTGATGTTAATTATGAACCTCCCTGACCTGTAGGCTCTGCCTCCAGCCGGTGAGAATAAGATTGACCAGTTTCTGCTGAGCAAACAGTCATACATCACGTATAATGAGGCCTGGAGAAAATGACGCAGGATTGCCAGACATTCAGCGCAGAGGCTTGAGTTTCCTGATCTCAACCGTACCGTGTTACAGCACTTATGGTACGCAATAATCCGGATCACGCCGGCCTGAAATATGACATGCTCTTCATGCCTGAAGCAGACTCTGTGTTATGATTACACCTCATAGTCGAATGTTGTTGACGAGACGTCTGCACGGCCTCCTCCTGTGCATCTCTCCATACGTTAACACTTGACGGCCTCAACAATGTCTTGTGTTCGGCACCTCATTCCTCGGAGTTACTGCAGGTTATATTTGACCTCTGCTGACGGCCGGATCGGATCATCAGATCCTCTGATAGCAGCTGCTTCTCCACTCAGACTGAGACACCGGCCAGAATTAGAAATGAGCAAACAGAGCAGGAGAGCTTACAACTGTTTGTGTTTTACGACGTCCGAGGCTCTGACCCGTGGAGGCGCTGCACAAAAGGGTTAGGGTTAGGGTTGTATGCCTCATCTGCTCAATGACGCCATTTAAATGTTCTCCTTCCAGGCGGGAGGTGAGCCGGTGTCCTGCTCAGAGTCCTGAACAAGAATGAAAACTGTCTTCAGGACTTCCAGGTAAGAAACACAAAGAAGAACTCGCTAATTCATGAACTACAGTGAAGTCAGCTTTTAGGAAACATGAAACGGTGTCTCCGTTACATCGTTGGTCCACCAGAGAGCGCTGTCAGATGTTCAGGTCAGCACATGTAAGCGTGCCAAAAGCAGGAAACATTTAAATGGCTGTTAATTGGAAAGTCTGAACAAGGTCACAGCTGTGGTGCCCCGGTGGTTCAGAGGTCATCATCGTTTATGGCCCCGCTGAGGGACGAGTGCGGCTCTCTGGGACGTTTGTTGCATCTCCTGACACCTTTCATCAGCTCAGTCTGCAGAACCAAATGCTGTCTGTTCAAATTCAGACTTCAGACCACCTCAGACCGCTTCAACCAACCAAACTTGGTGTTTTTAACCAGATGACGGGAGAGTTTCGTGTTGTGGAGACAAACCAGGTTCAATCTTTTCCTAACTCTGACCAAGTGCAGTCTCAATACGATCAAAATAACGTAAAATTTCAACATATCTGTGGTTTGCAGAAACATTTCAGATGACGCCGTTTCGATCACACGCCTGCTGTGACTCAGGTGTGACGCACATCATGTTTAAGTCCCACCTACAGGGCTCTGCTCCAATCAAACGCTGCCGCATTTCACTGGTTAGTTCTTCTTCTCTTAACGAAGGCTGTTAATCAGCTAACTCAGCCACTCTCAATGTCGCGTCTAAATAAAACGAGATGCTGCGACGAGCCTCGGCGCTAAAGCGTTACATTACAGTTATTGGATGGCACTTTTTACGACGGTCAGATGTGAGACATGCCCCTCGACGTGTTACGGAGACTCCGTAA
>JBCAUF010000032.1:1304435-1321039 GCA_038406115.1 Haemulon aurolineatum
TGAAAAATCTGCACATTTTGATGTATGAATTGTTGAAATCGCTGAAAGTTTGAAGGCGCTGAAAAGTGCTGAAAAACAGCGGAATTTGTCCGAATAGAATAACAATAGTGTGAATGCTTTCAGCATTCACACAATTAATCAATACAGAATAACTAGCACAATCTAAGTCTGTGGAAGCCCCACCATCCCACATCAACTTGAAAAGACATTATTCAGACCCTAGAGGGAGCCATTTCACTTCTTTCTCATCTCTGTTGAGAAAGAACATGAGACTCAACAGTAGTCTCCTGAATGAAAGTCCCATTTTTTACCTATGTCTCTCATTTGATGGACCTACTGATGTCTCTGACGGATGTCTTTCACTCAATTAACAGGAAAATTTAGATTTCAAAAACAACCTTTTTCCCCTTGCCAACAGGTAAAAGGAGACAGAGTACAGAGAGACAACTTTTCTGTTCACAAGCAAGCAACTCTCCTTTTGCTTTCTTCTTTTATTTTTCATTCAACCGTTAATGAATCACTCTCAATCAATTAATAAAAGGGAACATTTCATAGCACACTAATTTGTGAAAATATGGGAAATATTTTGTGTAGACATCAGAAATCTGAAACATACTAGTGAGATTTTGAAGACAAAAAAACCCCAAAGAGTTATGAAATATTTTTGTTGACAGGTGAAACTGTTCTCTTTTAAAAACATTTGCAAAGATGCAGTAAATGTCCACTTAAAAACAAAGTCTGACATAAATGTCAAAGCTGACATTTGGCACATTGCCATTACAGAATAAGTTCCATTCAAGACTTTTACTTTTGTGACAACAAGAAAAAGGCAGGATAGAAGTAAAGATGTATAAAAAAAATTATAAATTGTGCTATGAGTACAGAGCAGAGAAATACAAGCATAGACAAGCCACAGCAGCAGAAAACTCTAACACCATTTTAACCATGATATCCATAATTTGTCTGATTGCCGCATGTCTATTTACGATAGGCAATGACTATAAAAAAGCAAATGAGGACCATGATGAAGCCTAGGACTCTGGCCCAAATGTTGAGACAGCGGGCAGTGGAGGCATAGTGTCGGGCACCTTCGAGATCTCCAACCACCTTCCGGTCTCTGGCCTGTTGAGGACAAAAGGATGCTAATCTTTAAGAGTGAATATGGTCAAACTGAAGGGAACGTCAATCTCTCATTTAATAATGTTTTTTTTTTCCTTTTCTTTATTCTATCTTATATTGTTTCATTAGTTAATATTATGGTTCCCGCCTCCCCAAACACACACACACACACACGTTGTACAGCCATGTTAAAGATGTAGAATTACCACTCACCTTGATAGAGTAGATGAGGGCTGCCAGTCCAAGGCAGCAGAGGTTTGAGTAGACAAAGCTGAGGAGGGACCAAATAATGTAGTCCTTGGGAGGCTCAGAAGAGCTGATATTCACAGTGGTGTATGGAACCACGGTAGGTCCTCCAGGCTGTCCAGGTTGCCAATCATACCTTGCCTGCATTGGAGTAGCCTCAGCCTTGTAACCCTGAGGATTCATCATCACTATCAGCTCAAATGTAGTTTGGAGTGCGGGCTGAAGGAAATCACACAAGAACACATGTCAAACTCAAAGTCTTGATTTCCTTTTGGGCAGTTGGCACAGGTCTGTTTTCCCCACTAAAAGCTGCTGAGACATGACTTTTAGCTTCCTTTAAAAAAAAATCTTGAGAAATGTCTGAATCAAAGTTCCTAAACAGAGATGATCTGAAATCAGTGTGGTAACTAGATGAGAAGCTGATAAATTAGTTAGTAGATTATAATGCCATTTATGGACTAAAATGAACAGACAAAACCTGCAGTCTTACCTAGACGCTTGATGTAATCTCTTGTGAGAACCTCAAAGCTCTGATCTTCGAAGCACATTTCAGAGTTACGAAACACAAAAACAAACCTAGATTTATTGAGAAATGAAACCATTCTCTAAAGCAGTTGCAGACGGGAATGGGCAGGCTGAGACAGGACTTTGTTGGCTCGTTGGTCCATGGGTATCATTCTCGCTTAGGGTGTGAGAGTATGGGATCAAATAAGGGTCATAAATAAGGTCATAAAGATTTTGTATTTGTACAGTGATGTTCACATGTGTAATAAAGTTTTGAAGTTGTAAAAATGGTTTGTGCTCATGTAAAAACATTTTGTGCATGTGTAACAAAGTTTCGAAGTTGTAAAAAACATTTTGTGCGTGTGTAACAAAGTTTTGAAGTGGTAAAAATATAAATAGAGTTATAAAGCAGTTTATGTATGTGTAAAACATATTTGTATCTGTGGGAATATTTTGTGCATGTGTAAAACTGAATCCAACGGACACACAAATTTCCCACCTTCAAGTGTGACCGTGAAGTTACAAGTTTACAAAACTCAATTTACATGTACGAATTTTCACCCTGTGTTGAAGCCTGAGGATAAATAGCCAATTAGCACGTTGCTTACTGACTTGCCAATCAACCCGGTGCCCACCCATGTGCCAACCTACCATCCAATCAAGGAGCGGCAATTTCTGCCGGCAGGTAGAGGCCTTGAGAGAGAGGCAGCTAAGTAAGTAGCACACCTGAGTGCTACACAATTCTACGGTTACAACGATGTTAAGCGGAATACTTTAGAATACCGTAACATGTAGCCAGACCAGCTGCCATATTATGATATGTACTCTCGCACATGGAGTTGTTTACATTAGATATTAACCATGGACTGGTTATTATGTTCACCTTCGTTTACATATGTGTTCTAAACATATATTTTGATGAAGTGTATCATACTGTGGATGGGCTCTGCATCTGGCGATATTCACGTTTATTACAGTTGTTAAATTATAATGATGCAGTCTGAGGCGCCCCTGCGTGGCCAGTTTAGACTATTGTTCTGTTTCGTTCACAGTAATATGACATTATTTCTGTATCATACTGATATTTCATGTTTATTTATTTTTATGCTTCAGGAAACCACAACAAACCTGCGCACTGTTCCAAGCTGTGCTAAAGCAATGAAGAAGGGTAAAAGAAATGTCTGGAGTAGCTGCAGTTTTTCTGACAGAACGCAAAGGCCAGCATCCAAAATGTAATCTAAACATGTCTGTGTGCTGTAGTAGTTGAATACACACTCTTAGATAGCATATTACACTTAAAATCTTTGCACATAGCCTACATAACACAACCAGTTAAGAACCTGAGCAACTTGACAAAATGTGTTACACATCATCGGCTGATTATACTTAATTAACCATAAGCAACAAAAGCTGTTTATGATTAGAAAATGTGGCTCTCCACAACTACAGTGATCTTGTTTATGTGGGGTTCTATGAGGTCCCTCTGCCTTGTATTTCCTGCACTCGACACACCCAGTGATGTGGTATTTGAAAGTGTGTGAAAGTGCAAATACATTGTTTGAATATGATTATATAAAATCTATGTAGGTGGTTAGATTGCTCCTTTTGACTATAGCCACCCATACTTTTCTCCTGAGCCATACATTTACACGCTTTTCTTTAAGCATGCCCATGCAGCACAGCAGACCATGATGAAGACTGTATTCAAGGACAACATGGAAAGGACACAAACAGCCTGACATGCTGATCTGTTGACTTCATTAGACACTGTTTTTCAGGAATTCATTGTGTTATTAAATGCATTGGAAAAAACAAGACTCTGTGTGATTTATTATGCATCAATGAATAGAGTAGGTCTTGGATAAGTAAGAATCATTAATAGTGATAGAGTTCCATTTATTTGCAATGAATTAAATCAAAACTAGGACTGCAAGCAGTCGCGAATTGGCCCTCGCGTCCCCGCGCCACCGCCTCCCCTGGCCACCACGGAAGGCTGGCAGTATAACCGCAGGCGGACCCTCATGACACAGTTTAAGTTTCAAGCAAATAGGACAATGTATGGAGGAGTTATGACAAGTTGATTGGTCAACCACTAGGGGCGCTCAGAGTACAAACAGAGGGGGCGGGTGTGTTCAGGGGCCGACCCTCATCACACAGATGAAGCTTCAAATAAATCAGACAAATCATGAATGAGTTATCATGAGTTGATGTAGCATGGTGGAGGGTCAAAATGGCGGCGCCATAGCGGCCACACCGTTCCACATAGAACAAAGATTATAACAACTTTTGATCTGCATTGTCTCAGGATGATGTGAAAGAAATTTGAAGTTGATTAGACAAAATCACTAGGAGGAGTTTGTTCAATTTCAACATGTGGAAATCACGGCAAAATGACACAAAAAAATAAAAACTTCCTGTTTGGAGCAGACCAATGCTGCAAGAGACTTTTTGTGCGTCTGGAAAAGTTACACATGTGTACTGATTTTCATCTACTCCAAAATAACCCCTATTAAATTTTCAAGGGGGCACTATAGAGACATTTTGCCCCCCCCCCCCATGGGTGACTCCCTTACCACATGTAAGAGGTTCTTGCCATGAACCTGTGTATCAAATTTGATGATGATATGACTTAATTCAAGGCGTGAAATGGGCAAACTTAATTTAATGGCGAGGGCCAATATTTTTTCTACACTTGAAGTTGATCAATGTGTTGAAAATTGAAAATGTGCATAACACAATGGATGCAAATACAGTAACTTTTGTGGTTTACTGTTATACACTTTTGCTTTTTACAACAGAGTCATTGTTAATGTTATTTCAGTCAGACAACTCTGAAATTGGAACAAATATTTATTGAGCATAAACATGGCAAGCTGAAGCACAGCATGGGCATGTTAGCATAGCGAGCTGAAGCATAGGCACAGCATGGGCATCTCAGCATAGCGAGCTGAAGCATAGGTAGCATGGCAAGCTGAAGCACAGCATGGGTATATTAGGCCTGGCGAGCTGAAGCACAGCATGGGTATCCTTGAGCATGGATGCAGCAGGTTTGGCGTCAGGCCCTGTCTCAAAATCGTTCCCTGAATGATCCGCCACCAGACATTACAGGGAATGAAGCAGACCCCCCCACAGGGGATCGCAGAAACAGAGCCCACAGGTGGATGCTGGGGAGGAGGTGGGTTTGCAAAACCTCATGGCGACAGCAGCAGCACATCGAGCAGCAGCAGAGCGGCGGCAGCAGCAGCGTAGAAGCAGTGAGCAGGCAGGCAGCAGAGAGATGGCGGTAGCGGCGGCAAGCAAGCCAGGGAGGAGTAGGTAAGCTGAGTGGGGTTTAAATAGCCCACCCTATTAAGATAGGGTGAGCATAAGATTGATCAGCTGATCAGAATGGGCGCGGCCTGAGTTGGCTGCCTGAACTAGCTTTGCAGGCTTTGCATCATTAATACCTGGTGGTGCAGATTTTAATTTAAGAAGCAAAGCTCAACAGACTCAGCACACAAATGCCTGCAGTTCTTGTGTGCAGTCACATGATGGCACTGCAGCTCTCTGAGTCTTAAAGTCAATGTTCTGTCTTCTGTCAGCAGTTCAATAAAGATTAGACTATTATTCCATGATCATAACGTTCATAATTCTAAAAATACGATATGCAATTACGATGATATAAATGAAAATGTTTTCTTATTTGCATAAAAAACTCACTAATAAACGAATAAACTTCATTTGTGCAGCTGTTTTTAAAAGTTGAAGATATTAAACATTTGGAAATATATATTTTTAATCTAAATATATAATTAGCATAATAAATAATAGATAATGTAAGACACCGTTATTAAAACTTTATGAGAATGATGAGATTTGTTGTAATTTGTGTTCAGTATTCAGTAAAAATCAAGTACCAGTTGATCGTCATTTTCTATATTCACTTTATTTACATTTGTCCTGTTCAGCTAAAATAAACATTATACTTAATTGTTCGGTTGTGTTCAGTGCAAAATAAAATATTTATATAAAATAAGAAATATCCTGAATAAAACATTTAAAAAAAGTTATTATTCTGATTAAATATTTTCTGAAGAAATAAAAGAAATAAAGAAATTCAAAAGCAGAGTCATATTTTTTGTATAAATAAGCAGGTTCATTTATTTGTCATTAGACTGTCACTCAGTTTTCAGATGTATAAATATAAAGTTTAAGTTTAACATTTTCACAACAAACAAAAGCACATACAGAAACATTAAATACATAATTAATACTTTCAGTTGAAACAAATCGGCTCTTATTTACACAATATGTACAGAAACAGAAAAATGGTCCTCCGCTGCAGTGAATGAAAACAACAAATGAAATATTTTTTGTCACTTTGACTTGGACAGGAAGGAGGTCTGAACCGAAGTCACTATAATAACTCCCACAATTGTGTGTCTGTTTTTGAGTTCTGTTATTAATTACTGCACTTTTTCTACAGACATCGTGAGTGTTTGTGTGGCATTGCAGTTCTGTTTTTTTCCTGAGCGAATTGAACAGCTGGGGCTTTTAGGACTTCAGATGGACGAAAGTGGAGGAATGTAAGTGGATGTTTTCTTTGGCCTCCGTCCTTCATCAAATAGACTAATACACAGAAAAGAAGAAAATCCATCTGAATGACTCCGCTGAGCCTGAAAATATTTTTTCATAACTTAAAACAAAAATACAGCAAGAACTGAACTGATCTCTATTCATCAGTAAACCTGTTAAAAATGTCACAGAAACTAGATTTCCCAGCATTCAAGTGGTTTTATCTAAATCTTATATTTTCTCCACTTATATTAACAGCAGGAAAGAGAATCTGGGGGTGAAACATGGAAGGGCATTCATGCCAGAAAAAATATTTTCAGAGTTTAAAGCTTTTGTTTTTGTATCTCAGTTTCCATCTTTCATCAATTATCCAGTATGAGATAAATACAATCAGAATTTTTTTTTTTCACCATCAAGATTTGTAGTTTTTTACATTTCTTGTTTTACAGCTATTGAATTAAGACTGAATAATTAAGATTAACTCAAGGCCCACATTTGAGCCTACTTCCAGAGCTTTTGACTGTTTCTCACCGTCTTCATCAGCATATGGAGTTTTCTCAGTGACTATAAAATCTATAAAATTGTACATAAAATATCAAACTTCATTCACTGATGAAGACTGTGCACTGTTGTTGAGAGCTCAAGTTAATAACTGGGCCTGATTTTTCAAATTCCATTCCTATAATTATTATTTTTCTGGCAGTAATGAGCTTCCTTTAAGTGTGTGGATCTGTGTTGTATGACTGGACGGTGTGACGGGATGGTAAAGTCTCAGGTGTGAAGGTCTATAGGACTTGATAGATCAGGTTGGGGTCCTGGTTGGCAGTCGGGGAAGGGATCTGGACGGGGCCCGGGGCCGCTGCCTCGCTGACCGTGTCTGTCGGCGGGGACCCAGGGCCGTCGGCGGCCGGCAACAGGCTGCTGTTGTCGGTAGAGATCCGCTCCACGATGCTGGACAGACAGTCCAGACTGGAGACCACTGAGCTCCGGTCGCTCTTCAGACCGCCTGCACAAGACAACACATCTCCATTAATAACTCAAATATTAACATTTTGGCAGATTTTGACTTCTATATTTCAAGATAAACATGCTTCAATTTAACTTTCCAATTTTAAATAGGCCTAAGTTTAGTTTAACTATGATTAAATTATAAAGTTGAAAGTTTTTATCTTTATTTTCTAGTAGTCAGGAAGGATTTCCTTTCTCCACAATGTGATCCAGTTATTGGATTTTACATAAGAAATATGAATTCATTTCAAATAATAATGTACAACTGTCTTTTTTTCCCTTTTTTTTTCCAAACAAAAGTCCTGAGTTCATGTTTGGATGAAATTGGTGATATTGTAATATGGCCCAAAAATGTTTCAATGTTAAATAATGCAACAATTTACATCATTAACATTAAACTAACATTTTAAGTAAAATCCAACAATGCAATATACATAAACAAGGCTAAATCCTCCTCTTTATAACAAACATTTTATTTTTATTGTTTTATTGGCCTCATTAACCTGCTGCTTTTATCGCTTGTTGTATTTGTCTTTGTTTTAACACCAGAGGTGAAAAACGTCATTTATTGTCGCAATTAGTCGCCTGTTAATTGGCCTGTTAGCTGTTTGTAATAATCATTATTAAGTCTTTTCTTACCGTTTGGAGTCTCGGAGAAATAAGAGCTGCTGTCGTAACTTCCTCTCCTGTTTGACTGACAGGTCGGGCCGTTAAAATCCGTCTGCAGAGAGAGAAAAAAAACATTTTACAACTTTGAACAGTGACGTCGATCTTTATGATCGATTATCAGAGAATAACTGAATGTAGCAGCACTCCTCCACAAAAGAATTACAGTTTAAAAACAGGTGAAGTGCCCAAAATTATTTAGAAAACACCGGAAAAATATCACAGTGCTGACGGTGTCTGTACGGAATAAAACTGAATATTTCGCTTGGTTCAATTCTCTTTATCTTACTGCGGATCAGATCATCAATTAGGCTGATTACAAAACTGTGAGGATGATTTTTAAATATGGAAAATCATTTTTGCAGCATCTAATTCATAACGACGATGTTACAAGAGAGATTCGCTGAAAGAAATTCGCTTTTCGTTTCCTCCTGACACATTTTTACAGATTTCTACAAAGTAAAAAAAATTGCAAAATTGCGTTTAAAAGAGAAAAAAATTCGTTTGAATCAAAACTTAAAATGACAGTCATCACTAACAAACTGGAAACCTTAAATTCAACAGAACCAAAGTGTGTGTGTCTGCGTAAAGACGCACTGGAGACGGTCAAAAAACACTCCTCTCCACTGACCCCCCCCCCCCCCCCTCTCTCTCTCTCTAACACCTGTCAGTCCCTGAACTCACCATGCCGTCGGAGCAGTTGGAGCGGGGGCTGGAGGCGTCCGAGTCCCCGGTGTAGTGCTCCAGGACCGGGTAGAATCCGTCGTCCTGTCCTCCGCCGCGCAGCAGCGCCTGCAGGGACTCGATGTAGCTGATGGCGTTGCGCAGGATCTCCACCTTGGGCAGCCTCTGGTTGGGGTTGGCCGTCGTGCATCGCTTCAGGGTCTCGAAGGCGTCGTTGACTTTGCTGAGCCGCCGGCGCTCCCGCAGCGTGGCCGCCTTCCGCCGGTCCGCGTTCGTGGTCTTCCTCTTGCAGGCCTTGCAGGCCCACAGCAGGCAGCGGCCCGCCTGGTGGTGCCCGCTGGGCGCGCGGACGTGCTCGTCGTCCTCCGCCTCCGCGTGGTGGTGATGGAGGTGCAGCATGGATGACGGCGAGGAGGAGGAGGAGGAGGAGGAGTTGGAAGGGGAGGGTGAGGCCGAAGAGGAGGAGTCGTCCGGCTTCAGGAGGCCCACATGGACCAGCCTCGGGTCCAGGTCCTCGAAGAAGTGCATGTCTGTGGTGTTGAAGCACGGGTCGTCGTAGAAATCATCTGCGGCGGGGATGGGGAAAGAGATATCCGACAGCTCCATGGTTCAGTCCCAAACACACCACAGAAGAAGAAAAATCCAGCGAGAGAGACAGAGTCTTCAGACCAAACACAAGAAGAAGAGGATGAAGAGGAGGAGGATGAAGAGGAGAGGAGCTCAGGAGCAGTCTCTGGGTTTTCGGGGGGGAATGTAGAGTCCTGTCACTAACTGTTCTGTCCCTTCAGCTGTTGACCTGCAGCGTTTTATACCTGGGACACCCGCAGGGGGGCGGGGTCAGCGTGGAACTGTCCGCCCAGGCCTGGCCAATCAGCTGTCAGCAGGAGGGGTTTACAACTTCACGGCAATTAGTGTAAAATTACCCGAAACAGATCAGAGAGGGAAAAAACTAAACTGAAATTACAGAATTTTTGACTTCTTCTGTCTTTTACATTGAATATAAAACAGTGAGATGAAATGTGTTCAAAACAAAAAGAGAAAAGAGTCAAAATAAAAGACAAATTCAAAATGTAAAAACGAGGCCTGATGAAGAAGAAACAAACTATTATTATTCCATAATACACAAACATGATGATTAAGATCTAAAGGGAAAACAACAAATTCATTTAAAACTTCTGATATATAAAAACAAATATCTCATTGATTTAAATCTTTAAAAGGTAAAAACAAACAGCACAGAAGCATATTTTAGTAGAAAACAGCTAGAATTCTAGTTTTAAAATTGTTATTTTTTATTTCAGCAGCTAAAATATTATAAAAGTAAAATTTGAGTAAAATAAATAAAACATCAGGACAGTTGTTCCTACTTATTTGTGCCTCTTTCCTTCTTCACTGCTGCATCAGAAGAGTGAAAATAAGAACAAATCCAAACACTTTTTAAATATAGGCCTATATAATGTAATATATTTGTATTTAACTTCTGTGGAGCTGAAACTGATGAAAAGATGCGTCACGTCCAGATTTAACGTGAAAACTCCTGTTTCCTGTTTTAAACAGTGTAAATACTGCGTGAAAGTGTCAACTCTGTAATCAACTTTATGTCATGACATTATTTATAGACCCCCCCCCCCTTCCCTCCCCACTCAGCTGTCACCACCGCAGACTCCATCCACAGACATTAAAAATGCACATTATTCTTTTTCTTCATCACTGCAGTGCGCATACGCAGCCGCTGGGGCGCGCTGCTGAGCGGGTCCTGTCGCACCGGGCTTCACTTTGACCCGAGTTTGGTCTCACAGGCTGTGAACTAACTACCCATCAACCTCTGCCAGTCAGATGTGACAGATGGTGTTAGAGGAAGTATTCAAACCCTCCACTCAAAGGATTATCGCTCCAAAAATGATTGACAGGTCTTTTAATACAGGACGTAATCCTCGACAACGACCAAATGCAAGTTGTCACTGTTTGTTTATAAAGGTGGAATGCTTTTAATACAAGGTGTCATCTGTAATTTGGTAAAAAAAAAATGCAGAAAGATCCTTTCAAGTCAGTGGTTTTAAGATAAAATATTCCTTTATTTGTCCCCACACCGGAGAAATTCACAATGTGCAGCAGGAAAGTGAAAAACAGAGGAAACAATAATTTACATAAATATACAGTGGAAGAAAAAAAAAGCAATTTTGACCTTTATTTTATTATTTTTTAAACAGAAACAAGCAGGAAAAACGGATAAAACTTTATTTTGAAGAGAAATAAGAGAAAAAGCACTTTTGGAAAACTTTCCCACTTTCATGTTATGAATCGTTGTTTGACTTTTTAAAAAGCTATCACACAAACCACAACTCACCCTAAAAACCAAAGTACAGTGCAAACAAACAAACAAACAAACAGTCTCATAGAAACACATCATGGCTTCTCCTTCACAGCAGTATTCGGTCTAAAAAGCCACAAAACAAGAATGTGACATTAAATCCTGGATTTATGTTGACAGAACAACAGATCTAAAAATACATTTATGTATTATATTTATAACACAAACTGACACACAGATGACGCAGAGCATCAAAGTCACACAGGGCTTCACGAACAACTTCAACCCAAAATTTGACATTTTTATACAAAAGATCAAAGTCCTGTGATGAAGTTTGGAGCTTTCTCTTTAAATCCTGAATCGTCAACAGTTTCTCGTTGCTGGAGGCCAAAAGATGTTAAAGAAGTTTCCCAAATTCTCTCTCTCATGTCTCGACCTCAGAGGAAATCTAACTTTTGTTCTCTGTAGAAAAGCACAGGAAGGAGCATCTTTCCCCATCAAACATCAATCAATCAATACTAACATCAAACAATCAATGAATCGATCATCTGCTCAGCTCCTCCTGCAGCTCGTTCAGGATGTACTCCCCGAACCCCCCCGTGTGGTCGCCCGTGCAGCCCACCCGGCGGCAGCTGGTGATCAGGTCTCCCAGCAGTTTGAGGCGGTCGACCCGCGGCGACAGGAAGTGGCTCTTCACGAAGCTGGCCGTGCGCGGGTCGCCATGGTTACGGGCCAGCCGACTCAGCTCCACCAGGGCGCCGGCCTCCTCCTCGAGCTGGAGCCGCAGCAGGTCCAGAGCCGGGAGGACGGCGTGGACCGCCTCGCAGCCCGGCTTCTGGAAACCAGACACATCTCAGATCATCCCAACTGTCAGTCTTATATTATATATTTTTTATACTATGTTTATATTCTTTTCTACAGTCCTATCTGTAATGTGCAATATTTCTGTAGCCTTTCAACAAGGAAACATTTTTTCATTGTATATAATGCACAGAGCCTACTGTTTCTTTATCTCTTTATCTTTCTTGATTTAAATCTTTTGGTCTTTTGTCTAATTTTTGTACCAATGTTTATTGTTTTATTGTGTTATTGTTTTTTATCGCATCGAAACATAATTCAAACTGCACTTAAAGCTTTTTCCTCATTTTTCATGGCATTTGGTGAACTGAAATAAAAAATTGAGGAGAAAATTTTAAATTGAACAAATGTTTTTTATCTTACGTTGATGGACAACAGGATAAATGTCTATGAAGTGCTTTTTTCTATTTATTGTTTTAATTATGTAAAAAAAAAAAAAAAAGAAGTGTTGTTTTACGCATATTTCTCAGGACTCGAGACACTGAGTTTGAAACCTGGACAGTATTGAACAAACTGAAACCAAGTCAGAGTTAATTATCGTCAAACAGTAACTTTGATCCAGATCAACACATTTTAAAAACTGGGTCCAATATTTCTGTGAATGATCAGGGTCCCCAGAGGATGATGACCTTTGACCTTTCCTGTGGAACCACCATCAGAACGCTCACCTGTACAGGTGAACCTGACAAACCACAACACCTCCTGATCACTTCCTGCCCTCAGAAACATGTCGATGATCGATGCGTTCGTCATCGCACGTCTGTGTCTTTGTGTGTGGAGCAGAATGTACTCTCACAAACAAAATTACCCACAATCCCCCTCACCCAGGCGTCGCCCCGTCGAGGTGCACGGCACTTGAGAGGCGGATAACAAGGCGTCCCAAACTGCCGCTGACTGGGCCCCGGAGCCTCAGCCCTGAAGCGATTTTACACGACTCCTAAACTGGGGGCCCGGCGGTCGGAGGCCACGCCGCACCTACGCCAACGCCGCCGACCATCTGGAAACGCCATCAGCACCGCCGGCCCTCTGCCGCAGCAGGGGGGAAATGTACACCCTGACCGGCTTTAGGCCAGAGCCGGGGGCAGGTCTCCGGGGTTTACCCTTGGTTTATCCCCTCCTCTTGGTGTCTTCTGCCCCCCCGTACCCCCACCCTCTTGGCCCCCAATGAAGAGCTGAGATCGCAGCGATGGAGACACCTGCTCTGACAAAATGAAAGATGGCACAGGAGGAGGAATAAATCTGTTGGGGGGGTGGGGGGTGGACGGGGGCGCAGAGTAAAACGAGAACGCTGTTACAGACTGAAGCGTCTCTGTCTCAGATAAAGTTCAGATCATAAATTAATCATAAATTTAGTTTCAAAATGGATCCACAGATCAGCTCCATATACTGGATCATCTAAACCCCCTCCCAGGACCCACGAGGACTCGAGAGGAGCAGCTCCCTCCCCCAACCCCCCCCCCCTCCCCCGAGGGCTGTTTGGGCAACAAATGCTCTTGAACCTGACCTCTGGCTGACCTCTGACTGAGAGAAGTACAGAGTACGTTTACTTGAGTACTGCACTGAAGTACTTATATCTGTACTACTACTCCATTAATGTGTCTGTTTGATACATTAAAGGAACATTTCACAGTTTCTTTGTCGTTCTGAAGGCAGGATTTTTACTTGTAGTGGAGCGGATAATTACAAATTTCAAGAGAATCGTTCAAATGGTGATGCAAGCATGAAATTTGGCAGAGATACTCTCTAAGGGCCACTCTTTTGAAAAACAGTCCGTGCCACACAGAAATTCAAGATGGTGGCCATTGTTTTCCAGATGGCTGCCATTTCTGTCGAATATTCATTACTACCATTGTTCAAATGGTGAATCATATAGATCATTCAACAGAAATGGTGGCCATCTTGAAAATGGCCCCCAACTTTAACTTTTTGTGTGGCACAGATCTTTTTCCAGAAGAGTGGCCCAAAGAGAGCATTTGTGCCAAACTGTATACTTGTATCACCATTTGAGCTATGGTAGTAATGAATATTCAACAGAAATGGCAGCCATCTTGAAAAATGGCCACCATCTTGAAATTTTGCGTGGCACGGATTGTTTTTCAAAAGAGTGACCCTTCAAGAGTATTTGTACCAAATTTCATGCTTGCATCACCGTTTGAACGATTTTTACACTTAGCCGCTGCACTATTGTGACAAAATATTTCTACATTTTGCTGTTGCGACTCAAGTGAACGATCTGAATGTTTCATGATAAAAATAAACGTTGAGCTGATTTGAAACAACGCATTTGAATGCCACAGAAAAGAATACAGAGGATAAATAAAGAATAAAAATGGCAGTTTTTACGTGGGTGTCCTTGCCGCAGTAGTTGCCACCCCTCTCGGCCAGGTAGGCCAGCATGGCCTCGGCCTCCTCCTCCTGCTTCAGCGCCTCCCGGTGGAAGAAGGAGGCGACGCGGGGCAGAGCGACGTCGTCCCGCTCGAACACGGCGGCCTGAAACACATCGAGCAAACAGTTTGAGATGACAAACATTTCCTTGAAATCTGTGTCATCACTGCACCACATTTATCTGACAGCTTTAGACACTTCAGCAGAAGATTTTACATAAAAACACATCGTTAAAGATGAAACCAGTATTATTTTAAAGCGACTCTGTTGTGTTTGCTTGTGTTAATATATTAATGTGTTTCCACTGCATTCAAATCATTAATGCAGTTCTTCTCTGTGTGTGACTTTAAAGTAACTTAAATTTGTGTTTTTTATGTTTTATAATATAAAACAAAAATGATATCTACAAATATTTGATTAATTTAATGTTATCAATGAAATTCTGTGTAAGATGTGAACAAATAGTTGGAGGATGTGCAGCAATATGTCTGCTAAACATTTCCATATATTTTGGGAGTGTCCAGCCCTTCCACCATTTTGGGAAGGTGTGATTAGAGAAATCAGTTCAGTCCTAAGTTCAGATATAGAGACACTCTTACAGTCTTATTTATTTGGGGAATTTACTAATGAACATGAGGAAACAAGACAGATACTTGATACAAATCTTATTGGCTGGTTGCAAAAAAGCAATAACTAGAAAATGGCTCAGTAAAGAGCCACCAGCTATATCAGACTGGAAGGTGATCGTAGGGGAGATCTATATCATGGAACGTTTGACATTTTCTCTGAGATATGCCAGCGCTAAGTTTGAGAGGTATGGGAACCTTGGAAATCTTATACAAATTTAACAAATTGAATGTGTTTATTTTATCCTGCATGGAAGTCTCACTTTACAATCTGTACTGAAGATGATGTACAAGTGACTGTGTCTCTGTGGCTCAACTTTGGATTTACGCTTTTGATACGAACATCTGTGAGTTATTGCATTTTACACCTGTAACGACCCTGTCTGCTACCCTCTTTGTTATTTTCTTTTGTTGTTTGTTCAATGTAAAAATACCTAACCATAAAAATAAAGTTTAAAAACAAAAAGATAGAACAATTGTAGCCTACTCCAAAGTCTAAAGTTTAAAGAGTTTTAGTTCAGTTTAGTTCATGATGATGGACTAAGTATCTTGACGTGGTTTATGTTGTGAAACAGCTGCAGTTTGGTTTGATTCAGACACCAAAAATATTTGATAATGTTTTGGAAAAATATTAAGATTTGTGTTAAAATAACGACGTTGCGTCATGACGTGAAAATGTTGCCATAAATAAATCACTCAACAGCCTGTTTACAGCTTTTCTAGCTGATCCAAGATCAGATTTTTTAACAGTTGGTTTATCTTTAACACATAAAGGAAAACTTAATCCTTCAGTTTAACACAAACACTCAACATGAGCACACCTGGACACACCTGGTTTACACAGTGCATGAGGTGTGTGTGTCTCCTACCAGACCCTGCAGTCGGTAGGCTCCGTCCCACAGCAGGCCGCTCACCCCGCACAGAGCCTCCTCCACGGCGGCCTGCAGGGTGAGCGCGGCGCGGCGGCCCGCGGAGCTCCGGTGCGCTCTGCACCGCGGCAGGTTGCTGCTCTTCAGCCTCTTTCCTGCGGGCTCAGCCATGATCCGGGCGGGGCGGCGCGGGGCGGGGGGGGGCACAGACCCGGACTCCTTACACCCACACCACAGGTGAGCTACAGGTGAGCTCCAGGTGATCCGGTGGAGCGGTCCCTCCTGAGTGACACTCACGTCCTCCTCCGGACGAGCTGCACTGTTGACACGGGATAAATTTAGCCCGCACGGATCAACTGTTTCCCGGTCAGCCGCTCGAGTTCATCCGGTGCCTCTGAGCTCAAAGCTGCAGACACGAGAACAGCAAATGTTACATAAAAGAATTATAATCATATGAACACGAAGAGTGCAGACTGACTCAGAGTCAGTTCACAAAAAACAGCTGATTTTTTTTCAGTCGTCTTTTCCTTTATTTATTTATTTTTTTTTACTGCTGTTTGAACTGATGACAACAGTGTAGAAACACTCAGCTACATGTACTTTATTAAGTAGGGTGAGTTCAGCAAGGACGTAATTTTGATTTCAGAAGTGGGGGGGACTCAAGTATGTTTTTTATGAAAACTCAAACTCCTTCAGCTCACTATGTTTTCTTGTAGTTCTTGTAGTTTTCTATTGTTACTTTTAAGTGTTCCCTTTTTAACCCTTTACACTTAT
>JBCAUF010000032.1:2355508-2365655 GCA_038406115.1 Haemulon aurolineatum
AAATAAAAAAAATACTGGGGAAATTATGTGTCTGAGAATCGTTCGGACATTTTTAAATACCAGCTGAAGATTAACAGTGCTATTTACAGGCTTAACGCCCACTTAGGCAGACGGGGTTTGATCTGTGGGATAGACACATTATAATGGCTGAAGAATTACAGTAAAAGTCTTTGACTGGTTTTGTTTTTGCAGCTTGGTGCCAGTGTTTCCCATCACTTATCCACCCGTTCATAAATCATTTGTGCGTCTTTTGAACAGGCAATGTGAACCAATGTGACGACTACATTTTCGACTGCGATGATTATTTCCGGCTTGTGACGTTCCATGACGAGGACGCTGACAGTCAACATGTATGCAATTGTGCTGAAATGCAACCTTCCCCATCAGAGAACCAGGAAGCAGGATTCACAGGCTTCTCTGATGATAAAAAGGCTTCAGTGTTTAAAATGAGGTCACATCAGCAGGCTCAAAGTATACTCAGTACTCATTCTGTTTGACTTTTTTTTATTTTCCCCCAGTGCAAAGCCCACCCCCTGACACTAGATGGCCACATCAGCCCACTCTACACCCCGTCGAGGCACCAGGCAATCTAGGGCAGGTAATCTGAGAGCAGCCTCGCAAATTAGTGGTTTATATAACAATCAGTGCACTTAGCACCTGCGAGGATGGCCTGCAAATTTAATTTGATTGGACACAATGGCTGATAATTCATTTGGAGGCTGTAACGAAGGAGCTGCCACGGGCAAAACGACTTAGTTTGCTGATGACTCGACAGGATGCCACCGTCTCTTGAATGTTTGAGACTCTGAGGGGCGCCAGATGTCTGAGGCTGCCTCCCAAACTGCCCGGCACTCCAAAAACTCTTGGCTGCGTCGAGCATAAAGGACACTGGGGGTGCGTTTATGATCTATACCGAGGGAGCCGGGAATCACAGGTGCACAAACTATTGGTGAGCGATGACAAGAAAGATGGCTGTCAACGCCTGAACTGAACTGCATCCCATGAAGATAAGAAGACAGTTGGGCGGTGTTTCATTTTAAGATTTCAGCCCCGTCGTCTGCAGCGGTGGCATTTCTCTCTGATTAACCCACGGAAACACCTGGTGTAACGTTTCTCATGCTCAGTTGTACTTCATCTATCGCTCGCTAGTCATTTTCACGATTAGTAAAGGGGGATAAGGATTAGGCTGGCATTCACAGCAAAAGTGTTTGGATGGTTATTTAGTCCTGCAGCAAGACTCAGGAGAGAGACGGCAATGGTAGAAATGCTGATTCAAAGAGCAAAGATAGATAGATAGATAGTAAAATAAGAAGCCAGAGTGCAGAGCAACTGTTCAGAAATATAGCAAATTTGAGCAGAACCAGACAAAGACAGAGGCAGAGTGTAAACCCAAATGGAGACCAGCTGTACCCTATAGACTGGGCCAAACGGGATCAATGGTGAGCCTGAACAGAGCCCGATCACGGCCGTGTTAGTCATCGTGTCTGATCATCTGCTGCAGAGGTCACTGCACACACACACACACACACACACTTCCTGCTTTAAATCAATCCAAGTGCCGCTGGGTCAGCCCCGGCTCTGTGTGGGGAGCCATCCACATATTATTATGTTACATTCTGCAGCCGCAGCAGAGGAGGCACAGGGATTGGATGCCGCCCTCGCTCTGCCAGAAAGCCGCGGTCTCGTCGACCATCTTGGTTTTCCAAAAATACGGGTTGCCAGGGAGACGCGGAGCCGCAGGCAGAGCAGGGAGGGCTGAATGACACAGTTGGTTTCCAGTTCTGTGAGCTGATTATTGCTGGCTTTTTCCAACTGCCTGCCTACTCTTACAGTAGAATCTTCTACTTCACCGATGCTTCAAAACTTTTCTCTCGTGACTGATGTAAATGAGTCTGAAAACGCTAACCTACTGCAGAAGATGTTTTTTTTAACACCTTTCATTTCACAGTGTACACTGATCACTCTATTTAGAAGGAGCATGCTTGCGTGCGTGTCACATATAGGTGAAAAACTAATGGAAATCAAGAACATAAAAGGTATATTATGTCGATTGAAACACATTTTGGGTATAAGCATGTGCTGTATGTTGCATGTCAATTGAGAAAACTTGAGTATGTTAGTGTTAGGAATCTTTTTGATGCATGTAAAACAGTTGGTTCGAATGTTGGATGGGTCGGACAGTTCACTTTTTTGTCTTTCCGGATGAAAGTGAGGTTTGGAGTCTGTTTGCAGGCGTTAATGTTTTCATTGATACGAGCTAACACGAATCAGAATTAGCTCATCAAGGCGACGATGCTAATTTCAGCGCACTTCTAAATCAGTATGCTGTGTGCTTTTAACTTAACCCTCATTAGCCCCATGGCACAGGATCCAAACACATAATGTGAATAGTTAAAAGCCGAGGTTAAATGGACACGTGCGGAAAATAATGAAAATCCATGAGTTATAATTCTTAATATGCTCATACAAATTGCAGACAAATTAAACACTTAATATTCTAAAATGTTATATATTTATAAAAATTGACTATCAAATATGGGATGTTGCACATAATGTTCCCTTATGGCCTATTATGCAGCAAACTGAGATATCTGCACATTTTAATCCTGCATTAAACACAGTACAGCTGGAATTCTTGCTTGTTCTGCATCGAGTGCATACAGTAGTGAATCACTGCCCTCATATACTTATGTGGCTTACGTGATTCACTTGCCACATTTTGGTGCAGTCAAGCTGAGAATATGCTAATTCACTTCTATTTTATGGCTCTTTATAAAAACAAATATGCTGTGTAGGCCACTGCTGTGGCAACGCAGCATACCTCATCGTCTGCGGGGTCAGTATCCTTCTGTGTACTGTGTCTCCGTAAAAAAGATTCTCCGTGTTTATTGTGCTCGCTGCACGAAGTGGAATTTAATTCTCACTTCATGCAGGATTCATGACGGTGGGCCTTAACTGCAGCTGGAATTATGTAAGATACTGTAGATGTGAGAAAAGATCAGCAACGACCACAGAGTTCATTCAGAGTTCAGAGTCCGTTCGCTCTTCAAATTATGATTTTTACGTCAAGTTAAACCTTCAGTGTAGATATTCCTCTCAACACAAGAGCTTTGGAGTGTATGCTATTAAATTCACATATTATTTTGTCAAAAAAAGGGAGGCAGTTTTTATAAAATGACCCCTTTTCAACATGTCAACAGAATCTCGTCAGCCACGAGAAGGCCAATTTTCTGCCGTTATTTCATACTTTGTGTGGCTGTGGGCATTGGACCAATCGCATGGAGCAGGTGGGAATGCCTGCAGCCTGTCAATCACATGCACACACTGGACTTGTTCTCATTACCGTATTGCTGGAGAGAAAACAAATACAGCCTATCCACAGAAGAGACGTGAAATAAACAGATGGTTCTTTTGCACCATCTTTTAGTGTAAAATGCTCTTATTCTGAAATAACAAATGTGTTCTTTCCACTTTCGCACGCGAGTGATGGTCGCGGTCAGCTTGAATTCTCATCAGTTGAAATGTACTAAAGGGAAAAAAAGCATCCAACAGACTCAAAGTTTGCATTTTACAGATTTTCCAACAGCAGCATTTCCATCCTGTTCACCGTCGAGCGAGTAGGAGGAGAGCTCAAAGTTACAACAAGTGCACATTCAAAGAGCAAAAAAACATTACCTCCAGTCCCGTGTTACGTGTCAGTCTCGGCGGCTCATCGTTGACTGGTATGACAGTCACTGAGATGGTGACATTGAGGCTCCGCCGCTCAATCTCATAAGCCGTGGCAGAGAGTGTAAAACTGTCCTCTGTGCTCTCGGTGCTGTCATGCATGTAGTAGATGTGTCCAAGTTTCACCTGCAGGAGACGAAGAAAAAAAAAAAAAACAGGATCCGGCTGTCAGTCACTGCTGAATCAGCCCTGAATGGAAGGAAACAACATAAAATAGGCAGAGGCTGTGTGAGCCTAAAATGTGGAATAAAACTTTACAATGTGGCCGTGTCTCCAAACACTCGTATCCAAAGAACATGGTTTAGCCTGTTAACCTGGACACACTCCAATGAGAGCTGGAAGAAACTCAAAATCATGACATTGTTTCCATCTCAAAGTCTTGATTTGATTAAAATCTTTTACTGCTCAGCGTAATTTTCTCAGATGGTTGTGCATCCCCTGATACTCCAACAATTTTACTCACGACACTACTTCTCAGCCTATGAAAACAGTTGTATAATGTCTTCTCTGGCTCTGTGGGACCTGATTATCTCAACTTTCTCAGACTAAATAACAGAAAGTCTGAGTTTCAAAGTGGAGTTTGAAATATGTGGGCGTTTACTAGACAGGGAGTATCTCACAAAAAAGTGCCGCTGGTTGAATCATGGGAAAGGTAGGGTCTTGGTTTTGGATCTTGACTCATACTCGTGACTATAAGTCAGGATGTCTTGGTCTCTGCTGCCTTGTCTGTACTTCTTTATGGAAAGATGTAAATCTCCAGAGTACCCTAACTTATCCCTGTCTGTCCCATGTACACAACATGAGGATTGCGCCTTGCAGTACAAAAAAAAGGTCCACTCAAGTTATTAATTTGCTCAATCTTCATAAGCTGTAGAGAGAGAAACCCATATTTGATCTAGAATAACAATTACTGCGGTGTAACCCAAGTTTGCATAGGACACTGAACAACTTTGCACAGGACTTTTTAAAACTTCACTTTTGAGAAGCAGTCTATGAATTGGGTTTACTGCTAAAGGGATAGTTCAACATTTTGGTAAATTCGCCCATTGCCCAGCAGTGGGTCCGTGGTGTGGTGAATGTGCAGGTAACAACTTGTCCACAAGAGCGTTTTGGAGTTATTGGATCGTGCATTTGATGAGTTTAGAAGGAAAGCCGGAAAAGTATCATTAGCCTCCATAGCAGCTTGCGTCTCTGCCCCCCATATTTGAAAAAAAGCTTGCACCTACAATTAAAGTTAACGGACCTACGGCTAAGACGATCAGGGTTATGGCAATGGGCAAATTTGTTAAAATGTTGAACTATCCCTTTAAGACCAATCTGACATTTTGAAAAAGATTTCCTTTCCTACAGGCTTGCCTTGAGTATCTCTTACTGAATATAATGTGACAATGAACTTTAGAGTGCTCTTTGTGCCTCGTATTGAACAGACGGACATAAGCGTGTCATTGATCTTCTCATCTAAGGCAATAATGCCAATAAGTGCAATATCCAAACTGTCAAACTACTTCTTTTGAGGCTCTGTGTTTACAGGAGATGAGATTTCTACAGTACACAATGTGTGTTTTGTTGTCCTAAGATGATAAGATAATACATGTTTTCAAAGTTTTGAGATAAAGGCTATAATCAGGCCTTAGGAGTCTGGCTGCGGCGCAGCAACAAGGAGAATCTCCCCGGTGGGATGAAACCTTGAGGGAAACCAGACGCACAAAGAAATCAGTCATCCAGTGTCAAGTGAGCTAGATGGAAAACAGCACCTGCGGCCGCGCCAAGCCAACTCTGTTGACTTTCTGCACACAGAGGAGGAATCTCTGCAGCCAGCATCCTGCGTTTCTGTTTCTCAGTCCTGTAGTCCTATCTATATCAAAAAAATCTGCCTATACCCAACATGTTCCTCTGATCCCTTTTTCTTTCTGACAAATTTGCGGACATCCAGGGCCCTTCTCTGCAAAGAGGACAGTTGTAACTTTGTCTAGACAAAAGCCAGTAAGCCGCTGTGATGAGAGGACCTGCTTTAGAGAGCAGGAAGTGCCAAATGGATCCCATATGACCGGCATCCCTCTGGAATAACAACCCCCATCATCATTACTGATCGGGGGGAAAGTCAGCGAGACAATCAGTCTGCTCGCTGGGACAATAAACAGTGGGTGGTTGTTGGACGGACTGATGCTGGTGTCAATATTTGATGCTAGCTGCATAATTTATTTTATTTCCAGCTTTGATTGATGTAAAGTCTTCAGCGTCTGTGTGCCCACTGTTTTTTTTTTTTTTTTGGAAAATTAGTACAATAAACCGTGGAGGCTTGCTCACTTTGTTCCGAAAACATTTTGTACTTTGTTAAAAATAAAGATGCCTGTGTGGACTTTAATGGGCTCCTACAGATGGGAGACCTAATGGGGACCCGATGGAGAGCTGAACCTGATTAAAGCAAAGGTGTGTTATTGTTTCGGATTTCCTATAGCCTATTTCCTCGCGTTGGACCTCACTCGACATCACGTTTGCGGAGCGTGCACATGCGTTTCATTGTTCAAAGCCGGAGTAAGTAACACTCAACGTTGTAGTTAGCACTCGGATGGTTGTGTGACACATATGGGCCACATGGGACATACTTAACATTCCTGCGGTCGGTGTTCATGTAGATTATCTGCACGAGACACTCTCAGTTTTTCTCACTGTGTAACCCCCCCCAAAACTGTGTTACTGTACTTTTACATAACCTCTACGCGCCACCACCACAATTGATGGCTTTATCGCAAAAATGGCTACATGCACCAGTGAGTCCAGTGTCCATTCCCAGGGGTGGGTGTGGGACCTGCCCAGTAGAGCTTGAAACAGCATTTTAAAAAGAAATCACTGCAATAGAGAAAAGTACAAACACAACTGACTTTCATTTCGGAACAATTACTGTCTGGTTTAAATGATGCGCAGACCGAGGCGCGGACATTTGTTCTTCAATGTGGTTCTCATTTGGGAGCTGACTTTGTTTCATTTTCTGCGTATAGTAGGCCTACAGTAATAGAAAACAGGAAGAGAGTACACACAGGGCACATAAAAAAAAGTCTCAAAAAAGCAGTATAAAGACAAGCTTTTTTGCTTTTTTCCACAGTGGCAGACGATGATATCTATGTTCGTTTTTTTTTTTTTTGCCTCTATGTACGAGACAGACGTTCGAGTTGCACATTGGGATCTAGGAGAGACAGTGTGAGTGAGTCTGGCAGGAGCAAAGCGCGGGAGTTTTGTGTGCACTCACACATTATTATAGGAATATACCGGGCCAGTTTATTTTGGCTTCAGGCGGTCCAAAGGCATCGTCAGTTTTTCCACAATGGTTCAGCAAAGTCGAGGGGAGCAGAGGCAGGCCGGGGCTAGATGTAGGAGCTATAAGATATGTGTCTAACTAGCTCCACTAAACTATGTGGTCCTTTTAGAATGCATGAGGTTTTTCCACCGGTAACTACTCATGCATTTTTAATATTTTCCTAAAGCTGGGGCCTCTGAACCGCATGGAGGGAGACCAGATAACTGTGCTGCAGCAGCTCCCAGACTCCCCTCCTCCCCTCTCTATCTGGTACAACACAACAAATCCAAAACAGCTCTGAGTAGTAACTGGGGAAAGTTCCATGGTGACGCTTTGCTGTGGTAATCCTCTTGAACAACTATGATCTAGTCTTACACTCCCTGGAGTTATTAAGACCGGATAAAATATGGATTATTGGGTTTCGGGGTCTTCTGGGAACTTTTTGGTCCCAGACTAACAAGAATATAACAATCTCTGTCCGAATGAGATTCAGGTGTTTTGTAAGGACACTCGTCCTCGAAGAAGTGATTAATCATCTCTGTTTAATCCTTAAATTGTCAGATAGCAGCTCCAACGTTTTTGGTGGATTTGGCGAAACATATGGTGCACATATGCTAATCATTTCGTGAAACCGACCATTTGGTGAGCAAAGAGCCCCGAGCTTTGTTTTTCAAAGAGTGTTCCTACCAATAAGTAGGGTAAGGAAATTTTGAGCAGAACTGAGCAGAAACAGCAGGGGACACGAAATGGAAAAAACAAAATTCTTCAGGATTTAACATCATATTTCTGCTGGCACTCCTGCTAGTTCCTGATGACGTTGGTATGTCACAAATTCCAGGCAAAGATGCAAGTGTGAGGACAGGAGATGGATCATTAGGCAAAGGCAAATGTCCTCATTACCCAGCGGCTAATCCATCTGATAACAGTAGTAAACTTGACTTAATTGCTGATAGAGAGAAAACTGCAGTCTCATCTGAATGAGAAGGCAGACAGAGGTGAAAGTTTGGAGATCTTTGGTGATGATTTGTGTATTTCTACTGTCATGTCGCCACATACCTCCTCCCATGTAAAGTAAGTAACATCGTCTCCATGCAGGTAGCGGAGGTCGCCGTGCTGCGGGGGCTCGTCCACGACGAATTCGACGTTTGCCGAGCTGTAGAAGGGATGCGGGATGTTCACAACCTCAGTGTTAATCACTCGGCTGTGGCCTTCCCTCACTGTGAAGTTGAAGGTCTGGACCGGGATGATCCGGGGCACGACGTTCACAGAAATTTGCAGGTCCTCCACTGTTGTAAAACCATTACTGACATCCACCGTGAAGGCATCATTGCCCTGAAGAGAAACGGATAAGTTATTGAAACATAAAAAATAAACCCTTCCCCTTGGAGGATGAGGTTGACTTTCGTCTGATTTTACTCTCAGTGCGAACATGAAAAGGGAGCAAGCTGCCTCATGTGATTTACTACAACAGAAGAAATTAAATGACAGCAAACCTGGATGGATGCAGACACATAGAGAATGCGGCCCTGATCAATGTCCTCCTGGGTGAAGGAGTGAATGTAGTCGAGGACAGGCGAGGCCGTGCCGTCTGAGCTGTTTGTCAGTTTGACCACATGACCGAGACGAGGAGTCTCGTTAATGGTGAACACCATCTCTGTTGGCAGAATATCAGCTTGATCTACCTAAAAAGGCAAAGGCATACAGTGGTAGATCATCACTTTTTTGTTTAGTAATAAACTTTCAGACATTTATAGTCAGCATAACGTACAATGCACAGATTTTTAAATGTATTTTTAAGGGAAAAAGCTGCAGACTGCAGGAGCATGCAAATAAAACCCCTTTTCATCTAACTGTCTCATCTCATATACCTCAAAATGCTGCATACACACTAAAATTGCTTGACTTTTGCAGTGTCGTGAAGATAGACGTTGTTGTGTTGTTGTTCCCCAACCCAGTACGCCATGGAAATAAAGGAACCACTCACAGCTGACAAAAATAGATGGTTGTGCAACTGTTCCAGTGACATTTGGTAAAAAAAAAAAAATAATCAAATAAAACCTTGAAAAAGAGTTTTCATTTCAAATTGGCAGTAGTGTCCCAAGGTTGGCGTTATATTAGGTATCTGGAGTTGGATCATCGTTTCCTTTTAGTACAGGGACAGTATTGTAAGTTAATGTCAAAAAAATATCAATATAATAATATCAAAAGTATGGCATATATATTATCTAATTGGGACACTGTGGACATTAACTTGAAGGAAGACATTTGTAGTATTTGGCAACATTCATGCTGAAGATTTACACACGGGCAGATTCACAGTCGTCCCTCTTTGAGAAGATTTAATAAACTCTGGAGCGCAAGTGTTTAGCAGTCATGCTCGCATTTGACAATATTTCAGAAGAACACATATTCCATTTCACACAGTTGTAGTAAGGACACACTCTGGGAAAGCTCCCAGACACCAGGTCAATATTTTACCTCTTGCAAAGGCCATTCTGTCCAATACATATTTCAGTAGTGTGTGTACTGGGTGTCTGGGTTATTCTCCAGCCAATACTGCTGATTTTAAAATGTGTGCACTGTGGTGAAATTAAAGTTTAAACGAAGGAACATTTTACTTGGGAACATTTTACTTGCTGTAATGTCTCTCATCTTTTTCAAAATCAAGACACACATACTGAGAATGTGTTATGAATGGACCCACATTTTTAACCTCATTAATTGCATTCAAGATGAAGTGCAGGCAGACTCATCTTACAAATTACAGTGGGCTCCAGGAAGTTCCTAAGGGGATACTTAGTGCTCTGTTTTCTGCACTTAATAGACTGTAATTTAGTACATAAACTAGATTAAAAGCAGCAACTGAACAGTCATATTTAGCCCCACTTTCATGTGGTTCTAATGTAGATCAGAGGCAGGGTTACACAACAGGGTACTATGCTTGAATGAGTCATGTGAAAGATCCATTTCACAAGCAGAAAATAAACTTGAAAAAGACAAAAAACAATGTGCTGTCACGTAATTGCTAAGAAGTTAAGTATTAAACGCTGTCTTGCTGAATAAAAACAAATGTCAGCAAAACAAGTTAATCCAAGTAGTAGTAGATTTCGGGATCACATTTTTAAA
>JBCAUF010000032.1:2841499-2853933 GCA_038406115.1 Haemulon aurolineatum
AAATCGTAATCGAAAATCGGATTTAGAGAGAAGAAAATTGTGATTTTAGTTTTGGGCAAAATCGAACAGCCCTACTTGGTGTTGTATTCATTGTACTGTTAGCCCATGCATAGAAGATGGAAGTTAAACTGCAGAAACTAAATGCTCTTTCCTGATAAAGAACAATTTAATTACTTTATTGGGCTCCAGTTTGACTTGTTTGAGTCCCGGACTCAAAACATGAAACTGTTCTGAGAAAACAGAGATAAGGAGGGTTGAATGAAACTCTGATGTTGCAAATGTTTCTTCATGTGAGACGTGTCGGCTCAGACTCTATTCAAACTTTTCAGTGAGCCAGACTTATGTCGGTCATGTGACTGTGCGGCCAGCTAAGCAGCGCAGAAACACATTGAGTTATTTTGTTCAAAGGGGCAGTAAAAATCTCACTTATTGTCCGTTTAATTATGATTGTACGTCCACTGATGAGACGGCTACTCTTCCGCCACTCCATAGTAATAGGAGCATAGGGCACCATCCATTTCCTGATGTGAGGCATCATCTTCTGGATCCCTGTGGATTCTGTCATAAAGGCATTAATCTCACCATTCATTGATCTAGTCATTACTGGTCCTGGACCAGCGGGTCCTCATTTATTGAGCAGCGTTGTCTCACTTCTCCTCGACCGCATTCATTCCTTTGAGAAGCACGCCCCCTCTCACTTCACCTCAATTAATGTAATTCTCTGGGAGCTCACTGGAGTGCTGATTGGAATGAAGAACTGCATTCAGACTACATGCCTGCGAGGGAATGATAACACCAGATCATTAACAAAACAGAGCTGCAAATGTTTACCCGTGGATGGCATTCTTCATCTTAATGCGTCCCCGTCTGTGCTCGTTCCCCTGCGTGTTTGCTGCCGAAGCCATGCGCAATAAATGTTGACGCTGCTGTCATGAGAAGAAAAAAAAAACAAAAAAACACGGGCACACATTTTAATGGTGTAGCTGTAAAAGCTTTAGCAACATTGTCTCTTTCTAATGGGAATAATCAGATGTATTATGACGGAGTAATCAAGTGTAGTGTTATTTTTATGGGGACTTTGACCCGGTGTGCAGAATGCAAGGCCTCATTAAGAAGCCTGACGAGGGTCCATAACCTGCTGAAGTTGCAGGCGTGGAGCTTCACCAGCACGGGATTATGATTTGATCATTTTGCTGATTGGCTCTCACTCTCAGTGGTAATAGAGTTGGACATAATAGCATCTCATTTACTGATATCCAATATGCGATAGCCACATGATAGAGGGTGACAGATGGAATGGAGCTGCTGATAAGGCCACTCCTTCTTCTTAGGTGTCTTAGCATGCCACACAAAGGCCCACAGCACTCCATCTCGCGGCGCTCAGCACCGGCTTGATCAATGTGGGTTAAGGAATAAGAATGATTAAGTATGGCTGGAGGCGGGACGGAGCACAGCCGGCTCTGATGCAGGTCTCTGATCTCAGATGTACCATCATCTGTGCCTGGTTTGAAATCGCTTGGTTTCACTTGATTACAGATGGTATCATCAAATCCCCCCAATCTGACCCTTGACCTCAGAGGGAATAAAATGAAATTGAGTAAAGTAAATCTAACCCATAAACCCCCTTTTTCTGATGAGTCTGATGTCCAGTTGACTATCGGTTCAGTGGGGAAAAAAAGTTATTAGTGGCGACCACGATGGCAGTAACATGTCACCCCATAATTAACTGTCAACCGTAATATCGCAGATTCCCCCCCTCGCCTTTTCTCTTCAGTCTCAATCTGTCACATGTAGCGTGGTCGATGAAATCTGCTGAAGCACAAAAGCGTGCAGCGTCCGTCTCCACAAACTGTCTGTGAATCGGTAAAAAACAGCGCCACGTGACCACGTTAGCAGTATCGACAAATTTAGAGCAAGAGATGAAACATACCACCGGCGAAATTCTATGTATTGTGACAACAGCCATCACGCAGAGACAGGAGTGCCCCCCCGAGACATGATTTTGATGAGTGCGAATTAGATGTGAAGGATTTTGTTCCTCTGCTTTTTTTTTTTCATGCACATTTCATCATGTGAGTGAATTGCAGCCCATGTGCTCTGTGTGCTCACATGTTAGACATAACATCAAGAGAAATGATTACTTCTTATCTGCTCTTTCCATTTGACTTTTACGATTAAGCATTTGATCTGTCAGAATCATTGTCTCTGAATCAAGCTTACTCCATAATGTAAATGGTGCTTTCATGATTCTTTGAGTATAACTGGAAACTCTCAAATAATAAAAATCAGCTGTTAATTGGATAGTTAGTGGAAGGGCTGGAGGCATGCAAACAGATGACACAAAAAATCTGAAATTAAATATTTGTTTGGTTTGTTTTTTTGCTCTTAAACCTTGTATTTATCTCTCTGTATCCAATTACCTGGTGGTGTATGGTCTATATGTTATCGTAAAAGATTGCATGAGCCGGCTGTCAGCTACAGCACATACATCACACTTGCCACCATCAGTCTTTGATTGTGTCCTCCTGCTACTGCTGCTCCAACCCCCCTACTGTTTTTTTTTTAAACTCACACAGCAAATTCAGGCTGGAAGCAGGAGGAAAAGAGTCGAGGTGAAAAAAGACTTTATGGTACCAGAACAAACCGTAGATTCACTCAGCATATGTGTCTTTGACACAGCATGAATTGGATTACCGTCTGAAAAATGCTGTTAATTCCACTTCAAGCTGCGCCCCTTCACTTTATATCAGAGTGATAGCATTGACTGACTGATCGTCTGCAAGGTGTGCAGTGCAAACGGTGCACAGCATACCACGGCAGACACAATGAGGGTGCGGTGCAAGATTTATGTAGATCACTGGAATTATTTGCCCTTTTTTCTTGCCAGAATCGGTACTTGCTCTTCTATATCACAAATAGGCCTTATATAATATATGTTGTGCATTCACAGCAGCCGCTTGCATCTGAACCACTTTTTTAAAGCTCGGTGCAGAAAAGGGGGCGATGCAGAATTCAAAACTGTCAGCACTCTCAATTATGCAAGCACATACCTTATTCCTCGTAACCACCCACCTCTATTCATCTTTAGTCTGTGTCATGAATATTGCAGCAGGATTCATACTCTCTGCTCTGTTAGGAACTGTGTCACACAAGAATGGCATCCTTTTAGCGCTTATGATTGTTGAACTAACCATCTGGCAGAAAATAGGCAGGAAAGTGTTCATACTGCTGTCAGTTTATGCCGCTGTCCTCCACTTCCGCCACGTATAATGTGAAACTGCTGAATTTAGCGGAGAGCAGCACATTTGAAGATCAGCCCATAGCTCAGCGATATCAAACCATGCCATACAGCCTCATTTGAATTTTCTCTGATTTTCCATGTTTGAGTCCATGTATTTTACCGTTCTGCAAGCTGCAGTGAATTTCCCTCTCATCTCAAAAACCTGCTAGTCGAAGTCATCAGCATGCAAATCATGTGAATTTCATGTTGAAACTCAACGTTTTGCCTTGTCTCCATGTCTCCCCAGGTAACCGATAAGATGGCGGCCGGGGAAGCGACTGGGCACAGCTACCTGGTGGCTTGCTGGCAGCCCATTCTGATCCTGATGCTGGGCACCGTGCTGTCTGGCTCCACCACAGGCTGTCCTTCCCGCTGTGAGTGCAATGTTCAAGAGCGCTCTGTGATGTGCCACCGCAAGAAGCTCATGACAGTTCCTGAGGGCATTCCTGCAGAAACAAGACTGCTGGACCTCAGCAAGAACCGCATCAGAACCATCAACCCAGATGAGTTTGCCAGCTTTCCAAACCTCGAACACCTGGAGCTCAGTGAGAACACAATCTCCACAATTGAACCTGGAGCGTTCAACAACCTTTACGGCTTGCGGACATTGGGGTTGCGTAGCAACAAGCTCAAGCTGATCCAGCTCGGCGTCTTCACAGGCCTGAGCAATCTCACGCAGCTGGACATAAGTGAGAACAAGATCGTCATCCTGTTGGACTACATGTTCCAGGATTTGTACAACCTCCGGTCCCTGGAGGTTGGTGATAACGACCTGGTTTTCATCTCCCACCGGGCTTTTCACGGCCTAAGTAGCCTTGAGCACCTGAGTCTTGAGAAGTGCAACTTGTCCTCTGTGCCAACAGAGGCTTTTACCCACCTCCACAGTTTGATCACTCTCAGGCTGCGCCTCCTCAACATCAACGTCATACGGGATTACTCCTTCAAGCGGCTCTATCGGCTGAAAGTGTTGGAAATAGCCAATTGGCCATATTTGGATACGATGACCCCAAATTGCTTGTATGGATTAAATCTCACCTCGCTGACCATTGCAAATGCCAACCTGACCACAATTCCTTACGTAGCCCTGAGGCACTTGGTTTACTTGCGTTTTCTTAATCTTTCATATAACCCTATCCACACCATCGAGGGGAATAAGCTCCATGATCTTCTGCGTCTGCAGGAGTTTCACCTGGTAGGTGGCAGACTGGCGATGATTGAGCCGTACTCCTTCCGCGGTCTAAACTACCTGAAGATTCTCAATGTGTCTGGAAACTCTCTCAGCACTTTAGAGGAATCTGCTTTCCATTCAGTCGGCAACCTGGAGACCCTCGCCTTGTATGATAATCCCCTGGCCTGTGACTGCCGACTGTTATGGGTTTTCCGACGACGCTGGAGACTGAACTTCAACAGGCAGCAGCCTACCTGTGCCTCCCCCGAGTTTGTCCAAGGCAAAGAGTTCAAAGACTTCCCGGATGTTCTGCAGCCTAACTACTTCACGTGTCGCAAGTCTCGGATTAGGGATCGCAAACCGCAGCAGAAGTTTGTTGATGAGGGGGCCATTGTTCATTTCTCTTGCCAAGCCGACGGAGATCCCGCTCCAGTGATAATGTGGCTGTCCCCGCAGAAAAAGCTGATCACCACCAAGACAATTGGACGGCTCTCCGTGTTGCCAGACGGTACCCTCGAGGTGCGCTATGCCCAGATTCAAGACAATGGTACATATGTGTGTATAGCTAGCAACGCAGGCGGAAATGATACCTCTCTTGCTCACCTGCACATTCACAGCTACTCGCCTGACTGGCCGCACCAGCCCAACAAGACTTTTGCCTTCATCTCCAACCAGCCCACAGAAACAGGTGCTAATGGTACAAGAGCCAACGTCCCTTTCCCCTTTGATATTAAAACACTGATCATCGCGACCACGATGGGCTTCATCTCATTTCTCGGTGTCGTCTTGTTTTGCCTGGTGCTGCTCTTCCTCTGGAGCCGAGGTAAAGGCAACACCAAGCACAACATCGAGATCGAGTACGTGCCACGGAAATCGGACGCTGGCATGAGCAGCAGCACAGTGGATGCTCCTCGCAAGTTTAACATGAAGATGATTTAACGGAGCTGTGGAATTTACTAATTTTGAACTCGAAAATAAGACAAATGGAAAAGAAGACATTTTCTTTCCTCTCTTACAAACCTGTGGATCCTGGTCTGTTAACATAGAGTAATATGTTTTTTCCTGAACTGAAGTACTAGAGAGGAGGGCAGTTCCTGACTTTCACAAGTGAGAGGGAATGAAGGCACACCCAGTGCTCCTGTGCATTGGCGGTTTCTACAAGGCCTGCGGGATCATCAATTGAAAGTCAAGATTTGTCAAAAAGCAGTTCATATTCCTGTGGATTTATACTGGGAAAAATATATCAGAAAAGAAAAAAAAAACACTTCAAAGAGCCAGAATGCGAGGGGCAGATCATGTTTTGGCCATTGCTGTTTATCGTCTGTATTTTAATTTTTTTTTTAAGTGTTTGTTCTTTTTGGTTTCCAAGGTTAGATGTCAAGTTATGAATGAGATTTGTACGGGTTGATGAGCACATTTATACCGCCTTGATGCATTTCAAGCACATCATCATTACAATACGTCAGTGTTACATTTGTGAACGCTTTGTGCTACAGATGGTCTTTTTCTTTTCCTACAGTGATGATTGTTCTGTAATCCATCAAATGTATATCTGTGTCATAATACCTGATAAAAATGTTGAAAAAGTATGTCCCAGCAATTAGAAATATACATTAGTATGGAACAATTATTATAATATGTAAAACATGAAACTGTTAAACTACAGTATATAAAACTTAATTTGAATGTCACAGCAGCTAATTCATAGAAAGTAAGAAGGTACAATGAATGGTACTGTAAAACAGTTTACATTGGTCATTGTGTGACCCAAAAAACTGAATGATACACAAAAACAAGTGCTCTGAAAATACGTAGATTCAGTGATATAGGGATGCATCACTGCAACATTTACTATTGATACCAATTCTCAATACTGTACTGTAAAAATCAGCCAAACAGTATGTAAGACTAAATGCATTTTTTAGGCGTTTAAATATAGCGATATTTAGTTTTGAAAAGTAGCACAAAATGTGACTCCCAATATAGGATTTTAGCATTGGGGAAATACTCTGATAGAGCCTTTTGAGTATCTGATTTCAGGATCAGTGTCAATCATCTGTAATTTGCAGATGCATTGAGGGGTTGCACACAAGAGGAAATGTGAGATGTCATTGAGATGATGCTCAGTACCAACAGTAGATGCAGCATCCATCACACGGTTTTGGCACCTTGATAATACAAGTGCTTATCCCTGACTTTTAAAACCGCATTTCAAAAACTGTTATGTAAGGGTATTATTTTGTGCTCAACACGATTGTGAGGAATACAAGTTATGATGCTCATGTTTTTGGATACAATGTGCTCCTCAAGCTGTAGAATATTTCTTTCATTGTTGGTTATTTTTCTAGATCGTTTTATGAAATCAATGATTTATTTATGCCGATGCTCCCCCCCATTAAAGCCATGGAAATATTACCTTCCAGGATCATTTACAGGTTTGCTATTCCCCAGAAATGTGCAGTGTTTGTCAGGGGGAAAAAGAACTGTGCATATTATGCTCCCAGTTGGCCCTGCATATAAAATCTGAGGTTACAGCCTTACCTTCTCAAGTACACACTGTGGACAGCTGGGCTTTGCAAACGTGTGTGAGGATAAAGGCTAAGTTATTTATGATGGATGACATTACAGACAACGGCACAGTAATGGGCTGGAAGTATGGACAGAATATGCAGATGGGTGGAGTGACACAGATGGTTTTACCCATGGAGCAATCTGAAGCAGCTTTGGTGTAATCCGTTTTGCATAAAGGAAAAAAAAAACACTGGATATGGCTCATGGTTCTCCCTCTTGCTGATTATGAATGCTCTCTTCGTTCAAAGTGTGGCTACTGTACCTAGCCTTTTTTGGTCCCGAGTGATCCCGGGATTCTGTTTTTTGTTTTCTGTTACTCCTTTTTTTTATTTTTGACCCTGGACTATATTGACCATGTAGTCCAAGCCAACTTTTTACAAAAAAAAAGGTACTAAAAAAGAAAATCTATGGAAAATACATTCAAATTGTTCTGTGCAATAAAGGTAATATGCAGATTTTTTTTTTTTAATTAACAAAATTTTGTTGATGTTGAATTGTTGAGAATATGGTATGTTGTATTAAACAATCTATGGACTTTTTTAAACACATGATGGTCCTATCTTGATTTTCAAGGTGTGGTTAAGAAAAGACATGACAAATATGCATCTGATGATGTGGGTTAGGGTCGCTTACAGAGGCCCGTTTATCTTATCCACAAAAACTGATTTAATGAAGCCCCTTTAATGCTTTGCTGCCTAGCACAAATGGACATTTAAATGCATTTATTGTGAATTGGTTACAAAAATAACAATTTAATATTTGGTTTCTTTGATTGAATACCTCATTAAGTGGTGATGCAGGCTGCAAGGTAATTTAACATCATACATTACAGCACTAATTACTTGTTTACAGGGGCATTGCTATTTCACTTGTTCACATGCCTGGCCCCTAAACATTAATTAACCACCATTAGCAAAAGATCACAGACATTAAGATATGTATTGGGAATATTGTTAATTTACACTGTGCATTTGTAATCTTAAAGAGACAGGATTGGTGAAGTGGAACTTCAGAATGAAACAAAAAAATATATTAGCTGTTTAACACTGAGTAACGGTTTTATTCTGGGATGTCTCTCAGCGAAACATGACCAAATTGGGTTGCCGTTTGAAGGTTATGGGAAATGACCAGGGACGACTAGGACAGCCTAGTTTCATAAAGCACGGTGCAGCTCTGCATTAAGTTTGGATCTCTGTCCCATTCCTTTTTATTCCACATCGCTGCTTCCTTGGTTAGGACTCCATTGGGACTTTTGACGTTCTTTTTTTCCTCAAGCTGTATCAAAGCATGCTCATTTATCTTCTGACTTGAAAACAGACAGGCAGAATAGAAGAGGAGAGAAGCTATTCTTGAGGCCTCGGAGCCCTGGGGAGTAATGGAGACATCCATTGTTTTCATTCCTCAGATATTAGATCTGTGCTTAAAATTCTAGGTCAGGAACAGGCTGATGGATTCTGACACCGTGCGACAAGTCGCCTCTCCTCAACTGAGCGTAAAAATACAGACACACCTCTGGGTGTTCCTTGCACTCATCCAAATCCATGTGCTTAATGACATCTGGGAAACACTGCATGTAAGCAAACAGAAGTGTGAATTTGCTGTTGGCGGCGCCTCTGTCACACAATGGAAGCCTCAGATGCCAAAAATAAAAAGCAAGTCATTTGAGATTTATGTTTAGATGATGAATTTAAACTCATGGCTCGGAGGCTGTTTCTCATATCCATATCATATCCATATCAAAGGGTTCAATTTAAGCCTGTGTTTAGGTCTGTGTTTCCATCTTATACCTACTGTATATTAATTCACCTATTTCAGTCACTGTCAGTCAAACCCTACACTGTATCTGTCAGCATTCGTGAAGAACTGGTTACATCTCAAGCTAATTCAATAGTGAATCTAATGAAATAGATATAAGTGGACTGGAAATCAAGAGGACTTTTCATTTCATTTGAAATGCCACACATCTTAATTGAAAGGGCTCACATCTTAATCACTGTAATTAGGAAACTGCTTCAAACCGCATATTGTACATTAGTGTTACAATTAATGCTAGCACTGTCTTATCCTATCTAAAATTGGATAATGATTCATCCATTAACAGTTTATAAACAGTAAATAAAGCCTTGACAGTATACTGTAACTTTATCTTATATTTTATATGGAATTATATTGTGCAACATTTATTGAGAGTTTGCTTAGAAATGTTAAATAAACAAAGTATTACAGAACCAAAACTTTTCTCTATCCTGAGCATATTTGATAACTGCTCATGGTCTTAATAAAGAAGAATAGATACAAGGCATACTCACTGAAAAACTCTCAAATCATAATGGGCTTTTTAGAAGGACCATCGCACTACCAATGCAAGTCATTATTATTCTGATGTGCCGATAATATGAAGTGCACACAATTAGTTAATGAGGTAAAACACAGAAAAAGATAAAACGATCCATTAACAGTTTTTTATTTATTTTTTTTCAATGGTGGGTGCACTTGAAAGCGCAGCCGGCACATTTAGCATGTCAAAAACATGTAAACCCAACAAGAGCATCACAAGAGCAATGTATCTGCAACAGATGATTTAAGAGAGTGACGAGGATCGAGGCCATTTTCGATTACCGGCAATATCATAAATTTGCTTTAACATAAAGTAGGCTATTTTGAGCACTGGAGTGCATGTCAGAAATCAGTGTGAAGATGTGATGGGATGAATTCAGCTAGAGGATAGAGATTATAATGCTAAACTTAAAGTGCTGTGGTTGTTTAGAGGTTATTGCTTCACTGTTGTAAAACTTCGTCTGCTGCAAATAGTCATTTTCACGCACCATTAGGGCAAAATGGGATACAGCAGCAAACAACAATTTTCAAAAAAAAAAACAAAAAACAAACTTGTGTGTTGTGTCCGAGATCCCCTGGCTTTCCAGAAATTTGCATGTGACAGTGTTATTCTTTTTTTCTCTATTTCTAATTTATCAGCTCAGGTTTTGAATAGACTGAGGCATGTTAAAAATGACCCTGTCCATTACATTTAGATCAATTTGTCTCAGAGAAATGTCCCTAATGACCATCTTATTTTACAAGTTGCCATATATTTGCATATTTGAGTGGCTTCCGTCAGGCACTTATGATGACATCATTCATTTTTTGTTTTGTCATCTCAAGCTAAGAACTGTACACTGTCAAAAAGAGGGAAGACAAAAGCATTAAGTAAAAATATTTCAGTATATCTGATGATGCCACACAGACTGATGAGAGGATGTTATTACGAAGGCATACAGTATGTGCAAAAATCTTCTATATCTTTACCCCAAAAAATGATTCTCAGAAATAGTAATAATATGAGTTACTGTGATGTTTTCATACTGTGCAAAATATGAATCAAACATCATCAGTTTTAACACTGGGTATTTGTTTGTTTAGATAAATATTCCTTGTTTTTATCAGAATATATTTAAGGCCTCACCTGATGGATAGTAAAGCTGAAGTTCAACAGTATTTGTTATCGTCAATGAGATGGCTGCAACCTGACAAACGTGGAGTATCTCCAGCCACGGCAATGCAGTCTTTTTACTGTTTCTCACACTCATCCATGCATATACATACAATTTAAAACAAACGTCACCTTCAGTATTTTGTCTTTAATGTGAACATACAGACCGTGACCACTTCCCACTTTTGACGAACCCCCTCAAGGCTGAACTGTCTGTATGGTGTGTCCAGTCTCCGTGGAAGAGCTGCAAAGTCAGAGTGTCTCATCTTGTTTCAGTGAAAGTCAGAATCAAAGCAGCAGCATCCTTTGTTCAGGAGTGAGAAGCACCGTGTCGGTTTCTGGAGGCTGTTGACTGAATTTCTCCCTTCAGGATTGTTGGGAAACTGGACATGACAGTTTATTTTGTTACCCACTTCCACTGACTGAATGATGAAGTTTAGAGGGCTACCGTACACGGCAGACACTGGCAAGCCTGCTTTATATCATTGTTAGCTGGGGTATTGCTCGACTGATAAAAGCCCAAATCCCATATTAACTTGTCTTGCACATCCTGGAGAACATTTATTGGATGATTCTGGGGTGAAAATGTCCTTCTGTTTACTGTAGGAGCTTCACTGGCACTGCAGATCCGGGGAGCCTACAGCAAAAATAAAAATAGATGTAAACATGAGCTCAATGGAGTATATATACTACTTTTTACTATTTGAATTATTGCTGTACATACAAATGCAAATATATAAATTTGAAAAATGCACGCTATACTGTAGTAAATGCATCATTTCACTTCCCAATACATTTTCTCAAAATATCCACAACAATAACCATATGACCGAAGCAAAAGATATCCTCCTGTTGGTGACATAACATTCTGAATATAATCATATTTCTGTAATATACTTTAAGTTGAATAAGGGGTGAGACTTTGATGCTTCTGGGTTCAGGGGTTTATGTCTGGTGTGGCTCCCATAAGGGGACTTAGCTGTTGCTTTGATGTTGAGCAGACAGTTCTGCATAGTCAACAGACGCTTCCCTGAGCTCTGCTGCTAAAAGAAAAAAAATAAAACAGCCACCTGACTCGCCCTCCCCCGACCCCGTTACTCGCTTTTGACTGCGTCTCTATTGTTTTACTGTCTTGGCCCGGCTAAGCATGCACCAGGATTGCGTCCAAAAAGGCGATCTGTTGAGGCCCATTTTTGCCTGGGCCATATGCCACAGCCCACGTCTCTGTAGGCAACTCAATCTACCCTCCTTATTTATTTAACAACCCCATGAAAGAGTCATGAGTTCCCAATTCGAAAGATGTGACAGCCAAAAGACTGCATCTGTCTGCCATTAAAACCATCTTTTTGGCAGCCCGCTAAAACGGACCCACTGCCGGCGAATGTCTATACTGAACCTATAATCAGTGCTCACTTCAGGGGACGGCCGAATGTTCGCAGACAGATGTGTTACCAAGGTGATCTGAGTAATTATTATCAAGGTAAATAGGTGAGGAGGTAAGGGGCCAATCCATCCCATAATTCTGTTCCATTTCCAATTCCCCTGCGTAAGGCCTGAATATGCCACGGTGAAATAATTGAGAGCTCGGCTGTTGTTTCACCTTGAAGTGGCTAACCGGTCTGCAAATAATTTGGCTTCTGCCTACTTGCCTCAAGGACAGCAGGCTGCAGAAATTTGATGGGGCGGCCGAGGCAGGTGCCACTGCGAGATAGACGATGTGATCTGATGAAAACAGCACAGGCAGGTTGCTGCTCCCATTTGTCAGCATTGTTCCAAGATATCTGCAGGTGAGTATGGGTTTCATTTTTCATTATTTTCTCCATCTGCCTTCTGATATTGTGTTTTTGTCTGTCTGGCTAGTTTTCCAGAGCTCCCGCCATCGTGTTATCTCAGTGATGTGAAAGGTTCATCATATTGTGCAAGAA
>JBCAUF010000032.1:3324179-3335518 GCA_038406115.1 Haemulon aurolineatum
TAAAAGAAACAGAGTCACCGGCCGTTCGTGTTTACCAGCAAAGTGTAACTTATGTTGAGGTTAATGCTGTTTATCAGTACTATCCTCCTTAGAAGAGGGACAGCATCAGCATTTCAGCAAGTGCTCCTAAATGACATGTACCTGTCTTTACGTTGAAGCTCTCCTGCAGCCGTAATAATTATGACAGAAACAAAGAAGGAAGTTGAATGATGCTGCATTTGTTTTTCAATTACAGCTGCAGTCAGGGTTTTTTTTTAAAGTGTGAACATAGTCATTCGCAGTGTTGGGGAGACTTAAACTACATGTAGTTGAACTACATTTTAACTGCAATTTGCTTTAACTTGCTGGTAGTTAAATTCATATTTTGTGCTGCATCAAATATTTAAACTGCTTTTGGGATAGTTTTTGTAGTTTAACTACTCAATTTACAAACTACAATTGTATATCATGTCATGACCATGAGCGATTGATGGCACTGGTCATGACACGCCGAGCCAACGCTGCCTCTGATTGGCTTGCCCTGGCTGGCAGCGTTCAAATGCATCACAGAGTGGGTGGGTCTTTGTGGCAAGGAAGGCAGTGCCCATATGCCGTAAGCACACAAGCTCTCCCTGAACTCTCCCTCCACCCCCGATGCACCCCCGGATGTGCCAGACCAACCATGGTCATATTTCAGCAAATACATGATGTTTCATACACACCACATGTTGATTTATTTAACGCTGAGTTAAATGAGTATAAGTAGAATAGTAGTTGATAAACTATACTTACCCTGAGAAATGTGGTTTGTAAAAATTCAATGTTCAAACTGCTGCTACAAAGTAGCTTCCCCAACACTGGTCATTCGCTAACTTTAACAATGTTTTCAGGATTGTGACCAGGCCAATGTCTCCCAACCTTAACAAAGCACAAAGCACCCAAACCACAATGTTCCCCTAAACCTAATAAAGTTGTTTTTGTGCCTAAACCTACCAAAATCTTAATCAAAACGTATTCAGCAGTGAAATGATTTTAGAAGGCAACGCTTGTGTAATGTGTTCATGGATTGCAGAAAACATTTAGTGCCAACATTTCATTCTGTCGACTGGGATGGGCAAATGTTCACCTCTTCCTAATGAGTTGTTAAAATTGATAATTTGTTGAAAATTTGAAATGACTTGTACTTGTATACATCTACAGTGCATCTACATCATTGTCACAAGGATTATTGTTTTAAACTGAAATACACTTGTCTCAAAACTTGACTGTCTGAAGACCGTTCGGATGTATGAGTCTATATCTAAAATACAAATGTAGCTGCACCATATAACATTAAACAGTTAAATCTTCCAACAATTATCTCAAATTATTTCAGATTAGAGGCCTTATAGCATGGAGATCATAGTAGATCTGTCAATGTATGTGACATTTTGATAAAAGTCACATGAACCATCACTGCCACAGTATTGGTGGCAAACACTGGCACATCACTGAAATTTATATCATAGATCATATAGAATTGTCATGATAAATTAACAGTCTAGCTTCAATAATGCCTACCTAGATCAGGATTTTATATACCAGTGCAACCAAGAAATGTGTGTATTACTGTATGCAGTGAGTAGGACCATTTAACTTGCCACTGCAGTGCAGAAAAGCACTGTATTTTAGAAATTTGCAAAAATGTATACTTTCTGGGGCAATTTTCAATCCTGCTTCCTTAAATTTACACTTGTATATAACTAATTTGCAAAAGCAAAGATATTTAGGAGGAAACAAAATCGTGACTGACTGTGACTGGTGATTACATTTTCCATTAAAATGACAAGGAAATGTTATTAATTAACACATCTACCAGATCTCTTAAATACTGGTGCTGTATATATCAGTAAAAAAACCCAAAACACCTTTGATTTCTGCCAAAATATCCAATTCCGAAATACATTATCCACTCATAAAAACAACAGCATAAATAAACTTTAATTGCACAATGTAACTTGGAGCAAAAGCCATGAAGTGTGTGTTCACATTTGACCAAAACCAAAATAGTTGCCTGTAAACATAGTACAGCCAGCCGTTATGTTAACTGTGAAAGCATAGTTGGGGAAACTATTTAGTGACATAGAAGCATAATTTCTATGAGTCAAAGTTGGAAATTTGTACTCTATTAACATTCTTGCTATATGGTACTGCAATCTACTTTTCAGTTATTATAATGTGCAGGGGTTGGATATAATACACCTGAGCAATACGATGAATTCTGCCGGCTAATACTGCTGCAACTAATGTCACTTTTATAAAGCTGAGAGTGTTTTACTCATGCTGACACTTTCTCAAAGAGGTGATGATTCAACTCTTGGGTCATTTTTAGGGGTGGTGTTGGATTGCATCATATTACAGTACACAGCCTAAATGTGTTAACTACCCCAAAGATTCATCATAAAGTAAAACGGAGCACATTAGTTGTCATTGAGGGTCTTTAGTCTGGCAATACTGGCAGCAGTTGAAGCCTTTCCATTTGACGTTGGAGGCTATCAGTAAGAGAGAGCTCTCTGACTGGTTGATCCGCTTAGAAACTGAGAAGTGATTTTACCCATTTGTGGTGGTTTCTTCTTCCTCCACCTTTTCATTTTCTGCAAGCAAAGGACCATGACATGACAACACCAGTCAAAGCAAAACTCAGGAGTGGCATCTTCTTGTCAAACATATTCTTAATCCAGATTTCAAGCATGCAAGACTGCTCGAAACAGGTTCACGATGGAATGAAAATGGTTATTTAGTTTGTCTTTTGAAGGTTTTGCAGCTTTTTTGAACAGAGACTACAGCCTTGATCTGGTCTCACAGGTGCAGAACATACATGCATGCCTTTGGTCGGTTGGTCATCATCTTTGCAGTTGCTGATTTGAGGTGTTTGATTGGGATTTGTTGAGGTTGGCTCCGTGTGTTTGGGGCATCGCATTTGAAAATCCGCCACTCAGTGGGTTTGTGTCCTTTTGAATTAAATGAGCTGCTGATGTCGGCCAGTCAACAGTCTGGAAATTCACTCAGTTTAACTGATTAAATTAAATTTGTAACAAAACGGTATTCATTTGCAATAAGAAGAGTAGGATTTTTTTTATCCTTGTCTCTGTATGATCAAATAGATCCCCTAAATGTTACATGCTGGTCATTCAAGTGTTTGATTGAAAGTTTAACCTGTGATTCTGTCAAGCGATTGAAATTTTCAGACTGAAGCAGGAGGAGGCATATTTCTTAAGTTGGTAGTTGGGGTTTAAAGTTTTATTTCGGAGAGTGAAAATTGGAAATTGAGGTGGATGGAGGATTATCAAAAACTGGTCTTGCAAATTTGGCATAAAAATGTTTACACACAAGCAGAAGATGGCGTAACTGACACTAGAAGGATTGAAACTGTCTTGTAAAACAAAACAAAAAAACAAAAACAAAACAAAACGGATGAACGGATGAGGATGAACAAAACTCCCAGATCACGCTGTTGTTTTCATGCTAGTTTCTGGTCTGAGATGTGCATGCTGACAAGTATAGATTGATCTGTCCGAGAGCACAGGAATAACTGAGTAATAAATGAGTTCTTCATGCAAGTGGCATTCCCCCATTAAATCAGAAAATGAGTACTTTGAAAACTGGAGGAGGACAAGCTCTGGAGTGGAGGGCTTTAGGGTTTACAGAGCCTGACATTTTTTCATGAGTCTGACATTAACCAAAGCTGGAACGAATTGAGATTTTAGTCAGTCACACAAGGTAACTGATGAGTTTTCTTTTTTTCTGACACCGTCACCTTCTTGTTTTACCCACAGATTCCTCCATTTACACCCCAAAAACCAACCCTGTTTCAACTGTTTCAATTGGGTTTATATGTCTAGACACAAACTTTAAAACTGAGATTGTCACGTGACACGCCAGTAAAGAAGAGGTATGTCTAATTAACGTCTTCCCACTGTACGTAATCTACGTTAGAGATTTGTGTGATACTCTGTCTAGGGAACTTACTTGTGTGTCATTGTAAAAGCGTTCATTACCTGGATAACTGCAGGGCAGATCAATTAAAAACATAGTAATAAAAAGTATTAGTATTAAAAAAAATGTAGTGGATTATCTCTTAAATGACAACACAGTGAATTGCTGTATAACTGAATAATTAATTACATGTGTTTAGTTTGAAAGCTTACGTTGTCTTGCTGTAGACAGATGTACTGAACATGACTCATCCTTTGTAGGTGTAATATAATTTGTATCTTCTATTAATTTTGGTGGCACGAGTTGGGTCTGTGTCTGTCAACAGGACTCGCACAGTGATATCGAGGAGAGGAAAGCCACCAAAATTAAGATAAGACAGTTTTTTTTCTTTGTTGAATACAGTTTATCCATGTTTTGTTTGGTTTTTTTTTGGCTTTCATGTGTGTATAATGTAAAGATTATGTTATAAATGACGTTCAGTGGCATAAAAGTGGTAGAAGTTTTACTTTGATGGGGATCTCTTTGTGGAAAACACAGGGAGGAAAACTTTTCTGTCAATTCAGACTCTGAAAATCAAAACACATTTAATATATTTTGGTATATTGTTTGTCATGTGAAGATCATAAACTGGATATTAGAGTTTACGTCCTTCTTGCTTTATGTTGTCAGCGTGTTGTGTGTATGTGTGTGTGTCTGTGTGTGTGTGTGTGTTGAGGAAAATCTTTTGGAGTTTCTGGAGGTCTTGGTGTTGAGAACCGGTACTCTCCCTGTCAGCATTTGAATGGGTAGAAGGTGTGATTGTGTGATTGTGTGTGTGTGTGTGTGTGGTGGTGGTTGGGGAGGAGGGGGGAAGTGTATCGTCACCACCACTCCTGATCGTGACTCACAGCGCACAATGCTTTTCGCTCCTCTCCCGAGCCCTTTATTTATTTTTAGCTGAGCAACGTTTTATACGCCCGAACTGTAGGCCTGCACACAAGATGACACACACACACACACACACACACACACACAGCGCACAACCTACTTCCGCTTATTCACACACTCATTTCTTTGATACTGTTTTTGTCCATCAGTCATAGAGGTCAATGAGACCTTTTCTGTCATACACACCAAAGTTCACATTTCTAAGATGTCATAGTGTGTGTGTGTGCGTGTGTGTGTTTGAGTGTGTGTGTCAGCAGTCTGTCCCTACATTGTCTTTGCATTGTCTGCAGATAACTGAGCCTGAAGATGTCAAAACAGACACGGGAGACATTTCTGTTTGATCAAATGACTCTTAATTATCTTGTATTTCTGCATTATTGCTTGACAATGATTAAGCTGTTGAGGTCCAAGGTGCAAATAACTGAAGTCGACACAAAGTGCCTTGCTCGGCTTAAAAAGAGAAACTCAACATAATTTACATGAATTAATACACATCTTCAAGAAGAGAACAAACTGGGGGCAAAAAACATCTCTGTGTGTAGGTTATCAACAGGTTAAATAGTGCAGTTGCTGCCTCACAGTGCAGTAAAGACACACAGTTGCCATATTTATGTCTTTTCACCTGTAGTTCACCAAATTCGTGCTCAGTGCACACTGTGGTCATACTTTTGCCACTGAGGAACTCAAATTTGTCACTTTCCGTCACGCATGTTTGTTCCTAGCCTTCATTTAATGAAGAAACAAGAATCCTAAATACAAGATAACATGACCATGAACAGACCAGTAAAACAACGTTGAAACCATTCGCCTTTACCTCACAACACAACTGCAAATACTTTATTTCAACATGAAGGGTGGATAGAGGAGGAGTGGGGCTGTTTTATTTTTTTTTTGGCAAACGCCTTTTAGACACCATTACGAATTACATTTATCAGTCTGATCTCCTCTTCTCAATCACCCTTTGTCTTTTTTCATTCTCTTTTTACAGTCTAAAGAGTTTAAAGGGTTCATTCACCAAAATGACAAAAAACATACACACTTGCCTTGAGTGGTATCTTCTCACACGGAGAGGTTTGGTTTCGTTTACAGCGATACTGCCTCCAACCCCAATACAGTGGAAGTAGATGGTAAAAGTAAACTTCAAAATAAAGTTTATTCAACTTCAAGTGGGATTGTGCTTGTGTTGCTCGCAGCATTGAAAAACCACAAAGACATACTGCAGATTTTTAAATTTACTTTTTCAATGCTGTGATCACTCACCTCCATTGTATTGCCGTGCATGGAGGGAGAAACAAGATATCTTAAAATCTGCATCGCTAGAGTCAAGTTTGAAACTTCTGTTTTGTTTTGTGCTTTTTGTTTTAATCCTGGTGAACTGACCCTTTAAAATATTATCCAACTTTAGCTGCACACCAAGAGAAGTTGAAATGATCAAACCTTTACAAGATGATAATTGGTGAGAGAGAAAGAGAACTGAACTTAAATCTGTGAGTTTATCCAAAAAGTGCAAGTCCTTTCAACAAATGGGAAATTATTGGAAAACCAGTGAGGAAAATGGGAATATACTTCCTGAGGTAATGGGTGTAGGATAAGACTCTGGCTGTATAGAAACCTTGTGAGGATTTTGAAAATCACTGATAATTTGGAAACTGACTGACGTCCTTAAGATTTCAGTCCTGGGTGATTTAGTGAGTCCTGTGGTTACCGTGGTAACAAAAAGTCCGGTTGAACACTATCAGCACTCCTGAGGCAGCTGCTTCAGAAATAAGAGCAACCGGTGTACCAGTTAACAGCACAACCTCTTTCTGTCGTGCAAGTGCTAGTTGTCTATACTGTAGCTGCTCCCTCTTGTTATATTCGTCTTGGTTTTAGTTTTGGTGCTCTTGGTTTGTAGACACGTTGCTTATGAACAATCTGGTAAATGCTAACTGCTGTGACAAGTGCATTAGTTTGACTGTGGCTGCTTCACAATAAAACCCCCCTAGTGTTGAATGTGGCATCAGTATTTCTGTTTCCATAAGCAGTAGGGATGAATGAGTATATCATTGGGTGGTGCCTGTGGAAGAAAAGGTTCCTTCAGGTTCAAGGTTGTGGCTGGTTCAAGTGAGTTTATTCACCACGCAGTGGAGACAGAAGTTCACAGCAAGGCAGCAGAGTTCTGGCTGCTGATCAACTCACAAAACAGGGTTTTATATACTAAAACATCAAAGTAAATCCCGAAAACAAGGGGCTGTGGGGTTGAGTCAGGGGTGTGATCAGGTAACAAAAGGCAGACAGAGTGCAGGAAGTTACAGACAAACCAATCAACAACCTATCACTGCTGCCTAATCCCTTCAACACCTTGATGTCTACAGCTCCTCAAAGGCTGCCTCCAACAAGGATGGTGATAGAATTTACATCCTGGAATCTGCTACGCAATGTGGAATGGTTAATTTAATTATAGATGAGTGAAAGAGAGCCTCTGCAAAGACTGCCTTCAGGATGTATGCTGGAGAGGTTCATGGACAATATTTAGTAAAAGAAACTTTCATTCTACATGCCTGAACTAGAAGCCGTTGATTTAAGCCTGAAATTGATAAAGGTTGATCAGAAGTTGCTTTGTATTTAATTTCTTAGAACACTTTTTACAGCCTCAGAATTGACCTTATGCACGGCAGCCATGCTGACATGAAATAGTGGGGTAAAACAGGTGTTACCAATGATACTAATTAAGGTTTTGTTCCATTTAGTGTAGCAGAGCCTTTGCAGTGATCCAACACGCACGACAGCAGCATCCTGACTCAGTGGAACAGAACCTTAATTAATATCATTTGTGACACCTGTGTTTATTCTGCTCTGTCATGTCAATATGGCTGCTGTGCATAAGGCCTATTGAGCTCAGATCAACGTTTTTGATCACAAGAGAAAGACAAATATTACAGAACAAAGTTTTTATAAACTTGCATTAGGATTTAGCCTTCTCCATGAGCACAGATACTGACACATTGTACTCGGATGAACACATTATCTCTACCAGATAGTCGTTTCAGCCTCTAATTAGTAGCAACAAAGTAAAATAAGCAAAACTTGGAGGGCACAGACCTCTGCCAAGACCAATTGGCCAATCTGCAAATGCACCCATTATATATTTCACGACTGATCCCTGTATGATGTTTAAGAAACTACATGTTTAGGCTGCCCCAGAGGATGGATTGTGACATCGGAGTCATCATATTTCTACAGTCGGTTATGTTTTGTCACTGTTGAACTTTGTGACCACCTACTGGATTTTTAAGACGTGTGGCATTTATTCTGCCGAGGCCACATGCCTGATGTCTCGCAATGCTGATGAAAGTGAAAAATAATTTATTTATCAGCCCTGTGATTCGGATCGGCTTCAAAATGAAATGGGTTCCTCTTTGGCCCATGCTACACCCTGCTACCAAGTTTCATGAAAATCGGGCCGGTGGTTTTTATGTAATCCCGCAGACAAACAAAGAAACAGACAAACAAACTGAAATACAACTTTTATTAAGAGACCACTGCACAATTAGCAGTTTGCCTGGGTTTACTATTTATAGGTACACTTTTGTTTTATTCTGTAAACTTCTGACGACATTCCTCCCAGATCTTCAAATTCAACAGACACTGAAATTGAATACATGAAGAGATCTTTTTTTTCTTTTTCTTCAGAGCTGTACATAAATTAATAAAACTAAAAGTAAAGTAAGTGCAGCTCTGACATGCATGTTAAGAGAAAGCAGATATGAGGCTGATAAAGCAAGCTGGATTAAATGTATCCATCATTTCCTGCAAACAGGTGATCAGAATCTAGCGCGGGATTGGCGGACTCAGCCATTACAACACACTGAATGGATCGTAAATCATGTAAATAAACATGCACAAGTACTAACTACACGCCATCTTTGCAGCTTTTTATAAATTCTTGCTGGTTTCTTTCTTTTGCTCTTTTTCTCCTCATTTTTTTTGTGCATTGTGCCCTTGTCTTCTCTCACTTGTCTCCTTCTGCCTCCGTCTCTAAGTTCCTGTCTCACTTGTGATTCCCCCCCTCTGTCTCTCCTTCCCTCCACTCCTCTCTCATCTGTCTCTCCCCCTCGCTCCGTCTTTATCCTCCTCTCTCGTTCACTCCGTCTCTCTCAGGGACCCGAGGTGAGGATTGACAGAGGGGAAATCCTGACTGACTGACTGAAACCCGGCAGATGAGTTCTCCTCTCCCTCCTCTTCCTCTTCCTCTTCCTCCTCTGTGCCTCAGCTCCTCTTTTCTTTTCCTCTTCTACTTCTTTACCCCTTTCTCCTCCTTCTCTCCAACCCGTGCACCTGCCTCTCCTCCTCATCCTGCCCCCCCCCCTTCATGCTGTAGGATTAAGGTACATCTACACTTCCCCTGCAGAGGGTCTCTCTCTTAGATACTTGAATGCGGCGTGGGTGACTAAATGTGACACACTCTAGCCTCCACCTTCATCTGCTAATCAACATCTTTTTGAAGATATTTTGCCTCTTAGAGTCGTGTATCCACGATCAGAAGACACAAAACCTGACGCTATGTTAAAAAGAGGCAAAAACAAACTGTTAAAAAAATCCTTTATTGACAGTTTTCACAGTAAAGACATTCCCAAAGTTATATTACTGTACATATCTCAAGAAAAAGGCCTGATGTAGCAGGTGACTAAGCTATCTCAAGAAAGTGTGCTATAGCTTTACTTTTGAAAACATAAAACCTACTTTTTCATGTTGTGGAAATGACTCTGGTTTTATTTATTTGACTGTTTGTTGAGTTGTTTCCTGTCCAGTCCCTTTTAGGTTTATTTCTCTGGCAACAAGAGACGGCTTTCAAAGATATAGTATTTCCCATTTGGGGAAAGTCCTCCTCACAGCCTTGTCTATAAAAGCATTATTACTTTGCCAGTCAAAGTATGAAATCACTTACTAATGAGCGTTAAATGAGCAACATTTTTAAAATAAGCTCAGATCAAGAGGGATCCTCGCCGGCTGTCAAAGAGTTGGTGTCATGTGTGTGATGGTGGATGAAACACGTGTCATTTGTCTTGTTCGACGCCTGTGAGATTAACCTGCTGCTTGTAGAGCAGGTTTGGGGTTCAGCGTCCTGAACAGACCTGATCAAACTTTGGCTCCTTGTGTCTGGGAGGTGTTTTTCCATTTTGTGGGCTTCCTCTTGTACTCCAGAAATGTAACATCTTTGAGTAAATATGCTGCATGATTTTAGTTTTGTATTCTATATTTCTTGAAAAATATAATTAATCGAAGCAGATTTTCAGAAAACAGACTGAACTGTGTGTAAAGAAATTACCGTACCTCATTACATTTTTAATTTCTTTTTACTTTTAGGAGGAGATTTATATGAAATTGTATTTTTGACCAAAACAAGTTGGTTAAGCTCCTCAGCCGCAGACACAAATGAACAGCATACACGTTGTGATCTTGCTATTCTTTGTGCAGCTCAAGTCTGGTTTGGTTCGGTTCATAGAGTCCACGTCTGTGCTTCTTGGTTTTGGTGACCAGGATTCTGCACATGACCCTACAGATATTTAATCAGTCCTACATTGATTTAGCTTCTGGTATCCATGTCCTGTTTCTGTCCAAATCAAAATGACTGATTCTATAAAAGTAGATTTGTAAAATGTTTCACCGCCTTCATTTGTATGTTCATTTCTGAATCTATTTTGTGTTAGTTTTTAGAATTTATAATGTGACTTCTTAATTTGTTACAGTGAACGTGGACCAGTTTTAATAAAAGACAAAGTAATAAAAGAAAAAGACAAACACTTGCAAGCATGAACATGCTCAGTGTGAGGAAGTGCTTTTAGTTTAGAGTTGATAAAAGTTGATAATGTATGCAGTAATATTTCAGTCTTTTTTTTTGACATAGGACTCTGTGAAGTGATGACAACACATGGCAGTCCGTGTCCTTACCCTGACTGTAGGTATCAGAGATTGGTTGTGCGAAAATGTTCCCGAAGTAATAACTACATTACCCATGAGCCTCATTAGTCCCTGCTGTGGAGATGATGCCAGAAGAAGGCATGAATGAGAGTAACATTTTCAAAATTATTCTTGCAGGATTGATCCAAAATAAACGGACTTAAAGCGCTGAATGTACAATATTCAACAATTTCACCAAAGCTCAGGCACTGAGTGACGCAGTCAGACTAAACGATTTTAAACCTGCTGATTTGTTTTCTTACTGGACTGCTCCACATGTGTCATATAATGTTTCTTGTCTTGCACCTTTGACTTAACTAATTAATCAGATATTTTCAATTGAGTTTCTCTGCTTTTCTTCAGCAGTTTCATGTCCAGCTATGAATTGGAAACTCAGATGGCAAATGACAAAATATTGTTAACACACACACACACAAAACGCACCATGCTTTTGTCTATTGGACTTTCGGCACTTGATGTCAAAATGTTTTTTATGAATGCACCAAAGTTTAATGAAA
>JBCAUF010000032.1:3433196-3445367 GCA_038406115.1 Haemulon aurolineatum
ATTTTTTGTTTTTGTGCTTTGTCCAGAGTCCAAATAAAACACCAACAAAATCACCCGGCAAACGTGATAGGGCCACAACGCCCAGGACACCCAAGACCCCTTGCACCCCTCGCACCCCTGGGACCCCCAAAACCCCATCTTCATCCAGGAGGCGTGTGTTCTCTGTCGCAGAGAGTCCTGTAGCAGGCAGCTCTCGTGAGCTTGGCATGACTCTGAGAGGCAGTCCTTTCCGATCTCCAGCAGGAAAGACTCTTGTGGTAGAAACGCCTACCAAGCAAAGCCCCGTGAGGAGCCCACTAAAGGGCATTCTCAGGACTCCGGTCAAGGCCTTGGTCGAATGCCACTCCTCTTCTGCATTACATCTGCTCAACAGCCCAGTCTCCAGGACTCCCAAGAAGAGCGTCACATGGTCACCATCCCCCCGAAAATGTAGAGTGGGGCAGAACAGCATTACTTTCAAGGTGCCAGAGTCACCTCGCATTTCATCCCGCACTTCTCCGAGACTGTTGAACACATTCAGCAGTCCTGTCAAAAGCACAAACACTAAGAGAGACATTTTCAAAAGCCCTGAAAGGACTTGTCAAGTGAGCCTGGTAAGGGTTTGTGAAAATCTTATTTCGTCTCCTGAAAAACTCCACAAAAGGATGAAAACACCTGAAAAAAGGGACACTCTTAGTCCACAAGAAGTGCCTCTTCCGCAATCCACCCCACCTCTAGACCACTACCTCTCACCTAAACCCAACACTAGAACTCAAACAAGAACCCCAAGTCCTACTCACCAAATGACCACTCGCTCTGGAAGAACTCCAGCAAAAAGTTCAAATGCTGCATCCCCATGCAAGTTAGCGTCAAGACCAGTAGGAGCGACTACTGCTTCAGAAGGATTAGACCCTTCACCAAGGTCTCCTACAAAGTCCTTGACAGGAGCAAGGTCTTTTCAAGGTGCTAGAGCCATCAGACGTAACTTAAGATCCCAGTCTACTGAGAGTGTTTCACCCAAACTAAGCAGAGAATCTGCTGAGAGCGGAAACCTTGTGGAAAAGAACACACAGTCTGATACAAAAGATGAGGCACAGGATGAAACCGACTCGAGCTCCCACACAGATTCACAGCAGTTTGACTCTTCACATTTAAACTCTGCATCCACAGAAGATGATAGCATGGACATTGTAGATGCGGCGATTATAAAGGCCGAGTTTAGCGGAGGTTTGAAGATGAACATTAGCTTTTCGCGGAAGCCTTCACAGTCTGGCGAGGACTTTCTGGCCGGCACAGTTTCTCCTAAACCACGTTTGGCGCTTCAAGGCACGCCCGGTCGTAGCTACGGCTTCCGGCAGACCCCTGACCGCCAACAGAGGGAGGCTGCTGCCCGTTTGGGTTACGGAAATGAATCCCCTCGATTTTCAACCCCAAGAGGCCTTCCAAGACCTGGTCGAAAAAAGGGCATGGGTACTCCGAACCCTCTTACTTACCAGGTTGAGATGGAAATGCAAACATCGGGGCTTCCCAAGCTCAAAATCAAACGCACAGATTCCATGAATGCGGGCGATCTGGCATCAGGAGCTCAGAGCCCGTTGGTTGGTGTGAAACCTTCTCAGCTGGAGAGCCCCTTGGCTTTGTTCTCCAAGCACAGAGATCCTGGATGTGTCTCGCCATCCATCTGCACTCATGTGACCCCCGCCAAGAGCACGCCCAGAAAAGGCGGAAGTGTTCAAACTTACATCTGCCAGTCCTACACCCCTACACGTCATCCTGCAGGAAGAATGTCCCCTGTACCAACCGCAGAGCTGATTCCCCTCACTCCTTCTCCTCAGAGTGTGGGGAAGGTGACTCCAGACAACCTGAACAGCTGGCCTCGCAGGAAGAGAGCTCAGGTTGGAGTAACGGGAGGCAAGGATCGTGGCCTGAAGGGGGAGCCTTTGCTGGTGGAGTTGCTGGAAGAGGCTGAGCTCGGAGTCAGCAGGTTGCAGGACATCGAGGACACGGATGAGCCCTCAAACAACAAAGCTTCGATGTTAACATTGACTTCCAAACAGTCTCCCTCTGTCGGAGCAGATGCATCTCCTCTTTCTCCAATGGAGGACTTGTACTGGATGGAGAAGCTGGCTGACTGTGCTGAGCCTCAGAGGGCAGAAGAAGAAATGTTCTGGGCCGCTGGAAATGGAGATGTCAAGTCATGTAAGATACAAATTCTGTCTTTTTAAACACTGTTTGAGATACTTTCACTGATGATTGATAATTGCATTTATTTTACTGAATATTTAGTGTACAATGACGTGAGAGCGAAGGAACGGACTGTTCACAGAGTTGAAGCTTTGAAGTTCTGGCTCATAAATGGCTGATTTGAAATGACTTGAGTGAAGTTAAAGAGTAGAACTGCTGTTCTCTACATTTTGACAGTGGCGACTCCTCCCAGCTCAAAGGTGAGGAAGCCGGTGACAGCGAGTGGGATTTTGGCCCTCACTCACTCTCCATTGTTGTTCAAGGGCAAAACAGGCTCATCGAGCAAGAGAACAGCAAATTTTAAAGGTAAGCTATTCAGTACCTATGTTTTTTTTTTTTTTTTTTTTGCGAGCTAAATTAAAAGAAAGCCATATTTTTTTTTGTATTTTTTAATGCTAAATGAGTAGATTAGCTGTTCAACAGGGTATGGATCAGGAACTATTTTGATAAATGCTTCACAAATTGGATGATTGCTCCTTTTCTTCATCATATCCGATATTTAACTCATATATGACCATTGAATGAAGTTTTTTTTGGTGGGCTAAAACAAGCAATTTCAATATAGTGTTTTGGGTTGTGGAAAATAGCAGCAACTAAATTCTGATGTTTTATAGATGGAAGTAATTAATAGATAATGTGATGTGCTTTGAAAGTAGTAACACAGATAGCAGAATGGGAGGAGAATGCCAGCTGAAGTTGTTGGCCAATATCAGATCTACAAAGAACCTGATAAATGAATCTGACATTAAATGTACAATAAGGGATTTTTCATTGGTTATGAAATGGTCTCAAATTACAGAAATACAGATGGCTTTGTATTGCCACATACACAGTGATTCACCATCACATTAATGTATTACAGAGTGTATGGCAAGAAGTGATAATGCTCATACCAGTTTTGTCCACAGGCGGCTCCAAAATCAACCAAAAAAGTTTATATTTGTTTTTAACCAACAATCGTCATTATTTCCTAAACTTTGTAGATGAAGCTGCGTCTGGGAGGAGGATGGAAGGCGATGGTGTGGAGGTCTCTCCCTTCAGTCAGCCAATCAGACGCTCAAACACAGGGAGGACCTACAGCAGGAAGAGGCTGCTTCACTGAACCACAAAAAACGCCCGGCAAAGCAAACAGATTGTCCTTTCTGTGTCTTACTGTGAAGTTTTGAGCCTTTTTTCTTCGGTTGCCTCTGATGGCAGATCTGAAGGATGTCTTTCAAGCACCAGTTGAAAGACCTCACAGATGAATGAATGTCCTTTTTCAGTCTCCTCCACCAACACTTTTGACCCTTCTGCACTAACCAGTGGCTTCTGTTTTAATCAGGACATTTGAACTTTATAGCTAAGTTCAGCACTGAGTGGAAAAGCTGTGCAGTTCTGCCAAGATGTTTGAAATTCACTGTTCACTATTAATGATTTTATCACAAGAATTCGGCCATGTTTTCTGCACAGGTCCCATCTGAAGCTAAAACACTGGAAAATGGTGACATTAGAGGCCATCATTGTTTTACAAAATTATAATCAGCATTTTTACAATCAAGTCTGAAGCCCAAGTCTGTTGTTATAAATACTTTTCATGTTTATTTATTAGTTTGTTCTCGTCATAAACTTGCTCTTGAGTAAAAGGGAAGTCCTAGTGATTGAATTATATTGTAAATATCTTATGTTGCCAAAGTTTTATGTAAATAAATATCAGTTTCTGAATCACATTATTGAAAATGTCTTTTTTTTTCATCTCGTGCTCACCATGCTTTGTTATGCACACTTGTTTTTATTCAGATGAGCAGGGCAAGACTAGAAAGCCAGTGCAGTAACTGTCCACTCTTTCACTGTTGTAATTCATGTTCATATGTTGCCAGCAAACAAAAGGGAAATCTGATACTTTCTTCCCGCAATCACCTGCCTGTTCAAAGGTCAGTCCTCTAGAAGTATAAAACTCCTCACGTACTCTCAGTAGGCGGTCCATTAATGATTGCACAGAGGAAATTACATCTTAATAGGCGCTGATAACCCCCCAATTTTATAATCCTGATTATGATCTCGTTAGGAGTTGGATTTTACTTTTTCGAAGTAGTTGTTAATATAATTTCTTATGATATTGGCATCCGGCAGTAGATTTTCATTCTGGCAACAACGGTGCTACTGAACATTATTCTGCCAACATTATTCTATTTCATATATGACATTTTCATTTGTCCCAGTAAAGACTACAATAGAAATATTGAAAGAATGATGCCTCTATTCTACTTTATTTCTGTGTTTTAGTGTCAGGTTTCCAGTATTGAGCATGCTGGCTCACTGCAATGCTATCAAGGCTGTCATGGGACTCTAGAAAACAACAGAGCCATTGTTGATGTTATTCGTTTCACCTGTGATTTTCATACTATGACGAGTCAAAATGCTGCTGTGAATAGGGCCTGTTGAATTACAGTATACATAATGGGTCTTTTTTTTTGACAGACAAAACAGAATCTGATGCCAAAATGACACCAGATTTTTACAAATGGGTGTATCAGCTTTGCCAATCTGGACACGGGATCCAAAGCTGCTCCACTGCTTATTCACCACAGCAGGTGTTTTTCCTAGTAGCACCTGTTACCTTTTATTATCCTGCAGACGGTTGAAGTTCAGTAGTAGTAGTATAACAGCATTTGTTTAAATATAGTCCACATGTTGTCCTGCTGAAATACAATGTAACCTTTGATCCGAGTACTGTACACTCACCATTTCCTCTTTAATCCACAGATTACTGAATTATCCTCTATAAAGAGCTCAGGGTCTGAATGTAAAACAGAATGGCCTCTGTCTAGAAATTATTGACTGAAGAGAACAGTTGTTTTTTGTGTTGTTGTTGGTTGATTAGAGCTCATAGCTCATAGTTAACCTACTTATTTTACCTTTAGTGACATGCAATTAAATGATCAGAAAAGGAACTTCAAACTCAAGCCGTGTCGCATCGTTATGAGGAAGTTGCAGCAGTTTTTTTATGGTGTGTGAATGACTTGGACTGATCTCGTGATAAATTTGAATGCAGAGAAACTCTCACTCTGACTTGACTCTGTGTGGAAGGAAAGAATGAGGGAGTATATTGTGTTTTGGGGCTTTTGTCCAGCGTGATGTGAAACCTATTCAGTGCTGCAGCCCTGTTCACTGATGTCCTTCAGTATTCACACCACGCACGTCTACACCACTGTCAAGACAGCCACAATAACTGGTGCGACTTCCTGTACAAAGCGAATTTCACAATAAAATCCTTAGTGGTCATCCCTGTAGTACCTTTGTCTTTACCTAATAACACACATCTTTATTTTATTTTTAGGGCTCTGTATAGGCTTAAAGCACAAAGTGGTATATTATTATATCTTTGTATGATTTAAGCATTTTTCCAGCCCTTTTGGTTTATGAACTAACTCAAAGGTTTCAATAGCATAATCCTTTCAAAGTGTTTTATCTGATAATGCGTGCCTATCAGCTGAGATGAACTGCCTGTGTCTTGAATGTAAAACAGATTTTGTCTGCTGCTGCAGACCTGCCTGTCTTACTTACTGTTACCAGATAGATACAAATACAAATACAGACAGAGACTATTGGTAGGTCTATGTGTGGACATAATCTGATGTGCTACCAGGATTGTTGGCAGGTTGGAAGTCAGTGAGTTAATCTTTTTAGATTTCTTCTTAGACAAACCTCAAGTAAGAGTTGTGACCATTATAGATATAGGTCATTGATGCAAGTATCCTTCCAGACTGCATACTCTTCTTCGCTTAATAGCACAATGTAATGATAGTCCATTACAAATAAAAATCCCTATGTCTTTATTCAATTTAGTAGACTGCCTACAGCCCCTCCCTTTTTTCTCTCTCTTTCTCCTTTTCTCTTCTCTCCTTTAAATTCTCTTTTACCCCAAATTATCATATTATATAAGCTACTCATATATTTTGTGAGTAAAATATGAATCTGTAATTTGACCAGGAAATAACTAACCAACTGTGGTATATTCATGTGCTAAAACCTGTTTACACCATAGTTCATACATTCTATCATACACATTTACGAACCAGTGATTTGTGCTTTTATTTTTACATGAGAGCTACACTTCCGGTCTCGTGCTGTAAGAAACCGTTAGTCTTGACGTCGCTACCGTTAAACCTTTTCCCTCAGTTATCATTCCATCAGAGGCTCCTCATCTCTTCCACCTGTCCCTCCCTCTCTCTCTCACTCACCCACTCTCTCTCTCTCTCTCTCCCTGGGAAATATTTTAAAACATTTTTTAAAAGAAAGACAAAAACATGGCGAGCAGCTTCTCCAGGATTCTCTCCTCCAAGCGACAAATCGGGATCCTGTCTTTTGTCGGAGGCTCGGTAACGGCTGGATATCTGCTGCACCGGGAACATGTCAGCGCCGGAGTCCCGGTACGCAGGATGTATCCCGCCAGGTAACCTCACCTCCTGCTTTAACACACCGTCTGTTTATTATTATGATATGGAAAAAAAGGTGCAGCCCAAATAACCCCAATATGAATACAATTAATAAGTCAAATTTGAAAAATATATAATTAGGCTTGTATCTCACAGCCGGTTACTATGAATATAAATATTAGATGCTGCAGGGTTTTATTTCAGACATTTTAATTAAATTACATTAAATTAGATTAGATTAAATTAAATTAAATAAAGAAATTTAACAAGCTGTCATGTCACAGCAGTTTACACCCCATGAATGTTAATATTAGATGCTGTAGGACACTAACCAAAGAGCCGTGAACGCACCATTACTGACACCATACGTTATATTTCAACCTATGTTGAATCTTGCTCAACATTGGAGAGGCATAGTGATTTGTATGGTGTTTTATTAATTATAGACCAAAGTTAATGCATAAAAAGAAACTTGGCATACCACACAAACTCCAAAAATACAGATTTAAACATGACACACCCATTAAGAGAAAGTGTGAATCTTAACCAAAATTTAAATAGACATATTTTTTGCATATAGGCCTAGTGTACTGTATATAATGTTTCTTTGTATGTGGATTATTGCTGCTGCTGCTGCTGCAAAAAAATCCCATTGGAGGAACTGTTAAAGGTATCATTATTATTGTGAAATATGAGCTGTATGTTCTAAATTCTAGTTTTCTTGTAGAATGAACCAGAAGGGTGTCACCTGCACCTGATCTCAGAGAAAGAAAAAAAAACACAGTTGGTTTGCCTCTTAGCATGTGCTGGATTTACATACCGAATGAGTGGGAATAAAATACATAAAATACATGTCACTGGGGGATGGTGATGCGTACGTGCGATAGAGAACGCCTGCATGCATTATAAAGCAGTGCGTATATACAGAGATTAATAGGAAAAGAAAACCTTATCTGCCGCAGATATAAAACCCTGCCCAGAGTGTTGCATAACAGTCACACACCGGTCACACCAAAAGAGCACAGAGTCTGTGCACAAAAAGTAATCTATTACACACCAAAGTGTTTCTAACTAATAAGGTGTTGGCACCAGTTTGGAGATTATAGCCTGTGGACTCAACCCTTACCTGCCAGACGTTATCAGGCCTTATACTGACACAATTACCAGGCGTAATCTTAGATAGAAACTTCATACACTGAATGCTGTCAGTGGGATACGCCCAACTTTATGATATTAATCATTAAAACTGATGTAATGTTAAGGAAGTGAAAAAGCTAATAAAAATGTGAACTTTATGGCTTTGATGGTGGGGTTAGAGGGTCAAGATGGGAGGAGAATAGCCTGTAATAATGTTCTTTAAATCAGATATAATGTCATAAAAGCATTGAAATCAAATGTGTTACAAGCCTATATAATGTTAGAGCATATAGCAGGTTTATGTTTGACTTCTGCAGAAACATTGTCTCAAAGAAACCCGTAGCAATAAACTCTGTCCTTGTTGGGATATCCTCTTGACTGCATCGTCCTGCTCCTTCATCCATCCGTCGTTCCCTGTCTTTCAAAGGCCCCGGCCTGGGACCCTGGACAGGCAGTTGGTTGGCATTATTAAACCCTGAGATAGAAACAGGAAATACCACAATTTGGTCACGATGATACTTATCTGAATCCGACCGGTACATTCAGGCCACAGATGGCAGAATGAAATACACATGTAAAGATCTAGCAAAAAAAATACCTTTGCTGGGTTTCATCCATGATAAATATCATATATCCGTCTCGTCATCTGTAATGCTTTAAGTGTAATTATAGCGTGCACAGCATAGTATCATTTTAAGTGTAAGTGTTAGCCTTCCTTATCTGTTGGCAGACAGCAGGAAATAGAACCCATAAGCTACAGTTTGTGCTAGCCAAACCCAATTTCATTCCATCCTTGGCCATAAGAATGTGTTTATTTGGATAAAAGCCAGTCTTTGACAGTGAGTTCTTCTTGTTTCCATCCCAGCCTGTCTGAAAGCCTAAATAATTCATTTGAAGCTAGAGGTGAATTGGTCTTAAGTTTGTTTTTGTTAATTCAGCAGCATTACTTTACAATGTAAATCTAAATCTAACGGCCTCTTCTCCATCAGCATTAGAATAACGACACTTTTATCATCTCATGAAGATTTAATCTTTGATTATAATCAGCCTGTTGGCACTGAACACCGTGCAAAAGCCTGTCGGGGATTTTTTTAGCTTCTAGCCAAAACAGTGAGTTGTCTTCAATGATGTCACGTAGCAGTGTATCGATTTTCACCTATGCCTACGTGACTGATGGTCCCAGCCACATGTCCCTACGTGCCCTACATCATCTATGTTTAAACTAGCGGGCGTCTTTCACAGCAGGTGTCCCATCGCCAGAAGGTCACAGGTTTAAACCTCAGTTACTTGTGTTTGTGCCACGTAGAGGTGTCCCGGTGTGAGTCACTCCCTCTGCACCTGCTTCAAGGGCACAGCTCCATAGTTAACATGTGCCCACACTGCTAAAAAAGATCCTTTCTCCCTCCGAGATGAATGCACCAATATGTTATCTCGCGTTTGTATTTGTTCAGTGCGGAGTACCCTGACCTGCGCAAACACAACAACTGCATGGCAAGTCACCTGACGCCCGCCATCTATGCCAAGCTGTGTGATAAGGCCACACCCAACGGTTACACACTGGACCAGGCCATCCAGACGGGCGTGGACAACCCCGGGCACCCGTTCATCAAGACTGTGGGCATGGTGGCAGGAGACGAGGAGTCTTACGAGGTCAGACATGACTTTACCTTTTTAAATGCACACTTCACATGCATTCTCCTCAAGAGTCACCGCAGCTTCCCCATGTGATCATTTGGAGTTTGCAGTGACAGGGACAACACTGACAAAGTCCAATCTGCAGAAACAGTAAAATGCACAAAGTAAATAAAGTACTGCAAGGTAGAAATTGGTTTTTGCATAAGAATACACCAGTTGCATTCCTTTCTCAACCTAGCTTCCATTTACTGTCAAGATAATTTCAACATAGATGAAAACTGTTTAATCATCAAAAAAAAAAAGATAAATGATTGGGAAATTTGCCTTAGTGCAGCTGAAACATGCAGTCACCCACACCTCCCCCACCCTGTTTCAGAGGAAGGAGTATTACAACAGAGTTTTAGGCTAGGACACCTCTTTTGGGATGTCTCACTGTCTGCCTGTAATGAGCTTCTAACTATATTTTCATTTTAATCACGTACTTCCTACAGAGACTGCAACAATATATAGGACTTCTTACAGCGGTCGGTACATTTCTCAAGCTGACATTAGCAATGACTCGTGAGTGTCGCTGCTCAGTGGATCCGATTACAAGGCATTTTTATTTAAATAAAATGTGGCTTGACTCGTGTTTTTGGCTGGTTGACAATCATTAGCCACAGAGGCCATGTAAGGTTAAGGCAATATTTTGATGCACATGTATGACTGATTCCACAAGGCATCAGCAGCACGTACCCTTTCTTACATTGCTTACGTTGATGAGGGGAATCCAGGTGAAAGTCTTTTATCGGTTGCTTGATAGTTGCCACACAAATGCATTAAAAGCATTATATTTTTAGATTCTTAAGCTCTGCATCTGTTTCAGGTATTTGCAGATCTGCTGGACCCCGTCATCAAAGAGAGGCACAACGGCTACGATCCCCATACCATGAAGCACCCCACTGACCTGGATTCCAGCAAGGTAATATCTTCACAGGGCTTCTTCTTATCGGAGAGGTCGTTTCATTCTGCAGGCTGCTGACTTACTGCGGTTCTTTAAAAATGTTTATGAGATGAGCAAAACATCTCATTGCAAAAATTGACAGCCAGCAGCTAGAAAACACCTAAGCCAGTCTCTTAAATATAGTATTTCTTAAGTACAGCTAAGCTAGAAAATCAGCGGGTGCAGTGAAATTCATGCTTGTGTATGACGTGCACAGGATCATGCTGACACACAGCACAGGGGTAGCACAACATTATGCATGCAAAAGACATTCAGTACACGGCCCCTATTTGTAGGACTAGAACTCAAATCAGTGATGTAATAAATATGCTAAATATATATGTAAATATTTTCCCGCCTGTCTTTGTTACAGCTTCAGTCGGGCAACTTCGACGACCGTTACGTCCTGTCGTCCAGGGTGAGAACGGGACGCAGCATTCGGGGGCTCAGCCTGCCCCCTGCCTGCACCCGGGCGGAGCGCAGGGAGGTAGAGAGGGTGGTGGTGGACGCCCTCGCTGGCCTGAAGGGCGACCTGGCCGGGAAGTACTACAGTCTCACCCAGATGACAGACAAGGAGCAGCAACAGCTCATTGATGTGAGTGACGCCGGGATGCTGCTGTATGCAGATGATGTTGTATGTTATTTGGGTGCCACTCTTTGGGTTGGCAGTGGTCAAGTCAGTTAAAAGGCTAATGCATCATAACTTACAAAGAGCTTTACACGGAGGCAGGTTGCCTTAAAGTGCAAATTATACTCGTGAAAAATAACACTAGAACAGCTCACGATTTCTAAGCACTATACTCTGCTGCAAAACAATCATCTAAATTGAACATATCCATCTTACCTTCAGTCATTTTAGCACAGTAGCAGCAGTGGTTGATGCAACTTGCAAAGTAATAGTAATACCCAGTGTATGCATCTGATTTGCAATGAATTTTACCATGTTGGCTTATTTTGTACACATGACATCTATTGCATGTCTGTAGTGGCAGAGGGATCCATCCAGTGGGGTTCCTTATCCGAATCGAGTGTGTAAGGATAGAGGGTGTGTTTTATGCGGTTCAGTTTGTGAAGCCCCTTCAGGCCAGTATGTGATTTGTGGTATAGTGGTATACATAAAAAAGGTTAATTTGACTTGTGAAGAAATAGGAGCAGACAGCTTCATCATGTAATCAGAATTGGATGTGGGCCGTGCCTGCCAAGGCATTTTTCTCCCACCCACAATGGGAGAGATCGACCAGATTATTGAATTCTCAAGTCTCACTCCCCCGTGAGAATACTGTTCAATCTGAGTTTTCACTACTTCAGACATAGCCATTGTGCGAACTTTTGGAATAAAACTTCTGTTCTCCTGTATTTACAATAGGACCATTTCCTGTTCGACAAGCCCGTATCACCCCTGCTGACGTGCGCAGGCATGGCTCGTGACTGGCCTGATGCCCGCGGTATCTGGTGAGTGAAAGAAAACGACGATCCGTGACTGAAAAATGATTGAGGAAACAAATTATTTGCATGTCGCAGTGCATCATTTGTATTATAAACAAATGCGGAAGCTTGTGGACTCTCTGTAATAGGTGTAATGCATGAACAGCGCACTAAAACAGCAGATTTCAATGAGACTTTAATAGCTATGAATTAAAGTTTCACAACAAGAAATATCAGACAATATGCTGACACAGATATGTTGGGCTCCACTTTTCCATGGAGACTCATCTGTGACTCATGATTACAAATGGATGTACAGGAGGGTTGTTTTTCTTCAGTAAAAGTGAGATAAGT
>JBCAUF010000032.1:3633793-3644934 GCA_038406115.1 Haemulon aurolineatum
GAGGCTGTCTGTTGAGTTGTTTCAACCATCACGTCGGGTTTAGACACAACAGAAGAAGAGGTGATGGTGACCGTCTTCGTCTCTGCAGAGTGCGTGGTGCTTTCTACCACACATGATGTAGTTACTGATGTAAAGGTCTCTTTTTGTTCAGCAACTTTGATTTTTTCACATTCAATACGACACGGTAGGGTGCTGTCCTCCATTTCAAGTGTAACAGGCTCCTCGTCTTCCTCTGAACCTTGGGACATCCTGTCGGAGAAGTCAGCCCTTTGGAGGGGAGAGACATCAAAGCAAGCCTCTGATGTTGATAGACTCTCTGAAACCTTTACTGGTTCGGCACTCTGTAGGGATGGTGGTGCTGCCGAGGATGTTGGGATCTTAGTTTCCAGCACACAGAAACTTTCGGTGCTTGACTTTGTGTTGGTTTCAGGCTTTGCAGAACCACTGTGAGCCTCAGTCTCTTTGGCAGTGGTAGACGAGACCGGAGATGATGGTTTGGTGTCGTCAAGCTGGCTGGGTAAAGACACTTTTGTTGCAGGTTTTGTCGTCACCTCCATGTACTCGTCTCTCTGAAACCCACCAAAGCAGGAGCTTGATGACTCGGTCTTGAACGATGGCTCCTCCTTTGCTAGAGTTACCTCAGAGCTTGTTAGTGACGTGGAGGTTTGGACTTTGTCTCCAAACGGTTGGCTCAAAGGGGTAGAGGATGAGGCTGAGGATGAGTAACTATACGATGTGGAAGAGAACGTTGAAGAAGAGTAAGTTAAGGTGGTGTACGTACAAGATGACGATGAGGAGGTTTCCTCATGTTTTGTGGTGATATCTGAGGTCTGCTTCTCATCTAGACTTTCTTCTTTAACGTCTCTTTGGCTGTAATATTTATCATCGCTAAGCTTGGATAACTGCGAGGCCTCTGAAAGTACTGGAGTTTCACTCTTATCCTCCTTCAATCCTACTTTACTCTCCTCGCTGTAGAAATGCTCCGAATAATCTCCAGACCGGCTCTGTCCCATATCGGCATAGCTGCCTGAAAGCGGAGGTGAAGGACTGGGTGTAGCCTTGGACATGGGCTCTGAATGGTCAGGTGGCAAAAAGCTGCCTGTTAAGCTGCTTGTAGATGTTGGTTGAGAAGTTTCCTTTGTCAAAAAGCTTGGCGTTGGAGGCGCTTTGTCGTCGTCTCCTTTTTTAGGCTCTTCAGAGGAAGCAAGGTCCTCTGCAAATGACAACCTTCTCTTTGTGGTTGGTTCAGGAGACAGTTGTTTTTTGTCTGCGTCCTCTGCTTTCTTTGCTTCAGGGAGTTTTGGGACAACCGGTGGAGTGAGACTGCTTTCGTCCATTTTGTGAACACTTGGGTCTGGTGATGCAGATGTTTTACCTACATCTTCACTCTTTATCTCAGGAAGCTTTGACGCGGCTGTCACTCCAGCTGTGTCGTCCTCTTTGAGTGGTTTTGTTTCAGGAGATGGCGGTTTGGTCATGTCTTGCTTGTCTGTGACTTTAGCAGCCGAGGCATCATCAGGTGTTGGTGGTTTACAGACTGTCTCCTCTTTAAGGAAGCTTGATTCAGGCAACTGAGACTTTTTATTTGAGTCCTCGACCTCTGCTAATGTAGCAGTACCGTCAGAACTACGTCTGCACATTTCCTTTTCAGACTGCTCTCTGGCACCCTTTTCCATATCTATATCACTTAACTCCTCCTCTTCCTCCTCCTCCTCATCCTCGTCTTCATCTTCATCATCATCGACGTTGAAGTCTTCTCCCTCTACAAGTAACCTTTTATCTATCAGGCTCTCTTTTCCTTCAGGAAAGTCTAACATGGCTTTACAGGTGGCAGAGCTGCTAATTTGACTGTTGTCAGATGCCAAAACATTATCATCTAGAAATGTGGCAGCAGGTGCAGCCCTTGAATCACTTGAAGTTTCTTCTTTTCCTAAAACTGAAGCTTGTTGAGGTAAAATGTCTTTTTCTGCAGGTGAATGCCGACCAGACGGAGATCCTTCTCTCTCGTGGTCGAAGGACTCCATTTTGTCTTTGAGTGACTCAGCAGACTTTTCTTTCTCTTTCTCTGCCGTTCTCTTTTCTGTGAATTCACCAAAATCTACGGGAGACGCTGAGACCTGGGGACCGAGATCTGATTGGCTCCACGATGGAGAAGGTGTTTCTTGTCTTAATGATGCACCTGCTGATTGAACAGCTGCACCAGTGGGAACTTTGCTGCTTTCTCCTGTTGCCCCTGTTGGAAAAGCTGCTGCAGCACCTTCGGTCATGTCCTCTTTCTCTTTCTCCGATTTCTCAGGTTTGTCCTCTTTGGGACTGAAAGAGTATGACTCAGCAGCCAGGGACATTTTGTTATCTTGCACTTCTATAGATGAAAAGCTCTTATCAACATAAGGTGTATCCGGTCTTTCTTCTCTCTCCCTCTCTTCCTCTTGGCCTTTCTCTCTGTCTTCATATTTTGGCGAGGCACTTCGGCTGCGGTGGCTGCTCCTCTCGCTCTCTGTGAGGGTTACTGGGCTGTAGTCGACTCTGCTAAAGGACAGAGGCTCTTCTTTGTACTGATCGTCCAGGAGAAACATGGCTCCTCCAGCCTCTGTCGGGCTTGTTCTTCTGTTATCGTCAATACCGATATCAGAGGCATGGTCAAAACCTAAAGAAACCTCACTTTCTTCTCTGGAGTCAGAGTCATGATCTTTGGGAATGGGCTTTTCGTACGGATCGTACTTTGAAGCACCAAACGTTTGCTTTTCGTCTCCGAGGCTTCCACTGACTGTTTCCTTCTGTGAGGTAATTTTTGCAGTGTCTGATTTAGCGATGTCAGTGGCGCTGGCGTCCTCTGAATCTTTGTCCAACATGAAATATGAACAAGGCTGTGATAATCCTGGAGAAGCCACCTCTCGCTCTCCTTCCATCTCCCTCTCTGCCTCCTTTCCTGGTTTCTCATCTGGCTTCGTCTTTTCTGCAGCACCGACCCCTGCGCTTGCCTGGGACGGTATCTGTTTCTCTTGTTGCGGTGTTTCGTCAACACTAGACTGGCTTTCAGTGCTTGAAAGTGTGCAGCTCCTGGGTTGACTGTCAGTGCTTGATACTGTCGACAGCGCAGGCTTTTTCTCTGCTGAGTCTGTCAGTGGTTCTGCCTTAGCTACTGGGACATCAGAGGCTGTTTCTTGTTTTGAAACGGAGGTCGTCTCCTCCTTTGGTGTGACAATATCAAAGGAGGGCTCTGGCTTGGCTAGTGGTGCAGGTGTGGTTTCTGTTTTCATGACATCTTTGCCGGTTTCGGGTGAAAGTCTGGATTCTTCTTTGCCAAACTCTTTGATGTCTTCGTCAATCGACGGCTCCTGCATCGTAAGTGTTGGTATAATCACTGTGGTCTGCTCTGATGTTGGTGGTTTAGTCTGGTCACTTGTAGGCGGAGTTTGGGATAAAGGCAGACCTGCAGTGGAGATGTCATGATCTGATTTTCGTGGCTCCACTGACAAAGGCCTGGAGCCTGCTCCTCCCATGCAAATGTCCTCCTCCTCTTCTTCATCTTCCCTGTCTTCATCGGAGGACTGAACCACAAATGCAGGTTTGAAATCTGTCTTGAGAGCCACTGCTGCTTCTCCTAATACTGTCTGTGCAGGCTGTTTAAGGGCTTTGTCCAGGTCTTTCTCTTGTAACTCCTCTCGCTCCCATTTCTCCTCTTTGGTGTGGTCTGCATCAGAGGAGTCGTACTTTTCTTTCTCTGTGATCTCATCTGTCTTTGTGTCAGGAGCATCCTTTTCTTTAATAATTTTTTCATCCTCCTCTGGTTTTGTCTTTTCATCTTTGATGTCTTCAGTCCCGTAGGTATATTCTTTTTCTTTCTCTTGCTCTTTTTCCATTTTCTGCTCTTTGCTCAGTTCGGCAACATGTGCATCATCTTTTTCTTTTTCCGTCTTCTCTTCTTGAGTAATAATGGCTGTTTCTTCTTTGTCTTGTTCTTTTTTCTCCTCCTGAATGTGGCTGAGAGACACACTAATCTCATCTTTCACAGGTTTTAAGTCTTCACTTGATGTAGTTACAGGAGCGTCTTGCTTCATTTCTATTGATGTAGCGCCAAATGTTTCCTTCTCTTTCTGAGTTTCAGTAAGCTTATCAGAGGTTTCTTCATGAATATGCTTATCACCAACATCACATGTGTCATCCTTTTTAGTTTTCTCCTCCTCCAAGGTCTGAGACACAGGAAGATCTACATCTTTTTTATCGTCCTTCTTAGATTCAGACTCAAAAGGATGATCATCTTTCTCTATTTTCTCGTCTTTGACGGTAAATGTTGGAGTGTACATCTCCTTCTCTGTCTCTGGTTTGATTAATTCAGATGTTGGACTGTCCTGTTTGACTACATCTTTGATTTCCTCTTTGATAGTTTCAACTTTAGCTGGCTCTTTGTCTGTCGTGTCCTTGGGTTGATCAACTTTGGACTCAGTGTCAACTTGTGCAGATTCCTTGTCTTTAATTTCCTCCAAAATTGGTTTGTCAGAAATATCACTTTTCTCCTCCTCTTTAACCTCCTGCACTTTTATCTGTTTGTCAGAAATGTCACTTTTTTCCACCTCTTTGTCATCCTTTGTGGTTTTGACAGAGGTATCAATGTCAGTTTCCTTCTGTTCCTTAATGGATACAGAATCAGTAATATCACTCTTTTCTATCTCCTTTTCCATTTCTTCTTCTTTAACTTTAATTTCTTTATCATGAATTTCATCTTTCTGGATTTCTTTTGCCTCCTCTTTGATGAGTTTTACATCAGCTGTAACGACTTTCAACTCATCCTTCTTCTCCTCATCTGCAAGGGGTTTCACACCAGCAATGTCTTTGCTTTCCTCCTCCTTGGCAGGTTTGATAACAGGAACTTCATCCTTAATTGTCACTGTATCTTTTGCGTCCACAACGGGTTTGATCGCAACGCTATCATCCTGAATTGACATGTCTTCCTCCTTGGATGGTTTCACAGTGAATGTTTCCTCCTTCTCTGCTGCTTTCTCTTTTTCTTCTTCTACTGTTGATTGGACATCACCTTTAGTGATTTCTTTCTCCTTTTCATCTTGCGCCGTGGGTTTAACAACAGAAATGTCATCCTTTGTGCTTGTGTCATCTGCGGGTGTTTTGACAGCAGGAATACCTTCGCTCATTACATCCTCTTCCTCCATCTTGGCGGGTTTGACAGCAGGAGAGACATCTTCATCTTTCTTTGTTTCTTGCCCCCTTTCTCCCTCCATGTCTGGTTTGACAGCATCTTTAAGTGTCTCTGTTGCTTCTACCTTGGTTGATGCGGCAGAGACATCATCATCTTTACATATCATTACGTGCTCTTCCTCCAACTTGGTCAGTTTGATGGTGGTAGTATCATCTTTTCTTTCCTCTGGTTCCTTTTCTTCGACAACTGTTGGTTTCACAGCTGAAGCATCTTCCTGACTGGGTAGTTTGTCCTTTTCCTCTGCTTTTGTAGGTTTAATTGCAACAGCGTCATCTTTACTAACATCCTGTTTCTTGTCTTCTTCTAGTGTAGGTTTAATAATGCTAGCATCCTCCTTGATTGTTGTCACATCTTTTTCCTGCTCTTTGGAGAGTTTGGCGTCGTCTTTACTAATCTCTTTCTCCTTTTCTTGCTCCGTGGTTGGCTTGGCAGCAAGAATCTCATCTTTACTCACTGCTACATCCTTTTCCTCCACCTTGGAGACGCCGATGGTTGAGATGGTGTCTTTGTAAATCTCTTGCTCCTTTTCCTCTTTCACAGCAGTAGTATCAACCTTACTGATAATTTCTTCTTCTTTGGTGGGTTTAGCGACAGTGATGTCACCCATCTCTTTCTCCTTTTCCTTCTGCTCATCTGTGACGGGCTTGATAGCAGCAGCATCTATCTTTTCAGTCTCTTTTTCCTCTTTCTTATCTTCAACCACTTTAGTATCAAAAGTTTCTGCCTCCATTTTCTTCTCATCTTTAGTCGGCTCAATGATGGGAATATCGTCCTTTGCCTCTTTCTCCACCTGATCTTTAACGGGCTGGATATCTGTGGCATGAACCTTTTCGATTTCTTTTTCTTCAGTCTTTATAGCGCTAATATCAAAAGTATCACCCTTCTCTGTCACTGCCTTCTCCTCCTCTTTCAAAATCTTGCTCTCAGACACATCATCCTTTTTGGCATCCCTCTCAATAGCCTCACCTTTGGTTTTGAGGTCAAAATCATCTTCTTGTTTTGTATCTTTTTGCTTCTGCTCTTCTGTGATTTGTTTGGCCTCAGAGGCAACAACTTCCTCTGCCTCTTTAGTAGTTTTGACTTCTGGGGTGTGGTCTTTTTCAGGCGCTTTCTGTTCATCTTTTTCAGGCTCTTTCGGTTCATCTTTGATGGCTCTATCAACAGTGGCAATGTCCTTTGAAATGGGCTCATCTTTGATCGGTTTAATATCAGGGGTATCATCCTTTACTGCCTCTTTCTCTGCTCTCTCATCCGTGATGGACTTAACGGCAGAAACGTCTTCCTGGATGACAGATTTCTGTTTCTGCTCACCCTTGATTTGGATGACATCGGAGGTGTCGTCTTTTTCTTTCTCCTGTTCCGCCTTGGCAGTTTTAACAGCAGATTTGTCATCATCATCATCCTTCTTATCGTCGTCATCCAGGAAACCACTCTCCCTCTCTGGAGATTTACCTGGAGCTTTACCTGGTTCTTTCTCCTTGAGCCCTTTGTCAAACTCTTCATCACGTTGTCCAGCTGAGATGAGGGAATCCTTCCCTAACACGGGTGGCTGAACTTCTGTTACAGCTGCTGCAGCAACAACTGGAATTGTTTCTGCCTGTTTAACTTCATCTTTTGGTATTGATGAAGTGTCTTTTTCTGGCTCCTTCATCTCTGGAACTTCTTTTATGTCTTTCTCGAATGATTTGTCCAAAGATGTTGAAACTTCTACTTCGTGCTGATCTGCTTTCTGTTTGTCAGCATCTTCTTGTGTCTTCGTCTCGGCTTCTTCTGCCTTTTTAGTTTTGTCATCAGCTGCTGTGACGACATCGAGGAGCTCCTCTTGCTTTTGCAGCTCCAGGTCAGGGAAGACCTTCATCTTGTCTTCCACCGGTGACTGACGAAGAGGAGAGTGAGCCGCACTCGGCGGTCCGGACTGTGGAGGGGAGGCCATTTTCACAGTGATATCATCCGGACTAAAGCAGCGCTCTTCGCTCTCTGAAGTCACAGAGTCCGATCCGAAAGGTCTTGTAGGCACAACAGATGAAATATCTTTAGGTGCAACTGCATCTATATTTTCTTCTTCAACTGGTAGGTGGACCGGTTTGGTGTCTTCTACAGATGTTGAAACTGGAGACACTGAGGCAGGAAGCTTTTCGACATCTTTCTCTTTCTCTTGAAGCAATTGGGTCGAAGCGTAGCCCTCTTGGAGTTTTTCAAGCGATATGTCAACATTAGGAGTTTGGTCTTCTTCCTCCTCTTCTTCTTCTTCCTCCTCCTCCTCATGGTGAGCAACAGGAGCTTCAGCCCCGATCTTCACCTCCGCCACAGGAAGCTGTAAGTCATCAGATGGAGACTTGGATTGTTTGTCGTCCTCTAAAGAAGGTGGTGAAAGAGTTCCTGCAGAGAGTGGCTGCTCTTTGCCTTGGGTAGCATCAGGTGGAGTTGAGACGGGTACAGGGGTTTTGGGTGGTTCCTCAGCTGGAGGTGCAACAGACGCCACAGATTGGTCTTCAGCGATCGAAGTAGGGAAGGAGGACATTTTGTCGTACTCGGTGATGGACGTCGCGGAAGATACGTGCTCCTCTTCGGCAAGAGGAGCTGTAATGATGTTGGTGAACACTGATACTTGCTCTTGCACGCCCGGGATAAAACCTTTCTCGGTCATCGCCGCAGCTTGCATCTCTCTCATGCCGTGAATGTTTACAAACGACTCGGTCTGATCTGGGACAGAGACGTCGTAGGCGCCGACGTCGTATTGAAGGTGAGGTATCCTCTCCTCGGCCTCCTCGTGGATCTCCTCGTCAGAGATGGTCTGCTCTGTCTCGGAGTAGCCGGGGATGGTTTCGTCTTGGATGTAGGAGATGGGTTCAGCTGCAGCGGCTCCTTGAGCTATTGAGGTTATGGGAGCTGTGGCACCTCCAACATGTGACAGGTAGCCCTCTTCCTCCTCATCTTCTTCTTCGTCTTTGGCTGCAGTCAGGATTTCAGTAGTTTTGGCCTCGGCGACCATTTGTTCCTCAGCTGCATCTTCAGGTTTGACTTTAATTTCTTCATCTGCTATCACATCTAAATCTTCTACCTCCTCCAGTTCAGCCTTCTCCACCGCCTCCTCTTCCTCTTCTTCAGATGGAGTCATTTGTAGCTCTTCTTTCTTTGCAATCATCGCCACAAGATTTTCTGACTTCTCCATTTCTTCTATCTCGTGTTTCCTGTCAAGCCCCTCGTCCTTTGCCTCCTTCCATTTCGACTCGTCTTCCTCTTCACCGATTCCCATATCTTCCTCCTCCTCCTCTTCTGTTTTCTTTTCAGCAGCCGGGGCCTCTTCTTCCTCCTCTTCCTCTTCCTCATCCTGAGTTGCTGCTCCCTCGTCCTCAAACTTCTGAGCCTCTTCTATCTCCCTCTCCTGTGTCGACTCTTTTTCTTTGTCTTTGTCTTCAGCTTCTGCTTCAGGGGCTGAAAACTCCTTTTCTGGAGACTTTGTGCCGGGTGGAATTTCAGACGTAGTTTCTTTTTCTTCCTGCTCCTCTTCGGTCGGCTCTTCTGAAATCTTGTTGCTGTCTAGAGGCTCCTCTGATACAGCTACGATGTCAGCTTTTTTCAGTTCTTCAAAATCCTTGGTGAGGTCTTCAGGAGTAGAGGGAGCGGATATGCCCTCGACAGCTCCGTTCTCTGTTGGTTCGGGTTGAATGACTTCAGGTTTTGGCTCTTCTTTCTTCGGTTCTGCAGGTTCAGCCTTTGCTGCTTTGATTTTTCCTGTCTTGGCTTTACTTGACACTTTAGCTTTATGTAATGTCTTTCTCACTTCGGGTGTAAGTGGTTTCAGGTCAGGCTTTGTAATTTTTCTCAGCTCAGGTTTGGATGCGTCCTTCTTCTTGTCCTCTTTGGACTTTACATCCTTCTTTTCATCTTTTTTAGCGGAGTCGTCTTTCTTTACTTTCTTGATCTCCTTCTTTTCTTTGTCCTTTTTCTCATCCATTTTCGAGACCCTTTCCTTGGGGTGCTTTTTTAAGGATTTTTCTTTCAGGAGTTTTTTCTTTTCTGGCACGTCAGTTTTAGATTTTATAGTTTTTGTAGGTTTTTTCTCCTCTTTTTTCTCTGATATATTTTCTTTCACAGAGTCACTCTTTGCCTCAGTGGCAGCTGACACATCGTCTTGTCCTTCGGTTTCTTTCTTTGAGGCCTTCGCAGTAGTCTTCGGGGAGGACTTTAGACTTTCTTTGCTATCCGTTCTTTGCTTTAACTTGGTTTGTTTTATAACAGAGGGTGGAGCACCTGAGGCAATGTCCTTTTGTGTGGCTACAGGATAACGCAAGAAGTCAAGGTGCTTTAATTTTTCCAGCCCCTCCAGGATCTTGTTTTGTGGTGCATTCCCAGGGAACAGCACTCTGACGATCTTCTCTGCAGGGTTGGCAGGGAGCCAGACAACTAAGGCTGTAACTGATGTCAGGTAGGGCACAGATATTTCTCCTTCTTTCCCGTTGGGCAGCACAATACCAGTTTTGGCCTTGCTGTTGCCAGCCCACTTCTGCATTAAAAATTGCATCTCTTTACTGTCTTTGACAGGGTTGAGAATATACATGTCTAACCTGCCCACTCCCATCTTGTGGAACAGAGTAATGGGCTCAATGGTGTTGCTGACCACTCGACAGAGAGGCTCCGCCTTGATTCCTAGTTTGTTAAGGTACTGCAAAGTCAGTGAGGCCTCTTCGATGCTGCGTTTGACTTTGAGATTGGATTCTGGCATGCGGAGCTTCTCTGGCACGTTGAAGAACACCACGCCCAGCTCAGGAGAGATCAGGTTCTTCATCCAGTCGCTGTAGTTGGTGGAGCCTTGGGACTGCTCCTCCTCCTGTTCTGCTATCTTCCTCTGCAGAAGTCCATTGATGCCTGGGAGATTGTCGGCGCCGATGTGTGTGAGTAGAATCGAGTCGATGCGGTCCAAGTGACGAACCAGCTTCCAGAAGCATGATTTTCGCTCTGAGCCGCCGTCCACTAAGATGTTGAAGCCGTTCACGGCAAAGAGAGCGGAGTCTCCTCTTCCGCCGGGAAAGATGTAGCAGCACGGCTTGGACAGTTTCAGGAAGCCTCCAGATGTGGGTGGCTCTAGGAGGTCAAACGGCGAGGGGACGTCGACCGTCTCAGAGATGTACTCTGTGAACTCGGTGACGCCCTCCATCTTGGGCAGAGATGGCTCAGGGTTTAGTTTGTATTCCAGGAACTCCCGAAGGGTCTGTTGCTGTCCCACGGAGCTCCAGCCCGCCTCCCCGCGGCAGGACACAGTAAGTGTAGCCTGCTGCTTGGGGGCTGCTGTGCCCAGTAATTCACTGACCTGCTGGAGGGACAAACCAGTCAGTGAGGAATATGCATAAAAGGTGGAAGACTTGTGTTGCAAAGACATCAGAAAAAAAAGAGTCAAGAAGGTAACATTTGTGTCAGAATGTGTTAAATATTTTCTTAAGAACAAAATTATTAATTCAAAAGGTGAGAAAGCTGGAGCTTGACTACTCAAATGTTGAGTTCTTCATGCATTTCAAGCCAAATTAGGTTCTCAGCACCAGCAAATACAGCCTTACAATACATCAAAGCATGCACCTATCCTTTCAAAATGTTCTGTTTTGAATGAAAGTGTCACAGGACCGAAGATTTGACTCACCCCAGGATCAGCAAAGACACTTGAAAAGGTCTGGTAGGTGAAAACCCCAGTTTGAAGAAGAAGGCCACCGTGATCTGAGCTCTGGCCACTCAAGACCAGGAGCTTGTGTCCTGCTGAGTCTGTGACTAGAGACTGGATCTGGGACACACACAGAAAGAGAGAGAGGGTGGGGGAGAGAGAGGGAGACAGAGGACAGTTAAAGGAGAGACAACACTTCCATGACAGAGACATATACCTGCGTCACTGACAAACCAAGATGCACTTTAATTGTGTCAAGGTTAACAAGATACA
>JBCAUF010000032.1:4122282-4133967 GCA_038406115.1 Haemulon aurolineatum
ATTTTCTTAAAAATTCAAATGTCCGCAAAGTAAGGCATTTCCTAGTTTTTAATCCTTTCATTTTGTCATTTTTGTCTTCCCTGTGTTTTTGTTTTTATGGTCAATGTGCAAAAGCGTGTTCACGTACGGTCAGTTTTATGACAGAATAAAACCAAACCAATCCACTTTGAAACTGCCGAATGTATTGAGTCATGTGCATAAATCTTGCTTTGCCTTTTTTGTCTGTAAAATACTGAAAAATCACAAAAATCTGAAAAACATATTCAGATTATGATAATAGAAAAACAGACAAAGGCGGTAAATCTTCTCTTACTGTGTGTGTTTAGCAAGGCTGAAAGCTCCATCTAGAGAAAATCATGTGTCACTTTGTCAGTGCATAATCAGACAATTTGCCGTTTCAGTGAGGACCAATCAAAAACGCCTCCTCTTGTCAGCCCCTTGAAACTAAACTGAGAAAATGGTTAATCTGCTACTTAAACCAGAAAAGAGGAAATAAAACAGATAGGTAGTCACTCCACTTTTTTATCATCACTGGAGACTGACTTGGGCTTAAATTGATGCTAATTTCTGATTCATCATTCAAACCACAAATCCAACAGCACAACCTGACAACAGATGGCCTCGAACAGTCATGAGTGTTTCCTCGCAGATATTCTCTCTGTATCTTCCCATGGATCCATTTAAGCCAGTGTAATATCGAGCAGTTCTGGCCCCCGTCCCAGTTAATGTACCAAAAACTGTTGCAACACATATTGAGTAGCTAATTGGACGCTACATGAATATTCTGTCAGAACAGAAGTGAGTCCTGATGGACAGAGACAACAGGAGACCAGGGCAGGAAAGCCGCAGAAAGCATACAATATATATTTACGTGCTGCTCAGTATAATTAGAGTATAATGAGATATCGGAAATGGTTTTGACATTTTGATAATCAAAAGGTTTTATGGTGAATGTACACAGAAATTGACATTATTGTGATCTTCAGCACTGATGTTGACAGAAAATAAGAACAACTGTTTAAAGGAATATTAACATGATTTTAATCTAAAATATTAAATTAATACACTTGATGCCATCTAGAAGCAGACTTAATATCTTGAAATGAAAAATCTGCTCTTACAAACTGCATTTCTCACTGGTTTTCACTGATTTTTTTGCATCCAGTCCATGAGGGAGTATGAGAGAGAGAGAGAGAAAGAGAGAGAGCTGAGCACTGAGGAACATCATTAATGCTTCTTTGATGTCAAATAAGATGGGAATGCAAATCAGAGCTGAAATGATTAGTAGATTAATCCATTCATCAATTCGCAGCACCAGTTTTGATGATGACTGTTAATGCTGTTTACCAAGCAAAAATGCCAAACAATCCCGAATTTCAGCTCATATTTTTACTATTTTCTGACATAGTGTTGGGAAAAAATAAAGACCAGATTAATCAATAATGAAAATAATCCATATTTGAAGCCCTGTTGCAGCTTACACAGATGGGACCTTATATAATAATTTCAAAGTTAATGAGCACTAATGTTGCTTTAGTTTTAATACTTGCAATGCACTCTGGTAACAACAACAAATCCTCTGTTTGCATTGATCAGTTCATTGATAAAGGCCTTGGTTATTGGCAGTTGTTGTGGCTTCTGTATGAGAAATTATCCACAAAATGAAAAAGCCCTCTTGGTAAAGACACACATCCTTAAAGAACCTTCCCAGAGATATCCTCCATTACTAGACTCAGCAGGACAACGAACCACAGAAAACAAGATATACACTAAAGATGTTATATGGGCTATTGATCACATTTTGTATATACTGCATAAACCACCCAGCCACTGTGGACTCTTTGAAAACAGATGAAGAAGATAAATATCACACTTTCCAGCTCTCTGTCAGATAAAAAAAAAAAATCCAATAGGTTTAACGAGCATTTCAAGCTTCATCCACTGGAGCACTGATTGAAGAAGAGATGTTACGAGTGGGTGTGCAGTATAGGAGGAGATGTGTAATGCATTCCTACACATGGTCAACTCCAGGGAGGGCCGAGGCTGAATAAATTCTCACTCATTCTCACACAACGCTTGCAAGGGGATACAATATACGGCTACAAATGCTGAGCTGAGACGGGTTCACACTGCTCTTATCTGTGTGGTGGTGGTGGGGATGAGATTTATGAGCAGGGGGGTCATTTGTACAAGTAGCACCATGCTGAGAAATCAATGCCATTCTGCAGCGCAGTGCGTCTCAGCAAAGAGTTAACAGATTCACTGTTGCAAGAGGACATTAAAGCCATGGTTCCCAGTGCAGCATCTCTGCTCTAAAAATAGAAGCATGCAGCAAAATGGACTGATGCTATTTACAGAGATGAGCTTCTGGAGGTCCTACATCTAATTTGCTACATGTTATGCTCTGCTGCGAGGACCTGGACTGGTGCAGAGATCCATCTCACCCAGCAGGACAAGAGCTAGTAGTAACACTGCTGAACACTAAATGCTGAATTCCTGAGCAGTACCCTGACATACCTGAGCTGAGCACACCCACGCGTGACAGCGTGTTGACCGTGTGCCCCCTCTGAGGGAAGCAGGACATATTTTGAACTTGTTTGCCCCACACACCTTTTTTTTTACCTTTCCCCACCAAACTAGAGAGCAGGACCTGTCCTTGCTGACTGAGCGGCTCGTGCATTCGGCTCAGCACACTTCAAAGGACATTTTAGGGACACCGCACAGGCCTCCGCGTGGCCCACTTCAAGCCCAAAGAACACAGATTGTAGCCTATTAATGATTTATTGACCCCTCGGTGTAAACAGCGCTTCACTCGACGCGTTATCTGTATCTTTCAGTGTAGCTTTGAGGGATTACCTAATGAGACTTGGCTGCTGGGAGAGATATTCGGGATGGACAGCCTTCCTCACAACACAAACGTCTTGTAATGGTCTGTTTTGAAAAAAAGAAAGAAATGCCCCCAATGCAGAAACGCATCCCTCCTTCAAAAAACCGCATTTTCGCCATGATACGAGTTTACCGACAGGAAGAGGCTGCACATTTCCCTACCGTTCTGGGACGAGACGGACTGCAGCATCAGGGCTCCGAGGATCACCACCGAGAAGGACATGACTGCAGCTCCTCGCTCTCCAGGTATCATCTTCGGAGACGGAGGGACGGAAAATGCCGGTAGGTGAGCGCTAAGGTGACCTGAGCGGGGTGTATGTGGAGAGGATGCGGGGTGGTATTCGCCGAGGCTCGCACCTCCAGACCCTCCAATCGACTCACGCAGAGGGGGCGGGGGGTGTCGCTAGGTAGACTAGCGAGAGAGCCTTCAGCACTACTGCTGGCTACCTGAGAAGCTCTCTGCCGTCAGCCCGGGTTGCAGCAGCGAGGGAACCACCTTTTTTTTTTTTTTTTTTAAACCACCCGTTTCATCTTAAATCCCGCGAGATCTTCAAAGAGCGCAGAGAGCCGGTGCATCACATCACACCACCTGAGACTGCTCAGAAATGTCCCGTCATGAAGTGGAGCCGAAATCAATTTACATGAAAACTATGAACAAAATGGACGTTATTTCCAAGCACAGCCATTTAATTAGGAACATATACTTTTGAAGCCAGATTGATATTAATTGAAGTTTCGCTGAGAACGCTGTTGCTATGGTTACCTGTAATTTAATAGCCAGTTATTTAGAAGATGTTTAACATCCAACCACTCAAGCAGGAGCATTTCTCATGTATTGATACAAAATTCTGAAACTGTAGGCTAAACCAGCGGTTTTCTGTACTTCACTAACTGCTATACTAGGCTTTAAATTGTGCCATGGGTCAAGCAGGTCCTCAAGCCAACTAAGCCCTGACCTCAACAGGACCTGGGGCTTTAAGTAGACTTTTAATCCTATTTCTCTTTGGACTAATATAGTGTAATGGCAGCCTCACACCTACATTACCAACAGTGGACTGTTTGTGTTAACACTGTTAATGTAGCTACATAAAAGAGAGTAAATAGCCTATTGGACTGCAGTGGGGCCATATAATGATGTTACTCTGTTTCTTGGGTGCATAGAAGGCATTTGCTAGCATGATAGCTATGACAAAGTGATAATGAGTGCCTGATGGTTTACTTCTGTCCACTAGTGGTCCAACAATCAGCAGAGACGCTATTTTTATAATGTGCAATTTACAATTTTACAGTTTTAGATGAAGATATTTTTTACCACAAAGAATAAAAATTGGGTGCATGTATTGTAAAGATAGACAGTTTAAGATTAAAAAGTACATGACTTAATGTTTTTAAATGTGTTTTTTAAGCTCTGTAATAAACCAAAATCTGTCTACTCTGCTTGTTCATTATAGTCGCCTATATACAGCAGTGGTTGGCACAATAACACACAAGATTGGGGTGATTCATTATTGTATGTTCACTGTGAATATGATGTGACCTGTGGGAAACAGTAAGGGCAAGGGAAATTAGTCTTTTCAGTGTTTGGAAACATAAAAATTACTAAATGTACTTTTCTGTGTATGAGGGTCATTTTTTTTTTGTGAATTTTATGTGAATTTCTTCTTACATTATACAAAGCTAATATTTCTTTCTCATGAGGGTCAGTTTGCTTTCTAGATTCCAGTCTACAACAAATGTTGTTTGATCAATTCTTTTACTGGAACATATAAACAAGAAAATATAACAACTTGATGAGGACAGTAAACGTGCTAGAGGTTAACAGAGAGTCACAAAAGGGAACCTCAGTGGAAGGCGCAGACACATCAACATTAAAATACAAGACTGTGAGAGAATAGCTGAAAGCCTGTCTTGATCAGTATAACAAAAGCGTTTGAAGTTCACAAAAAAGCTTTAAAAAGGACACTCCCACTACACATAGCCATGCAAACATCAAAACTAACGTGTAAAACTGGAAGAGAAAATAGCTAAAAGTGCTTCACATCCTCAAAGCAGTTATCAGAAAATTGAAGAGTGCCAGAAAACAGATAACATTTCTCTCAGTATTCACAAGGCGAGTCTAAGGTTAGTAAAAGTTGCATCTTACTATTTAAATACATTGTACATCTCTATGAAGGTGCTTTATTATTATCAGATAACATGTCTGTCACACTGGGAAATACATTTTTTATGTGAATTTCCTCTTACATTATACAAAGATTTTTTTCTTATTTTTTAAATTTTTGAATTGCATTGTATGTATTCTATATTGTTATAGATCTATATGACAATTGGTAGACAGTAAAAAAGAAAAATTATCCCGTATGGCACATTTGAAGTGTCTGACCATGTCTATATCCTCTGCCTGTATTTATTTATTATTTTTTCTGTGTGTCAGAGAGATGGTTGATTATGGGCAAAAATTCTGACATCTATCAGACATCAGCCAACATTGGCCCTTGTGGTCAATATTTGAGGGGCTGATATTACAGTTTTTCTGATGTCGCTTTCATCATTTTGTTTTGTCACTGACTTTCTGCTATCATTCACTGCAGTCCCTGTGAAGAGTGACATGAGAAAAAAAACATTTATTTTAGCTATTAAAAAAAGAACAAGGGGGTCTCTACAAATTGTTGTTTTGGCGCTATAGTTATTCCATTTCAAACTCGGACACAACAGAGACTGAGACATTTTTAATCACTTCCTATCCCATCACAGCCATACCATCACAGTTCCGCTTTGTTCTGTCTGGTCTTGTCATCATTAGCTAAGGAAATGAGCACACAATGTGAGCCTATAAACAAAGCAAATCATCATCTCTGAATCATCTCTCTCTATGACTTTTCATCTCTTTGTTTGTTTTGTGTAGATTTCCATCATCATCATGGGAGCATACAAAAATGTGTTTAAAGATCTGCAACACAGCCCTGTTGCATCAAATGTGGTTTTTGGCCTCCTCTTGGTCGGCGTGGAGAAGATGTTTGAGGTGGACTTTGCCTGCCCTTGTAACCCTACATGGAACGCTGTGTTTGTGGTTCCATTTTTCTTAATTCCTGCCATTACAGCATCTCTACTGATGATGAAGATGATTCTTGGATACAGTTTACGTCAAAGAATTATGTGCAGCTGTCTCCCTCCTGTAGTGTGGCTGGCCCTGATGTTGGTTGATGGTCAGTACATGGTCTGTGCACAGACAGACTGGCCAGGCATATTTACAAAAGCTGACAAAACATATCTGAAGTGGTGTGCACCAATCAACACGACAAAACCAGAAGAACTGTTGAAACGTTCACACAAGTTTTATATTTTGTCTCAGGTAAGAGAAGGATGATGGGAACCACATAAAATATGGCTGTTTATGTGACATTGTTGTTAAGCATTTTGTCTTACTGAAATCTGTGTCAATTGTCCACTTTTTAGGCATTCGGGACTGGCATAATCGCATTCATACTTGTGATACTCGTTGTATATATTATGTGTACAAGAGGCAGCAGACAAGAAAATAAATCTGTACAAACTGGAGAAGAGGCCACTGAATCCATCGCACCGCAGCAACCCACCTGAGATGCACAACACAAGCAAATGGAGGAAACTTAGGAAGTGTGTGTTTGATTTGCTCTGTGAATAATATATGCTTCAGTTTTCAAGATGGTGTAGTAGTCAAATTCATTCCAGTGCTTTTGTGATAAAAATGGAGTTTGATCGACACAAGAAGTTTTTCTCTGCAAATCATATGCCTCATATGATGCATTATAGGTAAGAATGAGTGAGATGATTGTTTATATATATATATATATATATATATATATAAAGAAGTGCTTTTAACAAGACAATGATCCAGAATTATACTCTGATCTGACCAGCCTCCTGATTCATCACAAAGGTTATGTTAAGTGTGATAAACAGTACTATTATTGTCTTATTTACATAATTTCAAGATAAAACTGCCAACATAGGCTCAACGTTATTGGTTAATTTGTTTATGCTGCTTTGCTTAATCAGTCAGTTGTATGAAGTCAAAGTTTTTGGAATATATTTGTATATGTATATATATCGTATTCATTTTGAAAATAAAACTTCAGCTTATTCCTCTATTAAGCTGTCTGTGATATTTGTCTATAAGGTTTTGCAGTAACAGAGCACGTTGCATGATGACTAGAGATGTGGAAAACAGAAAAGATAAAACAGTTGTGTCTTGACTTGACTTCCTGTCTTTTACCTCATCCTGCACAACAAGGACATAAAACTGCAGTATGTGACATCAGATGTCAAACTATTATAATCAGATTAATAGGCTCTCACTCTGTCACATTAGCAAGCCCCTCCCAGAAACCTAGAAATATTAAATAAATATGAACATCACATATAAACATAAAGATATAACAGTTTGATCACAACAGAAAAAATGTTTCAGGTTAACAAAAAGAAACAAACGTAAATTCCCGCTCAGAAGACAGATGTGCATAGACCAGAGCTTAAGTACAGAACTGAAAGAGGTAATGGCTCAGAGAGCTTCACATCCTCAAAGCAGTCTTCAGGAAGAGCCCTGACAACCTTTTTACCAACGAAAGTGTTGTTGTTGTGCTACTTTTGCCAGATCAATCTTTTTTTTTATTAGTTAATTAAAATGTAAATAAAATAAAAACTCTACTTTATTTGTATTTAATATTCTGTAGGTTAATATTCTGTATACTAGAGTGTTTGTGAACCATGGAGGCACTAATGGGGTTCAGGAGGCAATTTACCATGGTGTTCCTATTGTTGGTCTTCCCTTATTCCTTGATCATCAGCCTGCCATGGTTCAGATGGCACAAGGTTCTCCTTGAGTTTTTGTGTGCCTTTTAACCCTTTATGCTGCCATTTAAGGGGTTTAAAGTCTGAAATTAATTGAATATTTGGTATGTATCATCAGAGGAGAAGTAGAATAGAGGATGTATGGAAAAAAAGAAAAAAAACACATACTATTTTGTAGGCATTTTTTCCATGGACACTTTTGTCCTCAACTGGCAACAGTGTGCATAAAGTTTGGAATCTGGGATTGCAAAAAAACTCAAATCCATCCAAGTGTTTTACTAATCAAATCCTTGTCTGTCCCTCAAAGTCATGACTGGCTGGCATGTAGTCACATGTAGTGCACTATGTACAGCTCTGTTGTGCAAGAAGGTGTGCACTGCTCAGAGACCATACTAGGTTGTAAGCAGACAGAACACATTCATATGTGGTGCCATCTAGTGTCAAGTCAGTGCATTTAACGTTAGATTAGATTGCTCATGACTGTTTATCTGAACGTAGTAATATTAATCATCATTTTCACAGCTACATGTACTAAAATCATACTTAATTTTACAAAAAGCACCAGAAAAAATATATTTCACAGGTAAAACCTTGTCTTTTAACATTAAATTTCACTGCAAATAACATTATCCTTTAGAAAGCTTTGCATACATAACCTGCCAAACATTCATCACACAAAGATAGGAAGGGAAAAACAGACAGCACTACTAAACAAAATCAACACATTTGTGTGTTACTTCTACATGTTAATATAAACCAGTCTTACCAAACATTTTAGTTACTTTCTACTCCTTGTCATTGTCATGTTATGTCTACAGGTGATGGTCAGGTCAGAAAATTATTTTCTCTCCCAGAATACTGTATCTGATTAATGTTCAAGGACTTAATGTGTACAATTATGCAGCAACCCAAATGTGCAAAGGAATGATTAGGAAATGATAAAAGACGAACATAATTGTATGTGGAATAAACATGTTATCACATGCTTGAATGTCCTTTTAATCAACCTGTGACCCCTCAGATTGATCTTGGGGCTCTGCTGGGGCTCCTGGCCCCAGGTTGAAAACCACTGCTCCAATTCACTCTATAAACCAGAGACAAACTTTACAGTACTGCAGCAGGTACACTGGGTTGGATATTCACCATTGGCAGGATGTGACCTTGAGGCCACCTAAATCCTTATATTCCCTTTTTCAAACTTTATTATTGACTTATTAGTGTTTGTACTGTGAGGACTTTATGCTACGTTCCCTCACTTGTACTGACATGAGCTTAGTATATTGTGTAACATGGACTACCAACGTTTTACTGTATAAAGAGATTTGCAGGGGGAGTAAAGGGGGACTTACGGAGATGGTATAGTTAGTCACCATCTGCACAAGAAATAAATAGATTAATGTAAATGTAAATGTAACTGAGATCTTATTGATAATGTTCCAAAACATGTCTGTGAACATTCTCATTCATCCAGGTCATAGTTAACTAACGCAACTGAATCAAAGGCAAGTGAACTGCTTGTATGCACTCTCTTAGATGAGAACTGAAACGAGCAAACAGTCCAGATGCCAATGACTCAGTTTCCTTGATTATGGATCATTTTCCATATACGCAGCTGTTGATGTAACATGTAAAAATGTATTGGTTGTTTACATAGCCTATTTGACATAGTAAACATGAGCACATTGAATCACACCATTAAAAGATACTTAGAATGACACAATTAAATCCAGGACTTACTTCTATTGCTGTCCCTGGTGACATAGGTGCAGGATTTCAGGTCAAAAGGTGACTTTAGCTTTAACTCTCTTCAGTGGAACAACCTGCCTGGTAATCAAACCCTTCTACTGTTGAAGCAATAGTAAAGAATGTGTTTGGTTCATGGTTGGACTAACCTATTTGAATATTTTGCTGTTAGGACTCTATTTCCTGCAAGTCCCCATCAAGCACAAAAACACACTGGATACTACTGTATAGATAGTATCTTCATTATATTTTACACAGAGTCCCAGAAACCAACCAGATGAGAACTCTGAGGACAGAATGAACTAAAGGTGTAACCGGAGTTTGACACAAATAAAGTAGGACTAGATTATATTGCGCTGTTGTGGTGGAAATTCTGAAATAAATTTGCCAGAAATTACCAAGTTATCAAAAACCAAACCGATACACAGCAAATGTGGGGCTTTGGGGGTGTCTGGCTGGTAAGTGAGCCACTTTGCCCACTTAGTAACTCAGCCTTGCCTTAAAAAAACAAAAACAAAAAACAAAACTTTCTCAAGGTCTTATTTACTTGGGTTACCATTGTATATTTATCATACAGTGTACAAGTTATTTGGAATGCTTTCACCTTTTTTAATAGGCACACTAGATTTAGTCATAAATAAATGCATGTAATTGGGTTTCCTAATTAAAAAATAATACAGCAAAAAGTTGTGTATGTGCATCACTGTCAGACGCTCCTGACAGCGTACATCATGAACCTCACCCTCCAGCCCTTTGTTGTTGTTCTCACGCTAACATGCGAGATCCGTAGACCCGACTCGACTGCGCGGTCACATCCCGCCCCGACTTCCCCCTCTGCCAGCGGCCTGGTGGTTTGAGATGAGTAGAAGATGTCGGTTTCGGGGCTGAAGGCCGAATTGAAGTTTTTGGAGTCAATCTTTGACCCAAACCACGAACGATTCAGAATAATAGACTGGAAACCCGACGAACTCAGTTGCCAATTTAACGTAACAGGAGAGAAGCTGCTGATCATTCACTGCAACATCACGGTGAGTCCAGGCCAGCTCTGCGCACGAGCTAACCCCGAGCGAGCAGCCACTGACTATCAACTGAAACCAAACCACTCGGCGGAGGTTCCGTGTTTACAAGTGAAATCCGAATAAAGTGTTCACCTTTTATGTTCGCGTTGTGTTCCGGCGTCAAGATTTAAGTAACGACGTATACTTCATGAGAACAACAAGGTGCCAGTGTTACATTCACTTTGAGAAAAGTACACGAGAAAAACGTCGATTTAGTAACGACGCTGCGGTAGCTTTTTCTGCTAGCCTGTTAACTGAAAGTAACGATGACGCTAGCTTGCCCTGTTAGCCCAAAAAGAACTGCGTTAACTTTCCGGCTACTGAAGCTACGTACCAAGTTTATTCTTCACGTTTCGTGGTTTTAAGCAAAATAAGACTTTGGCAACACCACAGTTGTTTTTCGCTGGTTATATTTTAAAGAACATGTGCATTTTATTCGCAAAGGCACACCGCTGAATCTGCCGTAAACAACGTTAAATATAGGCGGTTTAACGGAATGTTGTTCTACTGTGTTTTCTGCTCCTTTTCAGTACATAGACCGATCCCTCTGACGAACGTAACTGGCACATATTTTAATCTGTGACGTCAAAACATGTAAAAAGCGATATAATATGGGTGTGAAGGAGCTAGATAGGAACTATATTACCAATGATGTGAGCTTAGCTGTTTCGTCATATATATATAAATATACACACGTCATTTGGGCCTAGTATTTTTATGCATTTCAACACTAACTATACTCGAGGCGGTGTATTTGCATTATTAGTCATGTACATAAACAGCTACCAGCAACTGAGGCATACTCATGTCATGGCAACTTGCATTTGTATGGTTCAGGTGGCACGGATCATTCACACACACCAATCTGACCACATCCTCCTCTCCTGTGCAAAAACATACACGCACACACATCTGCACTTGTGCTCGTTCTTGGGGGACACATGCTGACAAGCTTGTTAACATATCCTGGTAGTCATGTCATGTTGAGGACTCAAGCTGGATCATTCTGCGTCGCCTCTGAGTCAGTCTCAATGAAGCCAGACATGCGTTCGACATCACAGTCTTTGCGCTAAAAAAACAAGAAGTGGGTAAATTAGGGTTGTCACAATACCAGAATTTTAATCTTCAGTCCAATATTTGTATAACACGGTAAACAAAATGGGGGGGG
>JBCAUF010000032.1:4149016-4166514 GCA_038406115.1 Haemulon aurolineatum
AATATTAAACTGGCTCTGTGCCTGATAGTGAAACCGGTCAGTCTGGTCTCACAGCTATACTGGAGTATCTGTGATGTTTTGCTCTATAATATTTTGGGCAAAACAAAGTGACATGGCATGAGGAAACAGCAGCGGTGCACAGGTTAACAGCTTATATCATGATGCAAGCAACATACACACTGAAACTAAAGTAGTAATGCAAGATGTTGTAAATAGATAACACTTTACTGGAGACACACTCACAGATCCATAGGTAGTAGAGCCTCTTGCACATGCTGCGACGCTGGTCTGGGATCTCGTTGAAGTCTTGGTAAAAACATGGCTTGAGGGGAATGAATCGAGGCAGGGGAGGGAAGTTGTTTTCTAGGATACAAAGACACAGTTCAACGCAGCTGCACGCGCACCAAATCCATAAAGAAATCGAGTCAAGACAGCTGCATGCAGGATCACAATTTAGCCTTTATAAACTGGGGCTGACTTTGCATTAACAGCCAGCTTCGTGCCCCTCACATCACCCACCCCCGTGCTGTGCAGCTCGAGCTCACCTGCCATGATGACCGATCAGTGTTTTCCTCCACTTGCAAACAGGCGCACGGACGGATCTCGGCTGCCTTGAAAAAATCAAACTGTGTGAGAGAGAAAAGAGCAGAGGTGTCTCATGAAGTGCAACATCACTCTCGCACAGCTCTCCTTGTGCAGGCAACAGGCCACAGTCCTCCGTGGGCCTTCCTCTGGATGGATGCATGCTCACACACTCTCCACTGGAAAACTGACTTTTAAATCCCTGTATGATGTGATCGGAGCTGGTGCCCGGCCCTTCACATGTACCCACCCATACTGGTGCATCATTCGTTAAAACCGACAGAGATAAGCGTGTTTTTCCTTTATCACACATTACAGCTGTGCAGTGTGCGCGCTGGGAAACAGTGTGGCCTTGTCGCGATTCCTAACATGCATTCATAACCTATGGCCGAACAATTTGCATGTTACTAGTCTGCAGATTAGACTATAAATATATCAGAGCCATTTATTTGGTTGTTTAACCTGCTTATATAGGCCACAATCATCCATATTCCACATTATTTGACTGTTTGCAAACCACATTTCAATGCATTTATCATGGTGGACGTGTAAGTAGCCTATAGCTCTGAAGGGCATCTTTCTGCCACAGAATATAGCAGTCTGTGGCGAGAGAAAACACACTCATCTCGGGTGATTTTGCGAATAATAACCCTAAAAAAATGTCCTCTGTGTGTATTTGGCTCGGTGGATGGCAGTGATGCTGCAGTGGGACACAGTGCATCGTGATCTCAAGCGATGGAGAGGCGAGCGAGCGTCCTTCAGGCTGTGTGCGACACGGTGCCTCTTCTTCTTCTCCTCCTCCTCTTTCTTCTTCTTCTTCTTCATCCGGACGTCGAGCCGGTCAGACGCCAGGCTCCTGACATTAAAACCGACCCGGCTGCAGATTTAGAGGTTTTACTGCAGTCAGGCTCCGGTTCGGTCTAATAGGTTCACTTCCCTCCACGTATAGATAAGAGTGGGATGAATGAAAATGCACCGATTAAAACGCCTTACCTCCTGTTTAGTCCGAGGGTGTCGCTAGAATAACTCCGTTATTTTAAATAGCATCCTATGGATTAATCTGCATGAAAAAACACACTGGGGGAACAGTCAGATCTGGCGCTGTTAACATAGAAATATGTCAACGTTATTCCTCAAATGATGGGGCTGGGAGTAAGAGGCGGTCACGTGACGTCAGGTCTTTTCTTTACGCACATACCCATCACATATACCCCCCTCCTCTTCTGTTGGTTTTACCCGCCCGGCCCCTGGAAAAAAAGAAAAAAAAATAAGGGGGGGATTTGTTGCTGGCCTGGACCGACCAATCAGAAAGCAGGAATATTTCGACAAGCCCCGCCCCTCCCTGATGCTATCCACAGTGCTGAAAGTAAAGAGGAGGAATTACACGATCTGATGTGATTGGCTGCTTGTTAACATGGCCCACTACTAAATACTACTATTACTACCGATCAGCCATATGACTACTTGCAGAATCTAGTCTAATCTAATCCAATACAACAACTCTGTCATAAAGTCTGCCTTTGCAAAGATAATAATGTTCAGGTTTTGATTGACATGGCCAGAGAGGTACTACTGACCTCTCCCTGTATCTACATTTTTGGCCACCTTATTAACATACAATGAGAGGGCCAAAAATATAGAGACACCTCCCAAGATAATGCACTCCTCCAGTTCGACATACAACCTCAATAATCACTGTGCAGTTTAATTAATACTTCAGGCCATGCCAATCAAAAACTGAACATTATTATCTTTGCAAAAACAGAATTCATTACAGAGCTGTTGTATTGGATCACATTAGATTGTACAAGTGGTCATAATGTTATGGCAGATCGGTGTACAAATATTGCACCAACAAAAAAAAAGACAGTCCTACCATAAGGGAAAAGAATATCACAGTGGTTCAGGTCGTAGGATAAAAACTTTTTCTGAATAAGTTATTGTGAAGAGCCTTTGGGTGACCTGGTTATTAGAAAGTGAAAAGCTCAAGGGCATTTACTAATTATTTGACCAACAATAACCAACAAAATGGTGACTTATGAAAGTTTTCTAATCAGGATTCAAGAGTAGTCTGAGTCAGGGGAAGTCCACTTTTATGTGTGTGGTGCACCATGTTTTCTTTCCATATTTAGCTGGGAATCTGGGGATGGTTTGCTGACCACCACCATATCACCATGGTAAAATACAGTCAGGATCTAGACATCTTCATACTGCAAGCCAGTGTGTATACCTCAGCTTTCTTTGTCATTGTTAATACAGAGGAACTCTGCATGAGCTGAACTTGCCTTAGAAGTCTTTTGGGAGATCCAGATCAATACAGTCCACTATGTTGAGCTCAATATCATAACAGTGATCCATCCTGCTGAACATGAAAGTATGAGCACATTTGCTAACTCGTGTATGCACATGCTTCCTAAAAGTCTTTACATATTTTAATTTAATGAATCATTTTTTAGACAAGTCCTGAACACTGAAGGTTTTAGTTGTTTTCTCTGTACGGATATATGAATTATACCGTATAGGAATATGTTTAGTTTATCTTGGCCTTTTGGAAACAAAAGTCTTTATGTAGGCAGGAGTCAAATGTAAATTTATGTAAACGTAAATGTGCATTATTCCCTGGCATTTTCTTTTGTTTATTTTTTTCACTTTATTGTGATTAATTGATTTCACCTGATTATCTGCTGTATTCAGACTTAGAGCAGCTGTTGGGGTAGCATAGAGAGAGATATTTAATCAGTGAGGTTGAACTAAGGTGGCTCTCTCTAGACATCAGCTCAGTGTAAAGATTGCTGCTTTCAATGTTCCTCGAAATTTCCAGTGTCTCCTTGCTTCTGGTACACGGCATACCAAGATATGAGAAATGCACACCAAACACGCATTGTCCTTTTTTGTCAGAAGTTGTGTCCTTCCTCTGCATCACTCGACATGGTCTGCCATATTTGTGCTCACCGCGGATGTGCCCGGGCGCGCGGTAATTGCGTTAGTTCTACGGCACGTGAACGCAACACTCCCTAACGCTAACGTTAGCTCCTCCTGCAGTGCTATGAGTTGAACCAGGCTGAAGGTAACGGCGAATAATCATTATAAAACTCGTGTGTGTCCTGTGAAATATGTCCGTGTGCCGCGGGGATGTGTTGTTGATAGCACCAGGATCCCACAGCAGTCAGACAATACTGTTTTTGTCAACATTAATGTCAGCAGCTCTTCACTTGTTGTAGCTCAGCTAATGTCGCCTCCTCGCAGCCTCCCGTGCTAGCTCGTTAAAAAGGACAGTAACAGCTAACCAGGAAGTGCACAGGAACCTCATTTATTTGCAGCAAAGTTGTCAGCACAGGAAAAAACACCAAATGGGACTTTTTGTATGGGAGTGTCATTTCTCGATGTTGGCAGTAAGGGGTTACAGTGAGCAGTAACGCCGTGCATAACTTGGCAGTAGCTCCAGTGTGAGAGTTACTGTAGGTGCAATGCCAAATTTTGTGTCCACATCAGAAAAGATTTTCCCTTAAAAGTAAGGGATGATGATGATGATGAGGGGGGAGAAGTCTTCATGCCTCTACATATACCTCCACCCGTCCTTTACACAGTTTGGACTTTGGACTAAATGTTTTATTTATTTCAAAGACCGTGTAATTTATGAATTTATTGAGAAAATAATCAACAGATTAGCCAATAATAATCACAGGATAGGTGAAATGGCTCTTAATGGGAGTGCACAGTTTGGCACAGTAGTTTGTGATCAGTTTCTTTTTGCCCCTGCTCAAGTTGCCATGAGGTGTTTGCTGTGCTGTTGCCACCTCACATGTTTTTTTGTTTTTTTTTTGGCTGAGCTCACCTGTGTTATCTCTCTTATCGCCTCTGTCTGCAGTGCTGGGAATGCAGCCACCGCTCCCACCTGAGGCGGTCAGAGAGCTCGTGTGCTCCTGTCTGCACAGAGACCCAGTGGCAGCAGATCTGCGTTGTAGCCTGTTTGTTGCTGCTGCACAGAGCTACAAGAGGGACTCTTTGCTCAGACCCTTCCCTCCCAGATACATAAGTGGTGACAATAAGGACTTTGAGGAGCTGGTAAGATATATATAGTGACAGCCTAAAGCTTATGAACTTGCTCTATAGACCTTTTCTGTCATATTGACATGAAATGATAGGGTAAATACTAGTGTTAACCATGATCCTATTTAAGGTTATGTTCAGTTTAGCCTAGCAGAGTCTTTCCAGTGAGTATCATCAGTGTATCATTAATGCTTACATGCCAAGCACTGACATAACACACACACACAAACACACATACATGCACATACACTTGGTGGCAGTAATATACTGGTAGATGACGCAGTGTGTCAGTAAAACAAGTGAAGAACAAGAGTGCAGGGTTACTGTGTAGATTCAAAACATCAGACATCAGGCTTTGCAAATGATCAATGAGGTAAGTGTTTCAAACATATACTGTAAACAATGTGCTCTGGTGACAAACATTGAAATGATATTGTGTTTATGTACAACTCTTTAGACACATGTACAAACAGATTAGGAGTCATAAAAAGATTTGAAATCTTTCCAGTTTAATAGGTACTTAAAAACAAAGATTTATGTCTTTGGTGGGTCACTGTATGTGACTCATTAGCCTCTCGTCTAACATTCATTTTCATTGTTGATTAATCTGTTGATCAGTGTTTCCCAAGCCCATTATGATGTCCTCAAATGTCTTGTTTTTTTGCACAGCACAGGTATTCAGCATACAGTCAGAGAGGAGCGAAGACACCAAAATTGTTTACATTGAAGAGGCCAGAATCAGAGAAGTTTGACATTATGACCAAATCATCTATTATCAAAATAGAGGAATGAAAGGCTGAATCTGCTTGTATTCACTGCTTACTGCCGATGCAGAGATGATTATTTCAGAGAGTTTCAGACGAAGAAAACCCAGCCTTTCTGTACATCAAGTGAAAAGGGGGACTAGGCAACACCATGGACAGGTGTGAACTGCTTCCATTGTGACCATATGGTCAAAAGAAGTGTTTTTTTTTTTCTTCTCCTCAAGTTGGCAGATGTGAAGTCTCTGCCCGGTGTACGGGAGCTGGTGAGACTGCGACCCAGAGAGGGAGATCATCACCTGGCTCTCACACACTGGATTCTCTCTTCAAAGAGCTTTGCTGTGAAGACATTACAGAAAGAGGAGGTACATCACCACAAGTACAAAGACATAAACAACAGTGTCGTCTACTTTGTTGTTTTTGGTTTACAATGTGCTTCTCCGGTCTCTTAACAGTATACGAAGCTGTGCAACCTGACGGAAAATGAAGGCATCTCTGCGCCTGTGCCGGACTTCCTGTTTGAACTGGAGTACTGTGATCAGATGAACGCCAGGTTTGAGAAGACGAGGTCGGGCAGAGACGTCTTCTACGCGTTCCACGGGAGCCGCCTGGAAAACTTTCACTCTATCATTCACAATGGGCTGCACTGTCACCTCAACAAGGTTCGTGCAGTCATCACTGTTACGTCTCCTCTGTGGCAATAACAGGCTGGCCCCTATAGCACACCTTTAAAGGAGTAGTTAGAGCTTAATGAAGCAGGGTTGTGTGAGTTTTTTATGCGTTTATAGGTAGGTCAGTGTATTACGACAGTAGTGGTGAATATCATAGTGTATGTATGTGTATGTGTGTGGCAGAGGTAATTGCAAACAACTCCCATGTTTCTGTGAGTTAAAATTGCTGTTTTTGTCAAGTGAGTCTGGTGTGTATTGATGTAGGGCAGAGATTACTAAAAGATGAGGAGGAAATCAGATATTTTGTTGTTTCTGCCCCACGTGAAAACTCAGTCCATCTCTCCTGCGTGCCGTGTGCAGAACTCGGTGTTCGGAGAGGGGACCTACCTCACCAGTGACCTCAGCATGGCTGTGCTCTACAGTCCCCACAGCAGCGGCTGGCGAGAAAGCCTCCTGGGCCCACTGCTCAGCTGTGTTGCCTTGTGTGAAGTCATCGATCACCCAGATGTCAAGTGCCAGGTGAAGAAGAAAGGTGTGTTAACCATGTGGCTCACTGCACAGGCATAATCATTTTAAATCGTGTGAAACTGATTTGTCCGTGGCTTCATATTGAAACCAGCCTCACACGTCTGATTTCAGACTCCGAAGTCATTGACCGTCAGCGCTCGAGAGCAAAGAACAGCGAAGGTGGGGAAGTACCGCAGAAGTACTTTGTAGTCACCAACAATCAGCTGTTGCGAGTCAAGTACCTGCTTGTTTATTCTCAGAGGAGGCACCTGTCCAGGTAAGAATTTCCCTGCTCAATTGTAGATTTGCACTTGTGTGTAAAGGATGTAAAAATCATTTGTAAAAAATGCTTTTTTTTTGCTCTGCAAATGTCTATGACGTCGTTTCATACTTAAAGTCTCGAAATGTGACAGGATGGCATTGATTGTGAACCGAACCTTGAGAAACGGTTTAGTGCCATCCACGTGGACTCAAAGACTGAGAAGGTGCCCAATGATACGATGTGAGAAAGTTGAATAACGTTCAACTTCCTGCTGCACTCAACATCACAAAATTCATTTAAACACAAGGGTTGAAAGGAAGAAAAAAATTATTGTTGGGATCAATGGTGATGATGATAATCTTATTTATTTTTTTTTTTTAATTTGGTGGCAACACGGAGAAATCATTTCTCAGCTCCAGCGGAGTGTGTAAATTGCATGTGTAATGCACACAAACTCTCGAAGCTCCAGGCTAGACACAAGGCTACCAGCTTCTTTGTGCTTGTTTTGTGCTTGAACTCCATTCAAAACGATTTGAAGACAAATGTAGAATGATTATCATTAGAATATTTTTTATATTGTTTTTGCTACCATTACTTAACTATACTTTTATCTAGTCTATAGTTTGGAGAATGAAAGAGGGACACAATAAAGCAGTTAAAAGTTATGTCTGCACAAATGTCTGGTACAAATGTCTGTAATATTTGCTACTTCAATGTCAAATGGGAATATAGAAAAGAAATTGGCTTCTCTGACAAAATTTAAAAACAACATTTATATAATTCTTTAATTACAATTTTGTTATAAGAGACTAAGAAAAACTATTGGACACCGTAGGCATCTTGTGTCACAAAGTAAACAAGGAAATTGGTTAGTCATTTTTGTGTTCTTCTTCTTCAGACATTCCCGCAGCACCTCCTGGCTCCTCAGACATCATTTTGCCATCATGATGAGTCTCTACCTTCTGCTGCTCTTATTCATCGGTGCCTTTAATTCCACCACCTTTGTATCCTTTTGGAACAGACTGTTCAGGTGACAGGACAGCAACAAGACAGACGGCCTAGATGTTTATTATCCACAGTGCCTTCCTGATCACACACTGACTGGAGGCCCAAGCAAAGACAAAACTTTTTATGCACCTTTATACTGTTTTCTCTCTACAATCGTTCCTTTCTTTATTGGTACAAATAACAAAAAGTATGGTTATTTGGAGATAACATGTCTTTTTAAATAGCAGCTATTGAAATCCTATTGTGTATTAATTTTGTTCAAACGGCTAATAAGACCGTTTTGCATTTTAAAAATTTTATGCAATACTTCATCTGTAATTTGTTTGGTTTAGTGAACATCCCGTTTTGTAGATCAGCATTGAAATATCTTTTTGGTTCATTATGTCTGATGTACTGAGGATTTCTAGCACATTAACTGATTGTATTGAACGATTAGTGTCCGTCTGTTGATCAGGCACTAATTACAATGTTCCAGTTTAAATGCTTTGTAATTATGCAACTTTGTATCACGCAGTTTTTAGGAAATAAATGGGATGGGGACCTTTTAGAATTCATGATTTAAGTGCATCTTTAAGGCATTGAATATGATAATTAGGTTTCAGAAAGGTAGATATATATGAGGTGGCCATATTTGTTCTGACGTATTTTATTTGTAATAATTTTGCATATGTCCTTATGTCCTCATAGCAGTAAAGGAAAGTAAAGTAAGCTGTATAAAGGCAACAGGTTCTAGAAATTTGTTACAATTTTTGACACAAATAAAATTATACTTTTGACTTAAAGGGTTTGAGTGTGGTTTTGTTTGTCCTTAAGTTGACTCGAATCTCTGCAGCTGCTGCCTGCACATCCAAATCTACCTGAAGGTCATTTCTTCACAGTAATCTCTTGTACTTTTCTATTGTCCTCAGGTTTTGTGTTGTATTCAAACTTTAACATGAGTTTCCTCTGACAGGGGCACATTTATTACAGCTGGCACGCAGGCAGTCCTTTGTTATCCGTTGTTTTTATCAGTAAAAAAAAGTGAGACGGCTATATGGGATTGATAACAGAGGCGGCCTGCTTTGGTGACAGATTCTGTCGTTCTAATAGATACCCGATATGCTGATGTGTATCCACAGTCAGACGCACGAGAAATGTAAAAAGTGAGGGAATTTGACTAGTTGTTTGTAGTTTCCCTCACAATGGGACAAATAATTCACTGAAATTTTGAAGTACTAACTGTAGAAATAGATACAAACTTCACACAATGTAAATTTTGTGAAGTTTTAGCACTAAATATGTATTTCCTGACAGGTCCATTATAGCCAGATTTTCATTACATCTACAATACTGACAGCACAGACCCGTATTTCTTATTAATCTCTTCCTCTGGCACTTGCTATTTGTTTCCAATCAAAATAGAACAAGGACCTACACACTCCTCTCTCTTGTCTGATTAAACACCGGATATTATTTAGACATCTCTACTTCAGTGAAGTTAAAAGAAGATGAAAGAAAACGCAGTCCTTTGTTTTGGTATAAAAACCAATTCCTTCTTGCGAAATCCTTCAGATAAACTGCTTCAGAAATGGCTCACATTTGAAGGACACAGAACAAACTGTCCATTGTTGGTCCACACTTTATTCCCTTTCTGTACAAGCTTCATTATTGCTGCCTCATAAACCGTCTGTTATTCAATAACCATCGACTGTCAGGGGGGCAGCGATGGCAGAGGGGACTCGAGGCGCTTCACTTCTCATGAGGACCAGAAAACCTCCAAAAAAGGGGACAATTCAAAGAGAAGAGACTCAGTGCTGGACTGATATGACTGTTTAGTTTACTACACTGATGTACTACTCAAAATTAGTTTTCTTTTTAAAATCTAGGGGCATTGTTTTTCCTTATTCCAATGCATGTGTGCAAATTGGTTCAGTCATTCCTGGTTCAACATTCACTATAGAGGGAGTTCTTTAAAACAAATTAAACTTAAGAAAAAAGACCAAGACTCTGCACGCAGCTCTGTGACACTGTACATAACTGTAGGCTCAAGTGTGTTTCGAGTTGAACACCAACATCAACACACTGATGTTCAATCAGTTGCCTTATTCATTGTGTTACTTCAGCTTGTTAACACTAAACACAAAGTACAGCTGAGGTTCATGGGAATGCTGATAGCTTTGCAGGTATTTATTAGATCAGCATTTGGACCTGATGCCGGTGCAACATGAGAGGTCAGAGGATTTACACTAAAGTGGGACATGAATGTCTCGACTAAATCTCATGACAATCCATCCAGTAGTTGAAGTATTCCAGTCTGGAAACCCACCGACTGAGCGGTATTGGCATCTGTGGAGTCATGCCACTAAAAACAGTATCTAACATTATATGGGTCATGTCAGATAGTGTTTCATCAATTACCATCATCTGTTTATTATTTTTATGGGGCATTGTGGGATCATTGAGTCCCAGTACATACAAAGAGTGTAATAATATTTAATATATAATTTATACATCTCTAGTGAATAATGGTTAATTATTTCAGATTCATATGATTTGTTTTTGTCATTCGTACATAGGTAAACTTGTGTCTTGCAGCCAGTTATGACAGAGAGCACACGCACACACTTAAACGTCATACACAAATTTTATTTCTCACAATTTAAAATACATAAAATGTCACAGGTTTTTATTCATGTTTACATTGCATACAAAATGTGATTGTCGGGCAAAGAAGTTATACACAAAGTTTATAGATAGCTGCCTTTTTTCTCTTTTGCTACAAGGGTCACTTTCCCCAGAGTGTCCTCTCTTTCCGGCTTGAATTACTGTGATGGATTTGGACAGGCTGGGACCAAACACAGAAAATGCCCCTCATCATTACTCTACAGAGAGAAAAAGAAACACACAAAACAGATCACAGTGTTGGATTAGTTGAGGAAGTGCTTCACAGCAGTGAAGAACAGTTTCTAGTTCTTTTCTACCACCTACCTGTAGGTTGTTGTGGCATACAGGATTATGAGTCGCTGTCAGGTGATTGTGCACACACCTCCCAAAGCGGTGAAGACAGGAAGAATCAGACTGGGTGCAGGTCTGAGGACATGATGGGGGTTTTAGCAGCAAACAGCTTGAGCAGGAGGTGTGTTGGCAGGAGCCCTGGCACGTCTTCTTCTCCAGAGAAACAGACCTACAGAGCAGGAAATTCAGATTTCTGCTTATAAAAATGCATCGTGAGAAAATTTTAGGGAAAAAACGTTTTGTCTTTTTAGTGACCTGGCAGAGCAGATTTCTGACGGGTTGGCCTGACAGTATTCCTTGGTGCACTCTGGGTGACAGCTCTCTGTATCCAGGGGTTCAATCACTGCACAAACAAAAATGTTAAACACTGAGTGAAACAAACGTGAGGCTTGCAATCCATAAGACATGGTCAGATATATAAAATGTTCTATTTACATATTTTCCTGAGCAGCAACAAAACATGAAAATGTCTAATCCCGTACTACATCTGATACTGTATCAGTAACGGCGACAACTCTTTTTACCATGAGGAGATAAGAGGTGTAATTATGGCTTAACTGTTAGCAGAAACCTTTGAATCAAAGGAAGCCTTGACCACACTATCAGTCTTCACAGCTCATAAGCAACATTTACCACATTGGCTCCTTTCCCACTGCAATGACCTACAGTGGTCAAATGTAAAGTACTGCATATAAGTATTCATTTTGAGGTGAGTTTGGGTGTTTTTAATTGATACCACTTTACACTTGTACTCCACTACATTTTGGGGGGTAATCTTGTATTTTTTATTTTATTGCATTTATTTAACTGTAATAGCTATTAGTTACGTTGCAGATCTTCTTTTTTTCTTTTTTACAAAATAGCAGCTTTCAAAATATGATGCATTTCTGTTGTTAACCTAAGCAACATTGCATATAATAGTCAAAAGTAGCTCCCCCTCAATCAGCAACAACATCAAAATGCAGCTTATATTTTAATGAGTCTGTACTAATAATACAATATTACAACAGATATAGAGACAATGACTCACTGACAGCAGCACTTCTGAGACATTTCTTGAGTTCTTCATTTGATTCATTTTTCTCTGGTAATGCTTATGGGCTGTTTGCAGTGGAATATTTTCATGTTGTGGCATGTTTTTTGTGTCCATATTGTTGACTTTTTGAGAAGATTTGTTTAATCAAAGTTGCTCAACATATTATTTAAATGCAATATGTAGGCTACATGAACATTAACATTTGTGCATAAGAAAATAGATTAAAATGAAAGGGTACACATAGATACTTCACCAGTTACTACATGTACCTGTAGTAAAAAGGTAAATTATATACATAATAATAATACATATGCTTTAACAGATTTAGACAACTAATTAACTAACTAGTTCCAATATTGGCATTTTGTGATGCAAAAAACTCAGATATTGCTGCATAAATAAAATTTTATTTTTAAAACATTTAGAAAAAAAATAATAACATGAAATTGGTGGTTAAAGTATCAAGAAATTTGGCTCACTGTGGCCTATTATATAATCAGTGATAAAAGGTAATCCAGGGCACCCTACCTGCTTTATACTAATTGAGGTTATAAACTATAATATCACCTGCTTCACAGATCCCTCTGCGCTCTGCGTCTGGTTTGTCGGCTGCTGAGTCCTGATAAACACACACCAGTCCCTCGTCACACTTGCCCAGGTAGTCCCATGTACCCCCACAGGTCTCGCCCTCTGCTTTGGCACAGACGGGGCAGCAGCCGCAGACACCTGTCGTGACACCACCTTTACACTGGAGCTTCAGTGCCCGCCGGGAGGAGCAGTGTATCTGCTCGCAGGGTGGGCAGTGGAGAGCCTGCAGCTGCTGAGCTGGTCCAGAGGACGTTTCCTCTGACCCTGACGCCCCCAATAAAGAAATCAAAAAGAAGAGCATCCACATCTTTGATCAAACTAATGTTATCCTTAGGGGAGAACACCTCTCTGCACCTTTTGTATGAACAGGATGGCCCCTGGGATAACACACCAGCAAGGCTTCATAGTTTATGAGCCACATCCTCCACCCCCCACCAGCAGCCAATAGATGAGGGCAGGGGGGTTTCACTGGGTGGATTTAGTCTAAATACACAGTTAATTATCCCCAAGTCTTATCTTCTCATTATCAACAGCGTGATTTTGTTTGGAAATAATTCTTCCTTCTGAGCACTGTTAGATAAGTCTGATGAAGACTGGCCCCCTTTGTATTTGGAGTCACATGACCTCTGGAAGGGGTAATTCAGTGCACACCTACAATCAGGTAATGACCTATTTCTTGAAAGAACAAAAGGATTAAGACATCAGCAGGTTATCTGATCAGGACATCTCGTAAGTTTAGTATCTCTGAATAAAAACTCTGGCAGGTTGTGTACATAACAATAAACGATGGCCACTGTCATTGGATATCTATGAAGTTACACTGGAGGTTTCAATATATTTCTTTCTTTTTATCTTTTTATGGGGCGGCAAGCAGCTAAAGAGAACAAGAAGTTTACTGACATACTATGTCAAGTATTTCATGTATAACTGACCTCAGGGTGATCAAATAATCGCCACCTTATTCACTGTATGAGTAAATTTAATAATTTGTCAATTCTACAGCAACTGAATGTTGAAATGATCTGTTTTGCACCTTCAGAATAAAGCGAAGCATTATTTAACCATTGAGTTCAATTCAAGTAATAAGGAAATATCATGCTTAAAAACACATCAGATTAATAGCAATGTATCTGGTTCATTTAGACCATTAATATCTGTGTATATATTCTGTGTAAGGATTTCTTTCATCTCATTGTTTATCATAAGCCTCCAAAACTAAAAGCGCAAGCTAAGAGATTGTATTTTTCCCCCAATTACAACACAGGAAAAAACATTTTCACACTTTTACATGACAACTCAAACCGAAGTGAATCCAGTCATCCAACATTGTTTGATACAGCAACACTATAGCCATTGTTATCAACACAGGAGGGTGACTCAATGTTACTGGTGACAGTGTGCAGCAGCTATCACATTACCTTTCTCAGTAAGAAATGTCAGAAGTCATTTTGACATGAAACAGGAGGGTAAACACACGTTACCAGCGATACCAATTTAGGTTTTGTTCCATTCAGATTAAACCAAGTCAGGATGCTGATTTTGTGCATGTTGGCTCACTGGAAAGGCTCTGCTGCACTGAATGGAACAAAACCTTTGCTAAAATCATTGTTAACACCTGTGTTTACTCTAGTTGGAGTAAATATTGCTGCTGTGAAAAAGGTCTGTTCCAAGCCTCTCGAAAACTCGCTCACCTGAGTCGGGTTCAGCCGTCATTTATGTTATTAATTTCCCCAGTGCTTTTCCTGCTTTGACAGGTCAAACCCATCTGCTGTGAAGGGGGTCTATAGAACATCATTAGAAAAGGATTTTCTCTGATTTTCTATTGTAGAAGTAGAGTAGAGCCTATTTTCTCTGGTTTCTCAAGACTCTGATGGTGCACTGGAGCTATAGTTGTTTAGCACCAGGAGATGACGGCATGATTGTGACCCTTGGTTCAAAACAAAGCATTCATCCAGCAGTGGATAACATTTACCTTTAAGCATGAATAAGAATATAACTTCATTTCAGGGATAGCTCAAGAAAGCACCTTTACAAAAAGGAGAGCTTGAAAGTGGGAAAATAATTGGTAACTGTCATCCCATAACCATTATTATGAGAATAATGATACATTGCTTCTTACACTACAACATTAAGTTTCTCTTGTATGTTAAGAAAACAGTTTAAACCCCAAGTCAATTTAGACCCCAGAGCAAATGAGTTGGACCCTTGAGCTGAGATATTATTTCTAAGCTCTAAATTATACATCAGGCTCGTCAGCAGCCATTTTGACATCCTATTGCCAGTTATACTAATTAAGTCAGGGTTAGGATGCTGATTTTATGCATGTTGTCTCACTGGAAAGGCTCTGGACACTAAATAAAACCATTCTTTGGTAACACCTGTGTTTACTTTTTCATGACAATAGGGTTGACATGAAAAAACCTATTATCTGGAATCAAGCCTCAGTTATATTATATTCATACATATGCCCACTATTATGTATTTTAATTATTGGTAGGAAGCTCTGAGCCGTATAAAAATGTATTTATTTTCAAGGAATCCATTAAGTAACACTGAATACAACAGGAGTGATCATTCAATAGTCAATAAAACTCGTGACTCCTACATCATAAAGATCCCACATACAAGACGTCTTGGAAAACAAGATTTCAAAGCAAACATGTTGGCAATTTGCTGGTGCTACAATTTCATTTTTTCCCCCACATAACAAATCGAGGTGATACACACCTGTGTAGAAAAGTGACAACATTTTACATCAACTTACAAAGGGCTGGATGTCAAAGTGCAAGATGCCTGAAACCCCACCCCACCCCACCCCACCCCTCATTAAAGAGGACGATCAGGGTGCTGAAATCAGAAATGGACTGTCAAATACAAATCTCCAAAATTATAATTCAGCCACTATGGCTTTGTATTCAGTTGAGACTCTATTCTAGCTTACATTACATAAATTTAAAATATTGTTTCAGAAACATTTTCCTCCCAAAGATACATTTTTTTTAAACTGCACCTTATTACAGACAGCTGCATGTAATGGAGTAAAGCATCACAGGAATAATGCAGGCATACAACAGAAAAGCAGCTGTTCATCAACAACTTCAAACAAAACACACTAACAATTTGTTGGTTTATAAAAGCAACCGAATCAAAGAATACATACTAAAATCTGAAGTGAAAATAAAATGACTTAAAAACCTTGAAGAAAAAAAACTATGTACATATATTTACAAGTAAATAGATCGAATATTATACAGGTTTGACTGGCCGTTCAAGGTCAGGCTGAAGCCACCGAGGTCCATATGATCCAACACTGCATGACATTCAGTTTTGTCAATCCAAAATGGTTCTTAAAGACAAAATACCTTCCAGGAGGCCGTCTTCAAAGTCGCACTAAAAGGAATTTCTGCTGCAGCGAGCAGGTCTGTTTGTTCTGAGTTCGGTTTGAGTGTGTTATATAAAAACATCCAGGGCTGTTTGACTCAAACATAGTTTTCAATTTTTTGCATGATTTAAAAAATTATATTAATAATAATGGCAATGTTTTGTTTGCAAAGAGAAATCCTTTAAATATTTTCTTCTGGGGTCCGTTTTTTTTTTTCCAATGTTGATACCATCTTGAACTGAGAGACGAACACAAGGTCTTCAGTCTGGAGGAAGAAGGTCGTGCAAACGAAACTGTTGACGGATGTGCGGTCTGACATCTTCATTCTGTGATTGAGAGAGTGAAAAGACTTCAAAAACTACGAGAAGCTAAAGAATAAGACTTTTCAGTTCAGTGTTGATGACTATGGTCTCTAGCTCCACAGCAGAGTGGGCAAAGCTGGCAGTGAACAGACTGAGAAGGTGAAGGATGGACTGCATGGGTCATCCTAATATGATCTCGTTTATCTCATTAATTAAACATGGGCTTAATCTGTACTTTACTGAAAACAAATACATGTAAATATAAAAATGTCATCTGTCATTATAACACAAAATGACCACGAAGCACAATCAATGCATCTCTTCAACATTTTAAACAAAAACTGAAAGTTGTACATTTATATTTGAGGCAGGACTGTGATGTTAGACTGCCAGGTGTGCCTAATAAAGTGTTCAGAGAGTGCATTTATCCCCAGATCCCAAAAGGAATCGGAAGAGTTTTCAGATCTCATTTTGTATTTAAGTGAATTACTCTGAATCCACATGCACAAAAACAGCCTAACCATGAAATAGCATTATGATGAAATATATATCATGAGTGCAGAAGATAATGTGTTGTATTCATCAGCATGATGGTATATATTAAATTAGGGCATGTAGTTCAGGCAAGCTATCAACAAATAATAAAATACTAAAACAAAAACAATCACTCATTAATATTTCAAACCATCATTGAGTAACATAAGTTACAGCTGCTCGAACACTGACGGGATTTTGTCTCCTATCAGCGAAAGTATCTGTATAATATTACAGGATTGTGTTTGCGCATCCAATCTAGACTTTCTACGGGGGAAAAGTAGTTGGAACATCGATAACACACCACCAGTGACGTTAAATGTTATCGCCAGTCTAACAAGACGGAGGCTGAGATGCTTCAAGACCAAATACATACCAGCTCCACGAGCTTCTCGAGGAAAGGAACGAGCTTTAGAAGCTCGTTGTCGTTTCTATCCACAAACCAGCTCTCAATAGGGATCCCATTGGAAAGCTGAAAAAAAAACCCCAACATAAACATCTCTGCTGTAGTATCTCTGTGACACAGAAACAAACACCTTTTGATTTATGTAGGGACTTTAAGAAAATGTTTTACCTGATAGGCAAAGGCTTGGGGTGAGTTGTCGATTATTATCGTCTTGGAAAGATCCCGTCCGAGGATGTTTAGGTCTTTAATATAATTTCCTTGAACACACACACAGTGCTCACGAAATAGCCTGTGCCTAAAAAAAACAGAGAGAGAATCATACCCAGTTACAGTTATGTCCCTCACAAACAAATTGAACCGGGAACATAACGTCAGAGTGGAAAGGCAATTAAATGGGTCATTTGAAAACATTATG
>JBCAUF010000032.1:4175560-4186110 GCA_038406115.1 Haemulon aurolineatum
ATGTGACTATATTACAGTTAGGCTACTAATCAAAATAATGGTTACATCTCGATACATTTGCTTGTACAGCGTACAATATACGCCCTTCAGCGTTGGAAATTCAACAGTATTTTCCTAATAAAAACAAAAAAACCCATTAATGTACAGTGTAATGCTGACAACGTCAAAACTGCACTGAACATCTACAGGAAAGTTAATGAGATTGCAATTAATCACATAAAATAAAAAGTTTAAAACCTAGTTTACAACATTTGCTAGAAACGCAATCAAACGTAATAGGTGACATTATCGTGTTAAAGCAATTGAAACAGTTACATTATTTGCTATGTTTGTGGCAGTGTAACTTGTGATCTGTAACCTTTTACACTACATGGGGTCAGATTAGTCTGTGGCATCTTTTTTTCTTTTTTCCTGTGGCAACATTAAAGTGTGGACTGCAGTTTGCAGATAAGTTGAAATTGGCAAGGCATCACATTGATTTTTCTAGTTTTTAAACAAATACAGCTCAAAGAGTTTCAACCCTTGTAGAAAGGTCTCGATTAGAGATTTACGTCAGCTGGTGATCATGAATTATATATTCGAGAAATCAAACAGGAAATATGGAGAATTAAAAACATACAGTGTGACATCACATTTAAATTGTGGACTATGTTGACAGTTAAACACAAAGGCAGGCCACTGCCCTAAAGTGATAATATTAATCAGGGACCTCAGGTCTTATGTAATATTCAATATATTGGAAACATTACCACAGAGTACAACAAAATTTAAACAACAGTATATATTTATGATTTTTATCAGCAATTAAAATGTTTTACTTCAATACCATAATCACAGCAGATTTAAAATGCACAGTCAATTCAATGATTAAAGAGTAATTAATCTCTTAAAAGACAATAATGAAGCAGGCACTAGCTATATAACCACCAAAAGCTTTAGAACTCGTTTTGCATTGATAGAAAAATAGTCATCATGTACAAAGTCCCATTTCTGACATTCACATGTAAGCAAAGCAATTGCAGAAGTTTGTATGTTAATGGTTAATGGTTCCCAAAACCAAACATATTTGGTAGCACAAATGATTACCATAATACTGTGAAAAAAACACATTTCCACAGACTGGTTGCTAGAATTTGAGTTGGAAATGGACCTGAAATCCTGTAATAATGAGAAGCTACTCATGTAAAAACTATACACAATTATCAGTAAAATATTCTGAAAAAGAGTATACTTGTATGCTGTGCTTAGTGGCTCAACACCGCACTCTGAATGACTGGATGGACAATGATTGCAGCATCCTTCCAGCATCCTGCTAAAAAACAAAAAAATAAAACATTTTTAATAGCTCATTTACACTTTGTCAATTACAATGATATTTGGGACAGTTTAGTGGATGTCCGTGTAGTAGAAGTACGCGGGCAACCGGGACATTGTACTCTGCAGCAACAAGGATAACCTCATTTGGTCTGGGCACTCAAGTAAAACCTACTGGCTTATAAAAGTACACTGGCAAATCAAAGAATCTTCTGCAGACTTTTGTCCTAGGCACCTATAAAAAAAAAAAATCTCGATTGGATAATGCTCTCGATGAGAGTGGCGAGACCTTACATTAATGTGTCGGCAAAGAACTGATATATTGACCTCTAAGAAGGTAAAAGCTACACAGAATTAATTCCCAGTGTTTTCTGCATTTTCTCATTGGATGGAGTCGTTTTTTTCCATGGTAATGTCAATGAACAATCTCCTACGTTAGATATTTAAATATTGACCGAACTTGTTATTAGTCATGATGTTCAGACTGGAGAACAATGGATGGATTCAGTGTGCTACTTTTCTCCCTAAAAGTTAAGGGATTTCAAACTGATGGTGAGGTTTCACTTCATCCCAAGATGAAAGAGCTTCCTGTATGGTCCTGGTCCACCCCACAGGCCCCTGATGTAACAAAAATAAAGAGCGAGGTGAAATGTGTGGTATGATTACTTACTACCAACTATGAATATGTTAATTAACTATATACATACTTAAGAAGCCCGTGCCAATATAGATGAGGCATCACATCAGCTTTCATGTGGTACATGAGTCTTCTTTCTTTGGCTTGGTTGATGGGGAATGTTTCCAGTGGTTGTCCATTGTAGTCAAACTCTGCCAGAATGACTGTGTTGTAGCTTGTAACCAAAGGACATGAGGTGTAGCCATCGTACTGTAAACAAAGATCACAAATGAGTTTGCTTATTTTTCAGCAGAGGTACTTCCAACAGAAAAGTTATACCATTCTTCAAAATTAAAAAGATGGGCCACAGCTGAACTTCATGTGCCACTTACCGTCTTATCTGGCTTCTCATTTTTCAGTATTTTGCTGATTGTTCTGTTCAAGATGGCGGACTGTGCAGCTGAAGATGAAAACAGTTGGTAAGATTTTTCATTAGATGTGTGAATACTAATTAAAGGAGAAATATGTAATATATTTACACTATTAACTCATATAACAATCATGATATCATCAGATAATAAGCATACATGCTAAGCCGAAATACTGGTTTACCCAACAACAGTGCTACAGCCAGTTTGTTCTCTGCCCTCTGCCCATTTCAACACCCCAGGCCAGATAAGAAACAACTTGGCACGCAAGCACAGCATGCTTGGCCAATTTTCTCATGAACAGGTAAGCATTGAGCATCAGGTGATGGCTTCTCTCTGATATTTGGAATTTGGGCTACAGTACCCATTTTAAATGCTTGCAGTTCCTCTATTGTGCATGGTGTTGTGGGAGAACAGCCTCCATTAATAATGCACTCACAAATTGATTTATTAAGCTAGCATGCTGTCTGCTCTGAGTATACTTAATTTAGTCACCTTTTTAGTGTGACATTAAGGATAATTATAATAGACATTATCATCACTATCATCATCACCACCATCATCTTTATTTATAGAGTGCTTTTCTAAACCCATGAAACAAAGTACTTATCATAAAGCAACCTCCCCATAACAGCAGACAGGCAGATCATGAAAACAATTTCAGATAGAGGAGTGAGCAAATAAAAGAAATAAAATCAACAAAATGACAGTCAATGCACTGAATACTAAAAGCATGCTTAGAATTAGTGTGTACTATGTTTTTGGGATAGACTGTAAAGACAAGCCAGTGGTCGCATGGGGCTGTAGTGCTACAACAGACAGAGAAATTGTATGTTTTTACGATCCACCTATGCACATTCATATCTGCTTATAATGTTGTGGAGTTGCACACGCTGGAGTCCACACCGAACAGGTCACCAGTCTAAAACTGAGCTGACACATGCATACAGACACACATCCATAGAGTACTGAGAGTCACCCATTCACATTACAGGCATGTCTATCGACTGCGTGCCGTACCCTGAGAAAAACTTCAAACTTCACATCAATATAGGTCTCACACATACGCCACCTCAGAGGGCCCTCTTCCCTTTTTATTTCAACCATTGTCACAACCATACAGAAAGTCCCCGGTGGTTGAAGATCTTCTTGTTGCGAAGCAAAGGCGCTAACCACTGAACCATCATGTCGCTCGACCCATGCTCTCACCAAATCCAAAGTCTGTCCTCTGTATGCTAAGTTATAAGTTTAACTGATGTATGTCAGAAATTTCATCACTAGGGGGCTCACTGACTTAAAGAGTGGCTTGTCTCAACTGTCACCACTTTGAGCTCTACTTGGTCAACCTCAACATTATTTTGAGGTTGGTGCATTTTTTTTTGCCCTTTCTATTTTTTTTCTGTAGTGTATATTACACTTTTTCTGCAGCTGCTGAACTAAGTGAATTTCCCCATTGTAGGATGGATAAGGTAAAATCTAATCTAATCTAAATTTGCTTACACTTGCATGCTAACCTGCGTGTAGTTTAGATTAGAATGTAAAAGCAACATCAGCTTTAACTTAGAATACAGTTAAGAAACTCAGTCATTTTTGTTTGAGGTATCATGCCATGAAATCAAGCTTTAAATAAATAAAAAACAGTGGGTCTCCAAAATAGTAAGAGATATAAAGCTGATCTAAGGGCAGACAGATCTACTGATTGACATTCCTGACTACATTCACCGTGATATTCCCTTACATGTGTTCATGTATGTTAACATGATGCACATGATAAGACTTAATTCTTTACTGCAGGCAGATTGCAGTTGTGCAGGAAGTTCTACATGATAAGTATAAGTTTATAACCCCCTTTCATCGTTAATGATGCAAGGTTGCCAGAAGAGTCCCATCATTTGATCTAATTAACTGATAGGAAATGGCACAAATACAGGAAATCAGGGAGGTGCAAAGGGTTAAACTTCTTCGCCATGTGTTGGTGTGCAAAACATTTTTGTCAAATGTGAAAGTATAGTTAACATACTTTAAAACCAAAAAGCTAAACTGGTGTGCTGATATAATTTGGCAACTACTACTAGGAGATGTCCCTAAATTCCAGGGTGTGGTGTGTGTCTTTATAGTCTTGTGTAAATAGGTCATTGTGCAATGTAACTGTAAGAAAAGTGCCTTTCAGCTTACAAAAAAACAAGCACGTAGACCAGTATGAACTTTATGCAGCAAAATGTTTTCAAACAAATCACATAATAATCACTTACCCACGGCAGCACCTGTTTTGGCTGTGGGAAGGTTGGTACAGTCTCCAATCCCAAACACATTTGGATACCTCTTATGTTGGAGGTTGTCTTTGTTGACATCCAACCAGCCAACCTCATCTGCGAGCGGACTGCCTTTAATCACCAAATTTGGTCCCATTGGTGGCGTGACATGAAGCATTTCATACTGATGTATAGAAACAGCCACGTGTTAAGATTTGAGTCTCTTTTTTCTGATCTGGTATATATTTGGTACAAAGGGAGAAGAAACTGTGCTGTGTCATGTCGTTCACAACAGACAGACACAGCAGGCAAAAAAAAATCCAATTATTTTGAAGGATTTAAAGAGGAACATAGGATATGGTGGAAGGGGCTGCCTATTGTACAAAGCAGTATACAATAGTATACTATCACAGTATTCAAAGTTAGTGTTGAGGTGCAGTGACACAGTTACCTCCATCACCGTGGTTTCGCCTGGTTTGTCAAGATTTTCAAACACCGCTTCCTGCTTGTCTGCCCGCACTTCGACCAGATTTTGCCTCAGGTTGATCTGTAGGTCACGTTGTTTCACAATGTCCCACAATGAGTCAGCATACTTCTTTATTCCGAAGAGCACTGGAAGCGATGTGTTGTAGACAATATTGGCCTTTGCCCTTTTTCCTGTCTAAGACAAAAACACAACCATGTCTTTATGCCATTTGCAGAATCACCTGATAGTTTCAAAATCTGTTACTTTATCATTACTTTAGGAAATGTAAGTACCTTTCTGAGAAAGGCATCTGACAGGTACATGATCTTCTGTGGAGCTCCAGCACATTTCACAGGAGTATTTGGGAAAGTGAATACAGCGTTGCCCTCTTTGAAATCCTGCAGTGCTTTCCACGTTTTCTGCACAGTCTGGACAGAGTAGTTCGACCCAATCTTTGGATGTTCAAAACCTTCCGGCAGTCCTTTGATCTACATATAAACAGAGTTTAAGTTTTCTGAGAGGCATTTAAATTTATATCTCAAGGAAAATTAAACGAACACAATTTGACTTGGTTATACGTCTCTGAAGACGTTTCACCTCTCATCCAAGAGGCTTCATCAGTTCATGCTTGTCTAAGCTAGTCTGAGTATTAGTCCCAGGTATTTAACCTCTTTGGAGTTATTAGCAGGGCACTGATGTTCTTAACTTCAACTACAAATGTATGGCCTTACACAGGAGGGCTCACTCTACAGGTCGAGACTTGGCTTGACAAGGCACACTTTTTTTAAGGACAGCAGTATACACATTTTGGACAGGGAGGACAGATGGTTTAAAAGAGGAGTAAAATGAGCCAATGGAACAACTCCACAGAGGTTGAATACCCAGGTTTCACACCATCTGGTCAGACTAGCCTAGTCTAGTCAGACAAGCATGAACTGATGAAGCCTCTGGGATGAGAGGTGAGACGTCTTGAGAGACATATGACCAAGTCCAAGTGTGTTCAATTCTTGTGATGACTGTGACCTGGATGAATGAGAATATTCACAGACAATGGCAAACAAAGCATTACTTCACCTTCTCATAATGAAGTTGTAAACCAAGAGCCACAATCAAGTACTCATAGGAGATCTGTAATGTGAAAGAGTATTAAGTAGGGCTAGATGCACATAGATCATCATATTATTTCAAAGTAATCTCACTCATATACAAACTACTACTGACATTGACATGACATATTATTAAGCAACTTCAACAGTTTCCTAAAGCAAACATACTTCAGTTCCATCGTCTGTGCGGACAGTATTTGTGTCTGGGTTTATTTCCTGAACTTTTGATTTCACCCACTTCACTCCAGATGGCATAACACTCGCGGTGGAGCGACCTGACGAGGCTAGTGTTTTTGCACCAGCACCAACCAGGGTCCATATTGGCTGATAGTAGTGCATCTGAAAAAACAAACAAACAAAAAAAAGTTGTTTGACGCCAGCCTTACATGATGGTGGAAAACACTGTTATGTTTCAGAGGGACTGAAAAATTAAAAAGAAAATACAACTGTTTTCAGCATTTGTAGTTAATATCAAACTAAAAGTGATACACCGAGAGAGGTGTGGTAAATCAAAAACATAATCTTCTGTAGACATGCCTCACTAGGCTCGACAACAGCCACATTCTCGGCTCCCATCATCCTCTTCATACGTGCACCCATTGTGATGCCTCCACTTCCTCCTCCGAGCACAAGCATTTTGTAATGCTGTTTGGCTGAGACACAGCTGCTCGTGTGCAGATGGGAGATAGCCATGCCTGAGGGGTGGCACTGCCTCAGACGACGCAGTGCAGCCATTCTGTGACTTAACAAATAGGCACAACTCATTTTAGTTCACAACAGTTTAGTTAAACAGTCTGGGATTCATAAATACAAAATATGTCTGTTTGCTGCTCTTTATTTATTCACTGACTATCAGATGTAGTAACTACTTTTACAGTAATAAGTACTGTAAATGACCCAAGTTAGGTTTCTGAGGTCGATCACTTCTCAGTATATACGTTTTAAGCATTTCCATTTTTTAAACATTTGATTTACATTCTGAAATGCACTAACGGGAACAGTGATATTACATCACAGCCGTTCCTGTAGACACGTAGATCTAACAACATGCTGTTAAGGTATAGTTTCGTGCTGTAACGCTGCAGCGTTGCGCATTACTCACCTAGATAAGCACTGCTGTTTCACTGCCCGTTTCACAGACAAGATCCTCAGATGACCCAGAAGGCCCGAGTAGTAGTCTAATATCACACGGTCAGGTAGGCAGGACGGGCCCTGTCAGCGTTGTTTTCCTTGTTGCTCCAGAGCCCCAACTGTAGACAACTAATCGAGCTGAAGTCCTCAACGGTCGTCCCGCCTCTTTCACCACTCGACCAATCAGAAGCGAGGATTCTCCACTTCCCAGTGTGACGTTAGAGCTACTGCCGAACTTCACGGATAGCTCAAATGTTAAAGGACGAATTGATTTCGATACATTTTTGTAAAGACATCGAGAATTCACGTCCGCGAAGTGTTTTTTTTGTCGGTTTGCGAAGTGTTTTCTGTCGGTTTGCGAGGCTGTTTGGATGTGCTACCTCAGGGTGGGCGTGTCTACTCGGCCCCGTTGTCCTGGAATGACTTTACACTTTATTTCCACAATAAACTTGAACTGAACTTTTAATCGTTTCCCCTCTGCAAAGAGCAGCTCGGCTCCTCGGCTCATGCGCGTGACTGCCCAGCATGGCTGTTGTGTCGTAATAATGAACACCCCTGCCGTGAAACGCACCCCCTGTCGCACTGGTTACTGCCGTCAAAAGAAATGATGACACATCTCACATCTAAACTAAAAAGAAATCCTTATGCCAATTGGTGCTTATTACAACCTACACATTCAAGATCTAAATTCTATTTTCATCATCACGACTTTGCTTGGATCAACCCAGCAAATTGGCTGCACTAGGCTACTTTTGCCTAGCCTAGATGTTAACATGTGTTGCATTTTCTCCAGACATGATACAGTGGTATTGTAGATTGAGTCGCCCTGTCATAAAGAATAAACAGTCACTCCTTTGGATCCTTCTAATCTCTTTGTAATGAGAACAGCGGGTGTTTTTTCTATATTCCCTACAGGCTCATCCTCGCCCTCTGCACATAGCCTACACAGCAAAGACACATACAGGCTATATTCTAAAATGGCTTTTAGATTATATTGTAAAAGATGTTTTATTTTCCAGTATGCGGTGGCCCACTTCATCTCCCGAGGAAAAGATTGCAGTTAGAGGTAGTTCATCACATTTAGAAATGTGTTTCACAGAGCAATTTAACAATATTATGACTTAATTAACCTTATTCAAACAGTCATTTTGTTCTTTTGAAAGATGGATGCAGTGTCACAGAGAGAGAACAAGATGTGTGACCATTAAACCAAAGTCACAGATTGACTTCTACGTTCTACCACAAATTCTTATCTGTCAAGGTGTAATATAAGAAAAGACTCAGCAGCTGTAAAAATGGGCAAGGAGGAGCCCAATGGCAATTCACTTTACAGCTTTTGGAAGTATTATGTGGTATAGATATGAGTCTGGTTCTTCATGCCTGCTTTATGAAATGACCATAGCACTGATAATTTAGGGGTTGAAGGACAGACGAACTGTCTCCTAGAAATTACATTTATATTATTCAAGGCTCCATGAAGGAAATTAAGAGAAACTAGTAGCCTATAATTATGAGTGACAGTGAGGTAACAATATCACCGGTTATTAAAAGTCTACATCACTTATCCATTTAATATAACATCATCTAAAATTGTAAATAGCATTAAGTAAAGAGCTTTATGAATACTAATCAAATTATAGATTTGATTGAGATAATATTCATATAGAGACCAATAGTGGCATCTATCCAAAATATAGGCCTAAGTAGAAACCTTGGTGAACCTGGCAAAACAGATCAGTACAAACTGACACGATTCACAAACATTGGCTCCCTCTTCTGTCTGAAATGTAATGAGACCGTCCCTGAGGGTTGTGGCTATAGATGGGGTCTTGTTATTGTTGCTCACAATGAATCAGCATATATGGACTCTGACCAGCACCAACAGTGTTGTATACAGTACTAACCTTTATCCCTTTACCTAGGCCTATCTTAAATGTAGAACTCAACAAGAAGTTGCCAGGAATTACTTTATAAAAGTTAATATTCATTCATTAATCAGTCTTAGTATTTGTATCCTTTATCTTATTTTACTGTTTTAGTCCCTCATGTTTTCTGCCTTTATGCTTTTTATCTTATTGTACTGTTTTAGGCCTTCAGTTTTTAGCTCCAGTGTTTCCTCATTGGGGTCTGCCAGACTGGGAGTTGTCTCTCAAGCCCTGCAAGAGGACATCAAACGAGAACTGGAGACAAATGCTCATTTCACAATAGGTCTACGGCCAACTTGTCTGATGCCTGAAATCACACCATGCCCAAAAGATAGGTAAAGAAAAAGATTTTCCAATAATGCAGCAGTCAACCCCAGAGGCATATGGGACAACAGTGTTGTATAAATGTAATGATTTGTTCTCTCTCATGTATGTGAATCAGAGACAGCATTCGTCCACTTTGAAAGAGTGTTGTGCTGTGTGTCTAGGGTCCTTTGGGGGGCGATATAGTCACATTTTAAACCCTACAGCTATAAAACACCTGAGAAAGGACACATTTTTTCACGACAGTTATTGAGCCCATGCTTTTAACGTCCTATTTTGATTCCTTTGTTCGTTTTTATTAACTCAACCCGGATTTCATCACTTTAGCACGGTTAAGGTGCTCCTCAAAGTCAGGTTAGAGCCGATGCAATTTTCCACGACTAGTAATTTGGGAAGGAAGTAATCAAGTGTGTGTTTGAAAATGCTGGTAAAGAGTGAGAGAGAGAGACACAGAGAGAGAGAGAGAGAGAGAGAGAGAGAGAGAGAGATGCATTTGCAGCACGCGCCTCACGCACACACCCGCGCACCCACGCACACGCTCGCATCTCCCTGATGGTGAAAGCTCCCCACTCAGCTCTGTGTCATCATGCCGTGGCTCTCGGTGAGTGATCATCACTTTGTTTCTCCTAACCTTTCTTTTTGTGGGAATAGCGTGATTGCTCAGTCGCCTGCCTGCACCATTTTCACGCACAGCCCACACCGTCTGCAGTCTTCATCATCATCTTCTTCTTCTTCTTTCTTCTTGTCACTCACCGCAGCAGCCGACCGGGCTCATTTGTGTTCATTTATGAGTCCATCCATGTCTGATGATTGTGTAATGCGGGAGGAAGATAACGGCGTTATCTGCGGAATGTGGTGCTTGTAAATTATTGTATACAGGTTACGACAGGATACATGGAGACAACACAAGACTGCGCCTGTGACAAACTTGTGCAAGGTAAGAAATCCTCATTCAATGCTATAAAACCTCATGGAGGCAACTGAACCA
>JBCAUF010000032.1:4281097-4295187 GCA_038406115.1 Haemulon aurolineatum
ACACACACACAGACACGCACGCAGCTGACATGACGTTATTATGACAGCTGGTTTAAAATGTACACACACCGTGGACGGGCAAGCAGGTGTTTGAGTGTCACCTAACAAACTAATGTTAACCAACTGCTGCCTAGCTTCCCCTGAAGACCCACTCTGATATTTTGTTTTGGGTTTTTTTCTACATCAAAACAAGGTGAGCCACCACATCATGACCTTCCCCTTTACTCCTGAAAACGCATGTCATATTTCCGAGCAGCTGACCCCCACCACTCCCACACTGCCTCATGCAGTCCGACACCCCACGCTGCTGAATCTCGTGCCCCCCTTTTATACCCTCTTTGGTCAAATCAGTCCCCATAGCTGGCCGACATTTTGTTCCAGCAGCTAGGCTAGCTCATCCCTAGCTAACGTTACCTGGACGCCGCACGCACTTGACGTCCGCGCGATGACAGCCCGAGCGCGAGGCATTTTGTGACTCAACGCGATCGCTTATGCAAACTCCGCTAACGTTAAAAAATAAAACGGCAGGACGTGCGTCGTTAATTCGCGCTTTCAGTTAAGAACGTTAACGTTCAGTTCGCTAGTAGCTAAGTTACCGCGGCTCGTACCGTTATCGCTCGCTCGTATCCGCAGGGACACACACGCACGCGCACACACACACACACACACACACATAACACACGCATCCCAGTCAGCTCCCACACCGCCACAAACAACGTACTCACGGATAAATCGAGAAACCCATTCACCTTCGCAAACGCAGTGGTCCTCACGGCGTGCTTGTGGAGATCTAACAGAGTAGCAACGGGAAAAGTCTTTTCTTTTTTTTTTCCTGGTGTGGCTCCAGAGCAGCAGCCGCCGCACTGCAATGGCAGGCAGTGGATGAAGCCTTCCTCCTCCCCCCCCCCACTTCCTCTGCTCTCACACTTTCGGCTGCCGTCACCGCCGCGGTGACAGTGACAGGTTCGCCTGGAAGAAACCATTCCGGTTTGTCCGCGGGGGGAGGAGGAGGGGGAGGTGGAGGGAGGGGGGTGGGCAGGGATGCAGAGAGGCTGTCCACAGCAGCCGCCGCAGCAGCAGCAGCAGCAACAGCAGCATCAAGCGCCATTCCGGCGTGAGAACAAACGGTCGTCGATGAGGATGAAAATAGGGAGATGAAGCTTAATCAGCTCCCGGTGACCATAGCAGTGGTCACTATGAAAAAAAAAATGGATGCGGCTGTTTTCACCCTGTCTTCGGTTTCATATTAATTAATAAGAAAAATACCGTCACTAAAAATACTAATCCTGAAGAAATTATAGAGGTCATCACAACAAATATGAATGCAAATTGTTTGAATATCGTCCACAATGATGGCATACCACAATAATAATAATTATCATTACATTATTATCAACATTAGACCAAAATGATGAAACGCTATTATTTATAAAATACTAGTTGTGACAAAATAATTCTACCAGACCAAACTAAGAAATGAATAGATGTCCATATTGTAGGCTATTTGTCTAATAAAAGGGGGGATCTTTTTCATTTGCCCATTTTAGCCTCTAGGCAACTGCTTTTGTGTTGCTGTTGATTGGGTGAACAGAAAAGAAATTAGAAATTGACATATTTTGCCCCTAGGTGATCCATGTCCATAAAAACTTCACAAAGATGCATTTAACAGTACAAAACTATATGAGATAACCACCAGGTTAAACCTAACGAGGCACGGCACAGAGGCAAAACTCAAACACAACATCAGCTTAAAAATACTTAAAATAGTTAGTTCTCTGTATGGGTGACCAAAACTGGTGACGTCTTTTTCCAGGTAGTATGATTTCCCGATTGCACCACTGCAGTCAGCCTAACAGACAAAGCATTGTGCACACAAAGCATTGTAAGCTTTGCCTTTGCTGCATGTGACGTAAGGTTGTGTTTTATCTTTAAAGAACTTTTAACAAGCATTGTGATCAAACAGAGAGCTCGTAAATCTGTGTGAGGATGAGAGAGATATTGAGAACTACACCAAAGTGATGCTGTATTTGTTGATGCAAATAGGACGGTTTGCACAATATATTTCAAAAAGGTGCCAAGCAGTATTTGCCTTTTAGTGTTCAAACCTAGACTTCCCAAGAAATAAATCACTTTTACAAAACATGCAACATGTTATGTAAACATTCAACAGCAAGATGCAATACATATCGTGTTGTTTTACGACCAGAACTTAATATCCAGATGCATATTATCTTCATGTGAATGTAAAAGAAAGAATGTGACACAAGACCTTTCTCATGTTCAGCAAGCCTAAATATTGATTTGATAGACTAAATTTAAAAAATAGCGGTTTGATTGATTTGGTAACCTTTGAAACAAATGACTGGTCAAGGACAGTGTGCCTTGTCCCTCATGTCTTTCTCTCTCTCTCTGTGTGTGTGTGTAATCAGGGTAAAGTATATAAAGTGCTATTTATTTTAATATAATAGCCTTGGAGGATAAATGCTAAAGACCCTTAATGTGGAAGATATTTTATGCTGATGTTATATTGTTTTAAATGCAAAAGGCCGTGTGAAAGGATCTATTTGGACATCACTTTTAACTACAGCAAAAATAAACACTTTACAGGGAAAGCTGAGGTAGGCTACTTAAGTAGTAATGACATGCTGCATAAAGCCATTTAAAATGCAGAGGATAGAACTAAAATCCACCCTACAGTCACGATGCTCAATACCCCTTCCCATGGGGTATACAGATTTAATCAATATACAGTAGAATGTAAATTGTGCACTGCACCAAACCCCACGCTTAAGACTCTATTGCGTGCACTTCAGTTTTTGTGCTGCCTTTTCCAGAAGTCCCTAATTCTCTGCAGCACCTTCTGTTGTGCATTTTATCACTTTGAGATTGTGTGACCGTTCTTGTCACCTCTACCTCTGGCACTAATGAGTGCAGGAGAAGATAGGGGCTGAATGTAATGCCGGAGGAGCACAGAGGTCCTGCAATGTTGCTGACGTAAGGAGGCTTGCCGCAGATTCCATTGGAGGAGTGGAAGGAGAAGGGGTGGGGGCGTCTTGAACGTACGAATGCGAGTTGGCCAAGGTCAAAAGAATTAGATAAACAAGGGCAGTCATATATATCCTGTGGAAAAACAAATTATGATGAATAGCAGTTGCAAACGTGGGAATAAGGAAACTCCACAAAATGCCTGTGAACTGCACCCGTACAGTTTTGATGAGTATCTATTGATGGCGATATCAGGCAAACATTTGGCAATATGTCAGGATAATATATGTCACTGAGCATGCATAATGGTTAGATGATGATAACTGTTGTCGTTAGTTATCGTGCATAACAGTATTAGCTAAGGTACTGAAGTGGAAAAATATAATAAAGCTGTTAAACCCCTCCGGAAATGCATGAGTGTAAACCTTTCTTTTTTACAGTCTGCATCTGATTAAACGGGCTTTGATGTGAGCTTACACTGCTTAATGTATCTCTGTCGAAGCCCTTGAAACACCCTCTGTTAATGCTACGGCAGTGTTTGCATCACTGGCTCCAGCAGCACGGAGGGAGTTTCACAGGCCGTGCAACAGAATTATGCAGGCCCTCTCTCCCATCAGCAACATTCAGACGCACAGACGGCACCCGAACCAGAATATGACTGCGGGAACAAATCACACGAGTGGAAAAGCAAATTAGGAATTCACAGCAGGTCGGCTTTTAGAGTGCACTGGCCCCTGACAGTGAGTGAGTCACCTCTCAGCCGCGCGGGTCACGAAAACAGCCTACTAAGCAAAGGTTGCCGTGGCTATCTATGAGCTTTAATGACTGCAGCTATCAAGTGACATGACAGACGTTAAACATAGCACTGCAGCACAGGCAAATAAATGCGTTTTGTCTGACGGAGGGCAGCGCGAGAGAAAGGATGATATTATGTGACACTGTGTTGCCAAAGCAGCGAGATGATACTCAAAATGTTGCGCTTCTTATCTTGTTATCCAGTCTTTCGTTTTACAAATTGGTGTACATCAATGTAATCTCATAATGGAGTGAGCTGGCCACTGTACAGAGCCTTGTATTTCTGTGATTTCTGTGCTGTCCTCTGTCAGTATCTCTGACCTCTAGTATGAGAAAGCTGCACACTGACTTGACAGCCGGCCCATTATTTCAGGGCAGAAATCCCTCGCACGGGGTTTCATGATGCTCCATACGTGGTGCAGCACATTCACAGCTGGAGGAAGAGACACTGCTCCATGATCCCGCGAACATGAGGTATCTTGTAAAGTCAGCAGTTAAAAAACACACTTATCAAAACGCGCTTTATGGAAGAGTGAGGCGTGACCTCTGTGAAGCAGAATTGAAGATGTGCAGCAGTAAAATGCAGCTGAAATGTGCAGGGGAGAGAGAGAGAGAGAGAGAGAGAGAGAGAGAGAGAGAGAGCTGGAGAGTTTAGCTGCAGCCTCCTGATCTCCATCCAGCTTTTTAGCAGCTGATTGTGCAGCATGTGATTGTAACACCTGTCCCACAGAAGAAGAAATACCTCATCTTTAATGTACAGTGTAACATTTAGATTCTGAATTAAAAACAAGATATCAACTTTCATGGTAATCTGCAGCCGGCTTTGCTCTTTGGGCATTTGTGTACTCAGCTTTTATGTGAGGGTGAACTAAAGCAATTAAACAGCAGATTTTGCAGAGGATTTTAGTCTTTGTTTTACTTCTTGGTACTGCAGTTCAAATGGGATCAATAATTTATACATTTTATTAACAATTGTATTGTCAGTTGGCTGCAAAGAGAGGCATGTTTGACTGTGTTTGTCTTGCACTGGCTCCAGTGGAAACGCTGCAATGAAATAACTAAATGGGTATATATTGTCAAAAAATATCGGTCCACTGAGAGGTGTTAACAACATCCAAAACATTTCAGTCTCATCTGCACACAAAAAAAATTGCTTGCATTAATGTATATTATTGCATTGTGACATAAATGCTATCCCAATAAATACTCTCTTGCACACATTTCCAATGTAAAATTGATACATTGTTATTATGAGTTAAAGTTATTGAGCTACAGGCAATGGAAAAAAAGGAGACAAACACTACCTGACACTGAACATGCAGGATGTGACTGACAAAGCACCAATCTGGATTTGCTGATTCATACATTTCAAAGATTTTTCGGAAATCAGTACCCGTGTACAGGGAGAAAATACATATTTTTCAAGATTCCCCAAATGAACCTATAATCTCCATCATCTCATTTTTCCCACCAACAGCTGAGAGCTCAGACATATCAGGTGACATGAAATGACCTCACATCCCCGGCCCCTGTGGATCATGTGACAACAGGCCACAAACATCCAAATCCTCTCTGGATCAAACTACAGCATCATGTACAGTTGCAAAGAAGCAATCACCTAAGTATGTTTATCCCAGGGGAGCAGCACTAATGCTAATAAAGATGAACAATTCCAATCAGTTAATGTGGATGCATGGTCATGGTCAGAGGGGTGAAATAATACCGAAATGGTGAGTTGAATTATTTTGCTTTTGAACACCACATCATGGATTGTAGTGCTGACATGAAGCTGAGCTCATTGGGGGTAAATGAAAACTTAAAGCAGCAGGATCCTTATCGGACAGATTAATGTTAATGCTAATTAACCAGAAATACTCTTATAAGCCTCAGGAGACTAACCTGTCTGAAACCTATAATGTTGTTCAAAAACACATCACATAAAATACAATCACCACCAGAGTGTGACCCCTGATGTGAGATACCAGTTAAATCATTAATGAAGTGGCTGTTTTTTTTAATACTTTCCATCATGCAGACCTTTAAATTAGTTTGGCTTCATAAGAGGTTGTCTATTCATGGCTTTTTCCCGAGAGAGCAGCCTCACTCAGGATGAGAGTAAAGCAATTAGAGGCCTTGGTGGTGTGGGATCAGGTGCTCCCTTCGGACCAGACCGAAGAGGTATTGTGGAGGGCAGGTGATGGGGGTAAAAGAGACAGGAAAGAAAAAGGGAGAAAAATCACCCAGGGGTAATTTACCGCACTGCGGAAAGGAGCCAGGCAATACTATAAATCTCCACCACTTCTCAATTGAACTGGAAATTAATTTTTAGCACGACTACAGGTTGACTCATTGATAAATTCAACAAGGGGAAAAATATTGAACCTCAATTATTTTCTTATAAAAGAGGAAATAATGCAACACATCAGATAAGCTCAGGGTTAAACTCTGAGTTTGTCTGCTTGACTTTACCAACCACAGGAGCACCAATTGACCTCATACCAACAACCGTTCCTGTTCTAGTGGCGACACTGCCCACTGTTTTTATTAAAAAAATGTATCTTTGCAGCTTCTTCGGTATTTTCTAACACCACATACAAACAGTTAAACATCCATCCAAAACCAACATCCCAACTTCACATCCAAGCTCGCCTCTTTCTATTGCGTCAGCTATGCAAACATGGATGTTCCTCTGTGTTCCTGTACATTTAGGTAGTAAAACTCTGCCCTCTGCAGGACTTCAGCTGAACACTGCTTATCTGCGTCAAGCATGACTGTCTCGAGCCCCGTGAGAGGAAATCTATATGTAGATAATTATTCATGGTGGCGTGAAAACAAGCGTGAGGAGAGTGGATGTGCGTGATTTCAACCCCTGCTGGCTGATGATGCACGCGTGAGATGATGGAGGGAGACACAAGAAGGAGTCGGGTCTGCCGTGATGGGATGCTCCTGAGCCTAAACAGCATATGGTGCCTCCCTGGGCATCAACACACACATCCTACATGTCCAGCAACACAGCAGGTTGCGTGATACGCACATGCAGCACTGACACAGAAGATTCACACACTTCCGAATACACAGAATGTATACACACGCCTCTCTTTCATTCAAAAAAACAGCACAGACAATTTGGCATTTTGGCTTTGGCGAGAAAAGATTTTCATTTATTATGTTTGTAAATGTATTTTTCTTTGGTGCTCTGTTGTGTTGTGACATTTTAAGTCTCACATGATCTGAATCTGTCTTGTGTAATTTGACACTAGTAATCGGCATAATTCACACTGCATGTTGCTTGATTTCAGCTATCAATAACTGTTATTGATAGAAGGCATTACTGTATTAATGCTGATGAGAATAAGAAAACTGACATGTTAGGTCAATTAATCCATTCGTCAGTCAATGGAAAATTAATCAGTCATTTTGATATTGATTAATCGCTTGACTCATGTCAAGTACAAAAAAGCCAAACATTCAGCTTCTTAAATCATTGAATAACATTGGGTTTTGAACTACAGTTGGCATTTTCTTTTGCAATTTTGATTTTATAGATTAAATACTGAATTAATTAATCAACAAATCAATCAAGAGATTAACCATTATCAAAAATAACCATTAGTTGAAGCCCCAATAAACAATGCATGTTCACTGAACAAAGTTCTTCAACACTTCCTAGAGCGTTAACTAAGATGTATCCATCATTGGATCTTACTGAATGTTTTATTAGAATTTAGATTCAACAACGAACAGATGTAAACCCAAAATGTCTTTGCTGCCTGTAAAATCTCATTTGAGTTGCATTAGATAAATACAAAATGCCGCCTCCAGAAAAACAGCATGCGTTCATGATAATCAATCAACAGACAATATAATCTGCAGAGCCTCCACGACTGCAAACATCAGACCCAGTGATTGATTAAGTTGTCTCAGGAGAACCATCCCAGCGTCTCATTCTTAATGCTTGACTTCCCCACCATGGCCACCATCTTGATTCCTACCAACATTACATCATCCTGCTGGTTGTCCTTCACTTGACCCCATGCTCAAGTGCTCAAATGAGGAGGGGGGGATAACATGAAAATAAAGCTGCTCCTTGAAAATAAGCTGAAATTATGATTAAAGCTTGTTATCGTGGTATTAATAGGTCCAGAGTGTATTTTTGGAATGGAAAATATTGCATGCGATGTTGGTTTAGCGCTACATTCGCTGCTGATGGTGCTTACTGTCCAGGTCTCTCCTTGTGACATAAATCATGCGGGAAAGTCAATAGAGTTGTTGGGATTTATGTGGGTTTGAGTCTTCTCTCTTGAAATGATTTGTTGTAGATGAGGGACACAAGCCCGACCATAAAAACAATTCAGAAGCACACGTCATTTTCCTCAAATCTTCTGCTGACAACCAAGGTTTCTGCTGTTTATAATCATTTCCCAGCATCCTTTAATAAATGAACAAGAGGGTGTTTTGTTCCAGTTGTGCTGCAATTGTGCTGCTGCAGGAAATCTATTTTAGGGCATCTTGCCTTTTGGATAAACTATAAAACTGAACAGTTACCATGTAACGCACTTAATGATCTCGCATTAAATAATAACAAATGCATAGCCAACATGGTAATTACCCAGTTTTAATGTTGTAATTTAAAATAAACAAGCTGTGAAAATGTTACACATCACTGCTACAGAGGCTGTGAAGTCAACATATTGCAACAAGATGTGTGACATAATGGCCCAACATTCACACAGTGCAGAGTGCCTACAGTGACCTGCCATATGTCCCAGCAGAGGACGCATAGGCAGGCCTCGCTCCTGAGTCACAGCCTCCAGAAACACGCCAAACATCTGCCATCCCCCTCTGCGCAGCCTGTGGGACCACACACGACAACCTTCACATGCATTCACACATGGGGTCACACACAAACCCCCCTCCATCACCTCCGGCCATCCTCCGGTGCTCACCACCTATAGGACAAAAAAGAAATGCATCCGTTCGATTCTGTTCTTACATAACAGACCAGTCTCACCTAGAGAAAATCAGCTGCTGCCACGATCACATTCATGCATGCCTCCCATCCCCTCCCCTCCCCTCGCCCCCCCACCCACCCTCCTCTCCTCTTTCCAATAAGGCCTCCTATAGTGTTAGTCGTGATAAATCTCCTGCACCCACCACCCCCCTCTAACTCCGCTCCTCCCTCCCTCCGTCTCTTTCCACAGCCTGTGTGGTGTGTCTCACTCAAGTCCGGCCTGCTACTCCCACCCTCCATGCACCTCCAAGCCTTCATCACACGGGAACAATCTCCCTTTAACAGGCCCTGAATATGCAGATTGGTTAATTCAGCTGCAGTTGCTCTCTCCGTAAATGCATCTGCAGCACTTTCCGAAGACTGAGCAGCGAATAAATGCTTACGCTGGGGCTTTTTATTTTCTTTTTGGTGGTGGTTAGGGGGGGGAGTGCCTCTGTCCACGGCAGACTGCAGCCAAAGATGGGATTTTAGAAGCGGGATGGGGCAAGCAGAACTAATAAGAGATTAAGACTTTGACCAAGACAAAGCTCAAGACCCCTTTGGTGACTGATCCTGATCTGTTAAGGAGTAATTAATTTAATTGCGCTTTTCATCTTGGCTTAGTTGCATCTGCTCCTGCTGATAGACTCTTATATGTTTTTTTTTTCTCTGCAACTCACCTGGTTATAGCCTCTGCAGCAAACATTCCTTTAACATTTTCCTAAACAGCTGAGAGGGCAGGAAAAATACTGCATTAAAAACACATTTTTCCTGAAATCAAGGCACATGAAACAGAAAAAGCAACCTCAGTTTAGCATCCACGCTGTGCCAGGGATACACTGTGGCTTTTTTGTGCGCAAAAGATGTTTTTCTCCATTGTCATGATGAAATACAATGCGCATATTCTGAATCATCTCAACACCGATCCACATAAAAACACACACAAAGCAGCATAGACCCTGAAAAAGGAGACAATTTACTATTTTTTTTTACCATTAATCCCTGAGGCTGCCTTTTTTTCACAGCAACAAATACAAGACACAAAGTGTTTGCATACAGAGCTCAGCGGTGTAAATAATAAAGAGAATACGATTTGGTGTAATGCTCGAACAGATGGTCTAATGCATCTCCCTGAAGCATTAAGACACTGTAAATGCTGCTGCTTTGAAATGGGATAAGGTGTTGTTGATGAACGCAGAAAAATAACTCCTGCTATACACAAAGGCATCGGGTGCATAAAAGACTGTAGTTTCCCCCCCTCTCTCCATCTCTGTTGTGCTTTCTGCAGCCTTAGCACTAAAATCTGATTCAAGCTTTCTGTGAACAAGTGCACTGCTTGCCAACACAAATGACAGCGGGAGTGGGCCAGGGGCCAAAGTCCTCCCCTGACTATCAAGAGAGAAAAGCAATCAAAAGAAGCAATCGATATAAACAAAGTCTTAACTACTATTGATTATTTAGCTCTACGCTGATGGGCAATGATAGTTATGGACCTAAATTCATACACTCACTTGATTAATATCTCAAGTTTTCTGTTGAAGCAGCCAATCAGGCGAGATTTTTTATATTTTTTTTCGCTTGGAAACGCCTGCAGATCATCCAACGGCTCAGAGGCAGTGTTGTGTCTGTTGTGACATTTTAGCAGGATGCAATGGAAACTGCTCCTCGGCTCAGCATCCTGCAGTCTCATCACTCACTGTAAGGCGGGCCGTTACTTCCATCAGCTGCATTTGAGTTTGGGCAAGTCAGCAAGTTTTTCCTCTAGTGCACACACAGCCTGTACAAAAGAAATATACCGTGGAAAAGGCCAGGAGCCCTTAGCCGAGCTCTCAGTCTCTGGTGAGATAGTGGCCTCTCGAGCCGTTTGAAGTGTCCTCCGAGTGGCAGGCCGTAAAGACAAATGACAGCGATGTGGTAAGTCGCTCTCTATGACTTACAGAGCAGGAGAGCCATGCTGCCTTTTGCCATTCAGACGCAGGCTTATGATTGCTGTGTATGGCTCAAAATCAAGGCCACCGCTAATCTGTCAATCACAGCCTAAAAGCATCCACCTCCAGCATTTGACTGTCAGGTTCACTAGACGGGAGCTGAGTGGAGATTTTGTAATTACTTTAGAAATGTAGGTCTTTTGTTCAATCAATCATGACAATTAATTTTGTGGTCAAGACAATGATAAGTGTTACCAAATTCTCTGCACAGTGTGTAATATTTTCACAGTTTTTAGCCAGACTGTAATATTTCAGCAACTCTTGGATGGATTGCCATGACATTTTGCAGATTGAATGGTCTCCTGAGGATGAACCCCTCATCACTTTGGTGGTGACTCTCTTGACTTTCCCTCTAGCACCAAGCATGATCCCTTGACTTTTTATCTATGACTACCAGCAGGTCAGAGTTTTCACATATCTAGTGAAATATGTCAACATCCAGTGAAGCGATTGGTGCAAAAATTTATGTATTCATGGTGCCCAGATGATGTATCCATCTTTTATGACTGATCTTTCTGTAGTGCCGCCATGAGGCTGACTTACATGGTTTTCAGTGACCCAATGGGCTACCATACTCAGACACTGGGGCTGAACTGTATTAACATTGGTGACCCTAACTTTTCATCAAGACAAAACTTTGATGTGTCCATGGCTTATGATCAAATACCTGCAAAACTATAACTACCCTAGACTGCCATCACCTTCAGCCGCACTTTGTGTTAGATGAGGAGCAGAATATATAAGAATGCTTAAAATCAGCATGTCAGCATGTCTGTGGACTCTTAGTCTTGTTAATAAATCAACGTGTCAGACAGTGACACACGGCACCACTGAACTGAGAGTCGTTACTTCCACAGAAGTTAAACATAAATGTGATGCACGGATCTTAGAGGCATTCAAACTGTTCTCAATGTTCTCAAAAGCCTATGCTACAATTGCTGACCAATACTTGTATCAGTAATTCAACCTGCTTGCTGATTTTGTGATCCTTTGATGAGATGGAGCGTTCGAGCTAGATTCACAGTCAGGCCATGACTGAGCTGTCAACACGATATGACTCCCTTGAGGCTGAGGCCCTCCAGCAGTCTACTGCTCTGTCTAGAGACAACAAAGTACATGTGTGCATGAAAAGTGCATCTGCTTTGATTTATGCACATCAGAGCACTGAATTTAAAACACCGCTTTCTGAATTAATAAGCCTTTTGTATCTAAAAACGTTCAGCAAAGGATATTTCATGGTAATTCATTGTGACTATATGCGAGAGAGAGCTTCACCTTGAGCATTTGGGAACATTTTGAAGTGTTTAAGGATTGAGACACCTGTTTTCTGAATGTGAATATGGATGAAAAATCTGTGTCTGTGTGTGTGTGTGTGCCTGTGTTTATGTGAATAAAGCAGCAACCTTGAAGCCCAAACCAAATTTCTTCTTAAAACCTATGTGATGAATCTTGAATCTGAACAGTTATCATTTTAATACATTTAACAAAACATTATGAAGTGTGGATTATGAATCAAATGAAAAGAGATTAAAAATCAAACTCTGATTGTGTTGAAAATGCAATTACCCTCTTGAGTTAAATGTGGAAGAGAACACATTTGTGTCCCACATCAAATAAAGGGTTCTATATTTTGGAAAATACACTTTTTCACTTTGTTGGTGAGAATTTAAAGAGAAGACTTATACCACTCTCATGTTTAAGTGGCTGCTCACGCGAGTATATTTCCCAAAATGTTGAACAATTCCTCTAATTAAGGAAACATATTGATATGACACAGAAACAACAATGCAGATATCAAGTTCATATGATCCAAATGTAGATCATATTTCTCGTCGTGTGGTGCAACAAAATTATTTCATTTTAAAAACATTGATAACAACAGGAAAATGAATCCTTTACCATCATCACCTCTAAACTGTAACTGTGATTCTGGGATCTGTTTCACTAATTTTGCAACATTTTTTCCCTCTTTCTTTAATTTTGACACACTTCACTAATCAAAACAGACCACATGCTTGCAGCTCATGTGCGAGAATACAGGAGCCCTGCAGGACTTGCTAAATTAGCTGCGCTTTGTGAGAGACGATCATTTGTGAAATGTGACTCTGCCGCCACTTGCCATCTGTGTGTGAGCAGCCCTCACAAATCACTTTTTGTGCAACGGGCCCCTGGTGCCAATCCGAAAAATATGTTGCATCCCTTCTTTAAGTGGTGTTTAATGATTATACTTTGTCATTGTGTGTTGTTTATCTCACTACTTTTATGTTTTTACTCAAGACAGAACAGATCCTAGCTTGCTCTGTGCAACCTTTCCGGTGTTAGATTTGGTGTATGAATACATTTCACCAATGCTGTGTCTGTGGTTTCTTTCAGTCATACAGCAATCAAATATGGAGACAGTAAGAAAAAAAACATCCTGTACTAAACCTGCATAATGCCTGCAAGTCTCCTTGGCCTTTCAGTCATAACCAAATCAATCTCGTGTCAGGTTGTTGACTTGTTTGTTCTGTACATCTGGCTTCTGTAATTAGGTGATAGATTTCATTAATGCACTGTGTTTGGCCTTTGAGTCAGTGTACTTACATTTGAGTCAAGGAGATCAATGCTGTCCAGACTCTTGCTCCTGTGAATGCGGCCCTTGATGCGGCGGAGTGATGGTTTGCCCTGATTGGTGCTCACTGAGGAGGCTGCTGTGATGGAGCCAGCGGTCGGGCTGGGGTGTATCCTGAGGTCACCAGAGGAGGAGGAAGGAGAGGACAAAGAAAAACAACAGCGCTACATCAGGGCAAGTACGTACACATCCAACATTGTTGTATCACAGCGGGACAAAGTGCCATGGGCAAAACCAAAGACGAAAAGGAAGAACACAAGTGGTCATGTTTCTTGCTTTGCAAAAGGCCACAGTCCCCTGCTGGATAAAATGGCATTTAAAGAAATCTATAATTGGATTTAATGTCACGGCAGCCCTGTAGGGAAGCTGGTTGGAGCTCAGGAAGTACTGCAGCTTCAGTCATGGAAGGCCTGTGCAGCTCTATGGGCCATGGCAGCCAAACTGTAGCTGGGTCATGGTGAGACATGGGGAGGAGGCACACTTGGCTGACCTATCACCAACACTCTCAGGAAATGTTTTACCCTTCACAAATGACATACTTAAGGAGCACTGCTGGAACCCTGCTGACCACATTAAAGCCCCCCGTCTCTCGTTTCCTTTGTGTTTCCCATGTTCATTGCTTAATTGCTGTGTAATGTGCTGTGTTCTCCACAAAATTAATTGTCCCCACAGAGATGAATAAAGCTGAACTGAACTGAGAATTTAGTTGATCAATCCATCT
>JBCAUF010000032.1:4564467-4576523 GCA_038406115.1 Haemulon aurolineatum
AATGATCAAGCAAATATCTGCTCTTCTCCTCCAGATCCAGAACCCCACGTGGATCGGGAGCAGCAGCGGAGCATCTCCGGTGCCGGGCTGCGTCGTGCCTTGTGACTCCGTCCCCTCCTGCATGCCGCCTCACCCTCACGGTCCCGGAGGCGTCACCGACTTCCTGGGAGTGCCCAGTCCGGGGAGCAGCCACATGGGACAGACGCATATGGGCAGCCTTTTTGGAGGTCCCGGCATGGGCGGAGGCATCAACGGCTATGATCTCAATGTTGATCCAGACCGCAAGTCCTCCAGCATAGCCGCGCTGCGCATGAAGGCCAAGGAACACAGTGCAGCCATCTCTTGGGCTACATGATGTCCCAGCCCGGTTCCACCCTGCCCACCCCCTCCAACCCCCCACCACCTCTTCTCTGGAGCGGCCATCAGCGAGCGCTGTGGGGGAGGAGGGAGTTTTTCTGAGAGCACTAATGATAACACAGGTCAAATGAACAGGGAGAGACTGTGGAGATAACAGAGGCCATTACAGCGGCCAACGCAAGCAAGATAACAACTGTGACTGTGACAATCAGCAGATGCTGAAAGTGAGAAAAATACGGAGGCGTGACTTAGAGGAAGATGTAACTTCGGCGTCGTGCTCATTCCTGATTCTTTGATCTCTCAGGTCTCATTGAAATATGGGGTTAAGTCCCCGACAAACTGGGTATCATTCATGATAGTGATAAGTTTCAGTAAAATAAGCAATATAATGAATATGGTTTACAAAATACTCAACGATACAGGAATTCAGTGCCAAAAAATTCATTCAGTATTTTGATTTACAGAATTAAGCTTGAATCATGTTATTTACTTCCTTTAGCTTATTTTTTTATGCCATCCATCCTGCCCCACTCATTTTGTTTGTTGTGTTACTTTAGACTTGTCTCTCATACTGTACAAATGAGTTCAAGTACATATCTGAACATTCAGTATTCGCGTTTTAAAAGCCATGTAAAAAAACAAAAACAAACAAAAGCCTCCTCGGTGAGAACAAGCTCAGACGCAGATTAAGCGCTGAGAGTTTCTTTTCTCTCACTTTCCTGTGCAAACTGTCCCGTAAAGCAAACAAAACGTAGTTATGAGAGAAAACGTTTATATTGTCTGAGCCTGCGGTGGGTAGTTTACGTCCCTGCAGGGAGGGACAGACGTTGACTGCAATAAGTGAACAGAGTCTAATTGAGCGAGAGCAGACGCGGCTTGTGCCAATTTAGTCTGGGAGGAGGGCAGGCACCGGATTGGCAGCAATTTCAAACCAACGTGTCATTTCCTCCCCCAGGGCTGCCTCCACAGGTTCCCCCCGCTAGGCTCGGGCCTCAGGTTACAGGAAACACCGTCTCCACTGGCAGACAAGGCGCAGCAACGCACAGCAGCAGCCTTCAACACCAACTAGCCACGTCGGCTCCAATCAGCGAATAAACAGGAATAGACACACTTAATTAGCATCAAAGTGAGCCGGCCTGGCCCTCAAACGCCGCGCCGCATCGCAGCGTACGCGGCGAGGACGTGCTGCACACACAGCTCCTCCACACGCTGTAGTAATCAATTCGCCGTTAGACGTGGGCTCAGCAGAGATGACTCTCCGTCTCATGCCAGAGGCTGCGGGCCGAGTCAGCTGCCCCGGTCGTCCCGAGGAGCATTCTGTAATGTTTAGGTAATGTGATGACATTAGAGCCGGACTGCAGGAATGTGGTGAGTGTGTCCAGTGATTGCAGGGGTGTCTCTGTGTGTTACCCCGCCGGAGCGAGCCTGTCACCAGAGCCGGGCTGCAGGCTGAGGCCAGAGACAGGCTTCATTAGTCTTTTGGCTGATCCCTCTATGACGCCCGCTGGGCTACATATCCGTTTTCTTTCCCCTGCGAGGATGATGGCAAGAGAGTCTGTTTCTGCTCCTCGTGGCCGGTTGATCGCTGTAACATATGAGTGCCCGTCACAGCCCTCCCGCTCGAGACTGCAACTAACGACTGTTTTCCGTATTGATTCAATTGCAAATTATTTTGTCGATTGGTCAACTCACTGTTTGCTCAATAAAATGCCAGAAAATAGTGAAAATCACATTTTCTCATGATCACAATGTCCTTAAACCCAATGTGACATCCTCAAATGTCATTTTGTTTCCAAAACCCCCCCAAAATATTCCGTTTACTGTCACATAAGATAATGAAAAGCAAAGTGAAAGGCTGGAACAAGAGAACATTTGGCATTTTTGCATGAAAAATGACGTAAAAATGATTAAATCATGAGCAGTTGATGAGTTTTCTGTTGACGTATTGTTGCAGCTCTACTTGAGAGTTAAACAGTTCCTCTTTTAAAATGTTGAAAGAATTACAAAGCCCTCAAAACATGTTAAAATATAATTTAAATATCAACCAAAATAGAGGGCTGTTGTCTTCAGATTGAGTCATTTCCAGTCAACAGTGAGAGAGTTATGTGACAACACGATGATTACTTTGACACAAGTGTTCATGCTGTTTATTATTCTACATCGAGGGTCTACTGGCATCGAATGAAAAGACAAAGAGCCACGACTGCGTTCAGTAAAGGAGAAACATTTTGAATTAATATAGGCTCTGTTGGATGTAAGGACTACAGATCAAAAACACTATCGTTGAGATTTCATGATAAAAGCCAGGATGCGGTCAGAGTAAATTTATGCATGACTACATGTGTGACTGAATTCAGACTTTGTCGAGTTGACTGTGTGTGTGCGTGTGTGCGTCTTCTCGCTGGTCCTCCCTCAGTGCTCCACTCCTCTGCAGCTCCGTCCATGTTGATACTACTGAAATAAAGCGATTGAAATCCTTAGTTATAATGTGTTGTTGTGTGAATGTGAACAATATAAATGATATTGTTCTTTTGCTTGTACATTTGTTTTGCTTATTTGTCAAATAATGGACCTCCAGAGATAAACCAATGAAGTATTACAGTAATATTGCCGAGAAATGTAAAATTACGTTCTGTGTGTTATTCTGAAGAGTTGCTCTGGACTTTTACAGAGATTGAAATGCTTTCTAATTTTCTTATGGCTTTAAGCAGCTTTTTGTATATTAATCAAGTATTTCTACTTCTGATTGTGACTTTATATAATGTGCCATTGCAATAAGTTATTGCACTTACAGTGTTGGAGAAGGGTTAAAGCTTTGAATGCGGTCTCTTTGCTAAAGTCAGATGTGTGTGGGCTTTGTATCCCAACGGTCCCGTCCACATTTAGCACCACGAACAGCATCACTGAGATCTGTTCAACGTGCTGGACATTTGTTTGTACAGAAGTAACTTGCTGTTTCTGTTGATGATGGTTTTGAAGTGATTTTGAAATAAATTAATCTCCAACGTAGACTGACTTCAGATGGTTTCTTCTTCTGCCACGAACGTTATTACTCTAAGGAACCATTTAGATTTTTATTTCTGTATCTATGTTTCTGTCTCTGCTCTTCTCACTCAGTTTGAAGTGGGCAGGGTTCAGGTGGAAAAGGTGATGTCACATACTTTGATGCACCAATCAGGATTTAGCAATATTTGAATCAAAATTTAATGACACACACACATACATGAAGCAGACTGTAATACATTCCCTGGATAATATGCACAATTGATATTTGTTCCATATAACTCTTAGGAGTGATGTAGTGTCACACAACTGTAAGTGTGGCACATTGCATTCTGGGATTGTTACAGTAACAAAAAGTAATCATGTCACAGAGCTTTTTTAGGGAACTATTGAGCATTTTGCACTCAAATAAAATGGTGGCGGGCAAACAAAGTGCACTACATAGTAAATATGGAGTATATTTGGTCACAGTATGTAAAAACATAAAATGTAAACACACAGTATGCAATTTCAGCCAGTAGGGGTCTTGCACCCAAAACAATTAAAACAGAAGATATAGACAGGCGACAAAATGAAACACACCATGACTGAGAATAAAATTATGGACCTCTCTAAGTTTTAGCATTGTTGGAGTACACAAGTTAACAAAACATTAAATATAGGTGAAGACGTTTAACACATTTTAATGCTGAAATGTTACACATTATATCTTTAAAGGAATAGTTTGAGACTTTTGGGAACGCTTACTCACTGTCTTGCAGAGAGTTCGATCACCTCGTGTCAACATGTTAATTCGTAAGCTTTAGAGGTGGTTGTAAGTGGATTTTGTTGTCTTTGGACAAAGTCAGACTAGCTGTTTCCCTCCGTTCCTGTCTTCATGCCAAGTTAACTTGCCTCTGGTTGAAGCCAACAGATGTGAGAACGGTATCAATCTTCTCATTCAACTCTCCACAAGAAACAAAAACCTAAATGTCAAACTATTCCGTTATTAAATAACAACTAAGTCTGTTTCCTCCAATCTGTAACTTTGCTTACTTTGTCATCATGGATGTTATGCTGAGGAGAAAAACCTGAAACCAAGTTTTGAACCACTGACCAACAAAATAAGACCAGTGAACGTACACAGATCTTCGCACACTGACAGGTAGTGACACAAAAAACTTAATACAATAAACATGCATTGGAAAACTAGAAATATATAATGTACCACTGAATCTGTGTGTGTGTGTGTGTGTGGTTGAAGATGGATGATATGTGATCCCATTCTTTTACTCGCATCAGCAGCTTCCAGATGGGATGCTCTGCCTGAGCCATTAGACCCAAAGTTAAGCCTAATAGTTTGAATGGGCCTTAAATACCTCCAGGTGGTCTCTGGCTAACAGTGCAGCTTCGGCCGTGGCGAGAGAGAGCTGTCATGCAATACAGTATGCAACATCGTTTCACACAGATGTTCTTTGTTTTTGCAATACGAGCTCAATCATGCAACAAAACAGTCCTCAGAAAAAACATTCATAATCACTTCAAAACGTCTTTCCTACACAACAAAAACTATGTCTGTAATCAATCCGTTCTTTACTTCAAACTTTATGCCGAGTATCATCCACAGAAGGCGCAACCACTAAGGACAACTCTCACGTAAGACAAAGGGAAGGCATAGCCAGGAGAAGAAAAAACAAAAGAAAAGAAAGATAACCTGTGCCAGTTCACATCTTGCCATCGCTGTGGTCTTTGCCCTACAAAGAATGTTGGAGCGCTCCCATTTCTGCTCGCTCCCAGCAACAATTGCTGTCTTTTCCACAGTTGTGCAAGAGTTTAACTGGAGCACTCTGATCGCACGGGAATGGGAAAACTCAAAGAGAGGCCTGCTGTCACCCGCTAAAGCCTCCCGCTCTGGTCGAGGAATTGGAGATCATCAATAGGAGTGCGACGGAGGGCTACAAGATCTTTTCTTCGTCTGTCTTTTCCTCTTTTATGTCCTTCATGATGTTAATGTGATTTTAATGATACATTCAATCCAAACAGAAGTGTTCAAACTGTGCTCTTACCATGCACAATGCATATTCTATATTTTTCTTACTGCAAATCCCATTAAAAGACCAAAACAAACAATGGGTTCAGCCGTCTCTCAATACTTTCTGACTTTCGCCAGCCTGACGGTGGCCCTCAACCCCCAAGCGTGGGCTTGGGTTCCTACTGCAGACGCAAATCTTTAAAACAGTCATGAATACTTTAATTTTTGAAAGGGCTAAATAATGTTCTAAAACAGCTGGACATTGTAGTTATATGTTATGTTATATGTTACTCATAAAAGGAGAAAATTGTGTATTTGCGTACATGACATTTTTTCCATTTCATTTCACTCTTCTGAGTTTCATTTGTTTTAGTTTTTAGTGCTTTTCGTCCATTTTTATTCACTCTGTATTTTAATATGTTCTGGTTTTACTGTAAAGCACTTGGTAACAGTGTTTGAAAGGTGACACATGAATAAAGCATCTTCTATCATTATTATTATCACCAAACTGATCCTTTATGATGACACATCCTCAGTAGGAAGAAATATAATCGACACTGAACAAATTTCAAGGTATAGGTGCCAATCATGACCCCAGTGAGGCCATCTTAGTGACACAGGAGAGACACAATCACAGACCCCAACAACAAAACTAACTGCTTAGTTAAAGAGACATTAAAGCCTGCCTCTATTCTCCCCTCCTGTCTCAAACGTGGGTAGATGACATAAATAAACATTCGCAGAGAGGAAGAAGAGCAGCCCACTGTGCCCTGAACAGCACTCATTAAATCTAATGGGTCACACTGCTCCAGCCAGGCTCCACTGACACCCTTAATAGAAGCCTGCACGGTTAAGGGACCATGAAGACCATTAGGGCACTTCAAAGTTCACCCCACTACATTAGGGCCCTGCTGATATGGCAAAGAGGGGACAGATCCAATTCCTCATTCACTACTTTATTTTTCCATTGGACGGCCTGTCAATCAGCCCGCTCCATAAACAAGTGGATGCTTGAGCAGCTCATTAAGGGCCATCGTTAGCATGGCCAAGGCTGTAAATCAGCGCTTATATCAGCTTTCAGCAAAAAAAAAAACAGTCTTATAGGTCATATTTTAGAGCTGACACTTACACTGTTAAATGATCCCTTTGGTTTGAAAATAAAGCTGATGCTTGCACTGTAAATCAAATTTCTTCACTCGCTTTTGGACCAGTGAACTGACTCCCAAGCCAAAGGAAAATGACAAGCACGCTGACCAGTAAAAAGAAAAAAAAAAAAAAGTCTAACAGGCTCAGACATGTAAATTCGCACAGGCCGTGTTTGCTACTATGAAACCAAAGTCTACCTCGCTCAAATAACTTCAAGCGACATGCTGTCGTAAATCAAAAGAGCCAGCAGAAGCTTGATATATTGATAGCGTCCTAAGGGACGTAAAAAGGCGGAGCGGTCTCCTGTCGTGGCCGTAAGTCAGCGCTGCAGCCCCTCAGTATGGCTTTGTGGAGAGGAGCAGACGGCTGAGGAGGAAGCAACACAACATACATCACTTTGTCCAGTAAAACGTCCCTCGTTTACAAGCCGAGGATGCCAGTAAACAGCTCACATTTAGCCACACTTCTGACACACATAAGAAACCAATTCTAACCAGACTGGATATACCGCTGATCTAAAAGGAGTGACATCTGTTTTTAGACAGATCGGCCAATGAAGTAAAGAGGCAAAACTGAGAAACAGCGTGAGCACGAGACAACACGGTGCGGTCAAAGCTGGGACGTTGAATACACATTTTAGGGCATAATTCAAAATGTGTATTTGTGCATCAGAGGGACTGATGGGCCATAGTGTCTGCAGTAGGAGGGAGGTGTGGGAGGAGGACTTGGCTCTGAGGTGAGATCAGAGAGCAGGTTTACTGAGAGAGGAGCAAGGATACCTTACTCCTCTGAGCTCCTTCTAATGGGCTCTCTGGCTCCAGGCCAGCCTTTCCTATCAACTTATCTACAAGTCAACTCTATCAACGACATCACGTCCGCCTCTTTTAAGCATCTAGCTGTGGAGCACATCTTCAGGATAAATGAGCAAATGCAGTGCGCATGCTTAGTCCTCTCTTTCTTTACTTGATTTCAGGTGAAAATAACGTCACTCTTGAAGACGCATTTTAATGGCAATTATCTTGAACTTGAACAAGTCTATGCTGCATTTTCCCTCATCACTCTCCTTCATACCTTCATGCAGCAAAATACTTAATTTTTACCTAATGTAGCATTTTTTCTTTTATTTAGCAAGCAACCACAAAATACATCAAGTAAAGCTTTGTTAGTGGTGGAAGGAAAGTAAGAACATAAACTCAAGTACCGTACAAATTTGAGGCACTTGTGCTTTGAGTATTTCCATTTTATGCAACTTTATGCTACTTTTACTTTAACTCCACTGACATCTTAAGTTACTTTTAAGATTTTAAGACGAATTTCCATATGCTGTCAAATGAACACCATGTATCTTCAAATCTGACAAAAACTGAATGATTAAGCTCTTTTGTGACTCGATAAAATTCCCCTACTTCTTAAGATGAATAAACTATTTAAAAATCTACATGGATTAGTTGGAAAATGCACAGTCACAAGAGTGTAAACTGGCTGTTATTCTGAGCTCATGAAAAGTTGATTTTTGAGAGACACTGTATGTGATTCTTACAGGAAATATGACGATCTTATACAATCTAATGCTTTACTGTAGATCAGAGGTTTTCAAAGATGGAAGCAGGCCTCTCTGGAAGGTAACTAAGAACTTAGTTAATGTTCTTCGTTACCTTTCTGAGAGGTGTCTCAGTCAAACCCCTGCTTTAGATTAAACTACCCCGACATTAACTCAAACAGTAAACACCTATTGCAGTAAAACGCAACACAGGATTAATGCACCAGTAATGTTAGTCCAAACACATGATGAAGCAAAACACTGACTGGAACAGTCTTTCTGCGTGATGAGTACGTTTACTTTAGATACCTGAAGTAAAATTTGCTGATAATACTTGCATACAATTACTTAAGTAAGGTTTGATGTTTTTTTGAAGTGGTATTGCTACTTTTACTTATAGGATCAATGCACAGGATTCAGTGGTCTCTAGTGACGAGGATGCAGATTGCAACCAACTGGACGCCTCGTGTCTTGCCCTCCCCTTCCAAGAACGAGGGAAAAACTACGATGGCAGCAAAAAACATTAAAAAAAACGTGAAAGGCCCTCTCTAGAGCCAGTGTTTGGTTTGGCTATTTTGGGCCACTGTAGAAACATGGTGGTGCAACATGGCAGACTGCGCTCGCTCTGTAGATATAAAAGGCTCATTCTAAGGTAATGAAAACACAGTAGTTCTTATTTTGCACTTATGAAAACACTTACTTATGAATATTATATTCCCTCTAAATCGTACCCACTGGACCTTTATGTAAAAGATGTGAATACTTCTTCCACCACTGAGTTTCGTTTCAGTCTGGTGTCAAGGCTTACTTAACAAGGTGATTAATATGAAAACTGACTATAGTGCAAAAAAACACAGTTGCGAAACCCTGGTGTACAACACAACCAAAAAGCACTGCCGCAATCGTGGCCGGGCACTGTGAGAGGCTCAGATCGAAAGTCACAGAGTGAGTCATCAGAGTGTCTACAAGCATCTTCCCACGTCTGAGAAGGTATTAGCTTGTTTTGTTAATCTGTGGCCAGTCTCCAGCCTCTCCTACATTTTCCCAGACGGTTGTCACCAAACAGCCGATGGACTGCCAGCTGCCTGACAGGCATCTCTGTGGTCGGTAACCATGGGGATAGCCTCACGATCGCTCACATCACTCACTGACTCCACACAACCAATAAAACTGCAGTTTATTAGCGTGTGGAAACGTCTAGTGTGGCTTTTTGACATGCTAACATAAACAGGGAGGGAAAGGATTTAAAGTGGTACTGACACATGGGTGAAGGTTTGGCCAGGCTCAAAGAGGTGAACGGTGTGGATCTAACCACTGGGTTAGTGGGTTAAATCAGCACTCGTGTATTGTTGGAGAGCTGCAGCACTGTTAAAGTAAACAGGCAAATATAAATGTGTGTATTTTCAGAAGCATTACGTATAAGACTATATTGGTTAGGTTTACAACAGCAGTTTCTCTTTTGTATTTACAACACACATATGGTAGAACATAAATAATATTGCTGATAAAACATGCCTCAGCTGTCAGCTGGCATGTTCTAGCAATGAAATGACTCACCCTGTAGCTGTGAGCAGCCCTTAAAAATAAGGAGTCAATACACTGAATCGGCAGCCTGTCCACTGTTTTCCTTCCCAACACTCTTCGACTTTGTTATCAGGCTGTGTTTCTAACCCCCTCAACCTCTTTGCTCCGCGGCAGCATTTTGTCTCCCTTCTCCGACAATATGCTTCCAATTATGAATCTTGTGAATATGGGGGCGGCGAGGCATCTCCTCTGATTTATTGCGCACTCAAGTCCGGCCGTGTTCGCCGCATTTGCGCACGAAGCCCTCCTGCTGCCGGGCTCAAAGGTCAGACATACACAACAGTTGACCTCTCGCGGACTCGACGCGCACCGGGTCGCCCCGAAACCTGATTGACAGGCGGAGACGACGGCTCAACGGCGGAGGCCACAGGGCGAGAGAAATCTGGTGTGCGACGAGGAGCTAAGCGCCGCATTAACCTCCAGCTGCGAGGACACTTTGTAACACAGACACGTGCAGGGGGGGGGGGGGGGGGGCAAAGAAAGTGAAGGGAAAAACAAAGAGATAACTAATGAGGAAAAATGAAGCGGCCTCATGCAACCGCTATCATTCGCCTGGCTGCTAAACATTACTCTTCTCCTTTGTAACCATAGAGCATTTTGTGGTCTTCTCACATGGGATAGTATGGGCCATCATCTAAATCCAAGTGCTGCGGACTGAAAACACATGCTCCGCGAGTGAGTCACGGAGCGCAAGAGATCCCTCAAGACAGTGGCGATGCTCGGCCTGAGAAACGACCCGTCCCCACAGACTAATTTCCTGACCTTTCCAGCTCACTTCCTGCTTCACGCTGGGCTGCGGGCACCACACTGTGCGTCACAGGCCCGGGTCCGAGGCCCCTGGTTCTGTGGGACCATGTGGGACAATTTGGGCCATTCAGCACCGCAAACGGGCTGCAGCATTGTCTGGTTTACTGCGTGTCCTGTGCTGTTGAATATATCTAGACTCTCACATTTTCACAATGGGGTTTTTGCGGTCGCATCGCAGCAGATGTGAATCGTCTGCCCCCGGTATGGTTTCTGTTGAGCGGTCCTCAGGGGCTTTCTCCGGGGCCCTTCAGCTCCCCACCGGACCTAACACCTTTCACACTGGATAAACACAACACAAAGGAGAAACGCAAGTTTTATGTTTGAGGGTGGGTTATTACATGCAGGAAAAAGGACTCTCTAATTCCCCCGGGAGTCTAACCACTCATAAATCACCAAGCAATGAAAGTTTCCTCTCCAAACAGGGGTCTAAAACAAACTGAACAAGGAGCCCCCTCTGCCCCACCTCTCCCCCCCCCACCCCCACATCGCTCGCTCTCTCCTCCCTTTTTCTGGGTAGGAATTTTTATGAGGAAAGAAGAGATGTAGTGGTGCAAGACTACACTGCAGCAAAGAGGTAAATACTACAACATCAATCCTTTGCAGTGACCCCAAACTACAAAAAAAAATCAAACATTATTTTAAGGGCTTTTACACGGGTTCCTCTAACGGCAGTAGGAAGACTACAAATCCTACTCCTGTGACTGGTAACATGATGAAAACAAAGTTGCGTTCTTGAGGCTATGCTGCTCAGAGTCTGCTCTTCCGATTTGTTACTATAGAGCGCATCCGAAAGCCTTTGCGAGGATGTTCTCGTGGCCACAATTAAGATGGAAAATGCTGACATAAGCAAAGAGGCTCAGAGAGGAGTTTTACCGCAAACTGTCAATTCACATAAACACATTCAAAGCGGGATAAATGCTTTATTTTGATATACTGCGGAGAAATGAAAGCGGCCTTTAATGTGTGGGATATAACAAACAGGAATAAATCCTCGCGCCATGTCAACACACAACGTTTGCATCGGGCTGATCTCTGCCAGATTCTCGAGATTTCACAGGTCTAAATTCGGCTCGAGGGTCGTCATCCCGCCGGCAGAAGCGACGGCAGCGGTATCACCAAACACTCACTGAAATACTGCTGCAGTGTCTGTGTGCTGTGATGCCACCGGGTGAGTTGCACACCTCAGGCTTGTGTTAATACCACGTGTGTGTGTGTGTGTGTGTGTGTGTGTGATGTGACCGGAGCGTGCTGGAGAGAGCAAACCGCCGGGATCAGGAGCTGCCTGCGCTGACCACCGGTAACACTTAGCAGCTGTTAAACACTCAGTGAGATCCTGACCTGAACCAATGCAGACACTTCAAATAGCGAGCGAGGGTGGCGGGTGGCGGTGGTTGGTGGGGAGGGGAGGGGGTTGCTCTGACACACCGGCTGCTACTGGTGCTTACTTTCTGATCAGCAGGTCAAACACAAAATGTGCCTAAAATACCAAAGACACACTGTTTTAATTTGAGGCTCCGGCCCTATAGTCATGTCAAATTTGCTTCAGTCAACACGTGGAGTTTGCAGGATAAAACTCTCAGGCCTCTTGAGAGTCCGAGCATTGGAGTT
>JBCAUF010000032.1:4587415-4599193 GCA_038406115.1 Haemulon aurolineatum
CTCTGCTAAGAAGATGAGGAGGATGAGCATGAAGAACTGCAACAAGACAAAAGAAAAAAAGGACACAGAGAGAGTAGGACAAGGAGGATGAGTGTCAGAAAAAGTGCACGTCAGTCCAAAAAAAAAATCACATTCTGGCCGTGCTTGCCTCACTCAGCATTAACTATGCATGAGGCTCGAGGCACGAAGGCAAGTAGAAGGGCGTTTTGCTCTTTTGGCTTTCCGTTTCAAGCATGACAGTCCAAAAACTGACAGACAGAATAATCAACACACATGCACCCAAACAAGATCAGTAACAGAACCACATTTTGAATTTGTCAGCGGACTCACAAAAAGGAGCAGACACTTGTTTTCGCGAATGGCTCCGCAGCAGCCCAGGAAGCCCAGAAGGAAGAGCATGCCTCCCATGCCCAGGATGATGTAAACGCCGGTGAATAGCAGGGGATTGGCTGCCACAATTTCCCTGAACCCTGTGGGGTCCACCAGCACCCACACTCCCACTCCCAGGAGGAAAGAGCCCCCCAGCTGATGGAGAAAAAGGAAAGAGGACGGCAGTTAGACAAAACAGAAATTGGCTGCATTTTAAAAATTAATGGGAACTCGGAGGATGGCTGCGTATCCCCAGTGGCAGACAAAACATTCAACAAGATGTCATATAATGGAAAATAAATGTGTGCTTTTTTTGCCAGGAAAACATGCTGGTAATGCAAATCTCTGAAAGGTTGGGGTGAGAGTTGAAGGCAGATAAAAGGCTTGATATGTACAGAGCCATAATGCCTCAGTGGGGGGTAGGTGGAGATACCTACCCTGCTTCAACTAAACCCCCAACCTGCTATAGAAATGCACAGCACTGCAGCCTTCATCCTCTCCCACCCTCTCCTTCGCTAAATCCCTATCTGCAGCCACCGTGGGGTGACTCATGTGATTAAGAAAAGAAGGTATTGAGGTAGTGAGGGGGAGAGATCTGAGCCTTACACACTTCTATCACAGCCCCCCCTTTCCTCCTGCAAATGAACGCCACTTCATCTCGGTGGCAGAGGCTGTGGCGTGAGGAGAGGAGGTGGCCATTTTGAAAGCTCATTGGTCTTGAGGAACATTTGAGATGGCCATTGTAAGACACAAAGGGTTTTGCGGAGTAAGACAGTGGTTTGTTATTGAGTGATGCTAACAGCCAAGTTCATCCTTTGCTCTGCTGGTTGCATTATTACCCCAGCCTTGAACAACCGCGTCTGAGTGGAGTCTCTAAACGGTTTGGTTGCGCTTAATAAAGCAGGAAAAGAGACAAACCCTCTTGCTGTGACCCTCCCCCCTGCACAGGCTCAGACTAACAGGATTACTCTTGATTGTCTGATCAAGACTGATAAACTCAGGTGCCAGTCACAAAGTCTTCTTGGCGCACTGTGCCTCTGATGTGTGTCAGCACACTAAAATCTAATCAAAAGAGAATTTGATAGAATCAAGATTGCTTCCATCTAATGAAATGCAAATGTGGCTCCATTAGTCAGTCGGGCAGGGGGCAGCCAGAAGCCCATCTTAAATCATTAGATTGACACTAACTTCAGAGATAGCCAGATGAAGTGTCTTTGAGAAAGAGATGAAAGGTACTTACGAAGATGAGGAAGTTGAAGACGAACATGAGGTACTTGATGCAGCTGAGACAGTCCCCCTCCATGGTCGTCCCCCGCGCTGAAGCCTCTCCCTGCCCCTGAGGGAAAACAACACAAGACACAACATAAGAAGCGTGCCACTTAATGGATCCTGCCAAATGCTCACAGTATTCCCATTCTCCCGCACTTTGGATAGGCATCCAGATGAAACTGCCAAGAAAATAAATACTCTGCAAAAACCTGCTCACATTCTTAATGAGTTCTGCCACTCAAACATACGACGCACACAGACACACAGGCAGGCCTGTCAGTTCATTTGGTCCAATTTGAGCTGAAAATCCTTGTATTATCCCCTCCGGTGCACTGTTCAAGCCATAGCTTTTCAGCAATCCCTAAGTAACTACAAGTTTGGGCTACACAGTGTCACCCCCAGCCTGACACAACTCATCTCACTACACTCGGTGACAACTTATGTAATTTTAAAATGCGCCTTCCCAGTCAGATGGCCTGATTCCCTATCAGCACATCCCATCTCTGGACAGATGGGTTCAGTGTGACTCGAGGGGCTGTCTATCTTAGAGCTTTTTAAGGATATGAGTCCTGACGGGGTCTCCGTGTGCATTAACCAACAAGGTATGGCCTTTACTATGGAGCTTCTCCGTCTTCTTAATGTAATGAGAGGCAGGAGCCCCGTGCTCCAATCAGCCAACCCTCTATCTGACACAAACACACTTTACCTGATGAGGGCCCGTCCTGGAAGCACTCCTGGTTAATGAAGAACGCCTCCCCTGCATTATAACACAACCTGGGTGCCTTAGTGTCCATGACCCTGTATACCTTTATATATCTGATGCACCACAAAGCCTTCATTGAGGCATTAGTTTAACCTACCAAACTGCAAATGAACAAGGCCTTCCCTGAGGGAGGACAGGAATTGTCTAAGGAATCCTCTCTCTACATATTTTGCAAAAAACTGAAATGGAAACAATCTGTGGGCAGCTATAATTGCAGTCTCAGTCAAAGAAGAAAATTAATTATTTGGCAGAAATGAACTGGCACTCTTTGCTTTGTAGCTATGATTATTAATTTGCTCTCCCCAAGTGATAGCCAGGATTGAGTCTGGGTAACAAGCAGATTAAAAAAAAAAAAAAAAAGCTCGATGTCTGTGAGGAATTGTGAATATGTTTACACAACTAGACAGCGACGCACACCCGCCTCTTGTGGAAAACAAAAAAAGTAAGAATGCTGTCTTTTCACTTCTTTTGTCTGCACTTTGAAGCGTGTCCATCAGATGTAATCACTCATAATCTTCAGGCAGTCTTTCCAATGCCTGATGTGCTGTCAGACAACTCCTCCAGAGTGAGCTCTCCGGCAGCAGTGAAGCTCAGGTTATGATTGACGTCGGCTTTGGTTCCTGTTGCCCTGTGAAGGGGCTCTGCTCTTGCTCATATACGATTCAGCTATGACCCTTTCACCCCCTCTGCTATTATAGTCAAGTTTTCAAGTGAAATAATACGAAATTGTGGCTATTGTGTGAATAAGAAAGCGTTAACCCATGTCTTTTTCTTGTCTGTTTTTCTTTAACCGTTTCTTGCACTGGTTTCCGTTTCCCTCTGCTTCTAATTTCAATGTGCCGTGAGCTCCACAGAGAGCTTTTTTTTGTCTCATTGTAGGCTTGTGTAAGTTACCGTGACAATAAAATTGAACAATACTAGAGATGTGAAGGTAGTCTTTGTCTGCCGTGTGAGCAAGTTAACATAGAATGAGAACATTTCCTCCCCTCACCAGCCTGAGGGCTTATTATTTTTCCTCTCCTTTCCTCCCCAGACCCAGGGAAATTGATTTAGAGCTATGGTTAAACAGCCCCTCTAAATCATAATGATATGCTTAGGTATTGATCACCCTTCTAGTGGTACTCTGAGAGCAACCAACAGCCTCATTGCCCGAGATGGGTTTTAATTAACCCCTCCCGTTCCTAAGCCGCACTGAAAGGCCTAATGAGGGCACAGGAGGTCTTAATTGAGATTTGCATACATTACAGTCTCACACAGAAAAGCAACAGAAAGGCCCTTCTCTCATCCCTCCTGCTCTCCACTGTTGGTCCTGGGCCCCTATGAAGAGTGCAAACTGTATTTATTGGAGCAGGGGAAGTAGAGGTGGAACGGGGCGGGGGAGGACGGGGGTCGGCTGGAAAAACTCTCAAGGCTCAGCTCACATCTCATTCTCCAAACAAAATGTCTGATTTCTCTTCCAGCGTCACCCTTTTGCTCTTCGCTCCCGTCTCAGGGTCAGACCAACTGTCAGATCTGGAGCCAATTTTCTTTTCTGCATTAAAATGCATTGGATGCTTAAGAATGAAGTGGACTATACGGGTCGAGCCAGGCTCCAAATAAAAAGCCTATGGTGCAAACCGGCATAGTATAAATCAAACTGCCACAGAGACCCCAGAGAAAGTGCAGAGTAAACAAACTGGTCTTTCCCATGACTCCCATGGGAGCGCAGGTCCTCATCGATCATGGCCCAGGCGCAGAGATCAGACCACTAAGTCTTTCTGAATATTCTGCAGCGTGCATTATGTAGACAAGGGTTCACACCCCAGGAGCTGCAGCCTTACAACAACATCAACAAATTACTGCTAGATTAGAGGCAGATCTTCCTCAGGTGTGCCGCTTTGCTAAGCAAGCAATGTGTCAAAATGAGGAGTTGCGTGGCATTGTGTTTGTATACACTAGCAAAAAAAACCCACACACCCATTATAAACATGACTCACAAAGCAGAAAGGAATACTGCACTGCAGACAATGTGTTGCTTAGCTGGAAATACTGTATGTTTGTCCTCAATCTGACAATCTGAGTGGCAGTCTTTGCCCTGAGGTATCCAGTAAATGCCAACTGCACGTCTGCAGCATCTCCTGTTACTGACATCACGAAATGCCACACGGCACTAAGATCCCATTGTTTACTCTTGGCAAGGGCTCTTCCACAGCCATTTTGGGCTGTGGAGCCCGGCATGGTTGAGTTTGATGGTGGATTAATGAGAAGTGATCCTACATCAACTTCACAGTACCGACAGAAGCCAGAGCTCTGTAATGAGGGCAAACCCATCTGACCTAAATTCTTCTCAGTATGTGGATGAGGAAATCTGAAACGTTTCTACAGGCCCCCTTTTTTTCATGGTCAACTCAGAAAGCCACAGGTCTGTTTGGCTGGCAACTGCACAATCAACCACGATGGTCATGTCACCTCGTTGTAATTAAAAGATAAGAACGACATTATCCTGCATTGAGAGAGCTCCATATATAAATAGTACACCCTTGGGTGGTTCTCCTTGAAGTTGACACTTTCGGCACGATTAATGAAGAGAGTCTATATTCCCCTGCTCCGCCGGCCACCGCCCCGGACAAATGGATCAGCATGACAAGGACACTGTGTCTGTTCCTCAACCAAACTGTCACCACCCTCCAGCCCCCAGATAGCCAGCCAGTTCACTTCATCTTGAGCATGAGCCTGCATGGCAAATAATCATTAATACTGAAACCCTGTTGAGGCTTTGAGGGTTGCAGCTTGACCCCTTTTAAATGTCATTGACCCTCTAAATGATCACCTGTAGTTGAACCCTGGGGATGGCATATTTCGTCCTCCGGCTCCCTGATGCAGTTGGAGCAGGTGTGTTTTTCCATCTATTGTCTGCCACTCTAAAGCTCTCTCCGGAGTGCGCTAATACCGTCTGATAATGACACTGAGGGACCACACACATGCCACATCACCCTTTATCTCAATTAAAAACCCATTTTCATATTTCTCCATGACTTCCTAAATCAGCCGCAGCAAGTAAACACCCCAAAATCCGAATAAAGACAGGCTCCTCTGGCAGTGAGCAGGGCTCCCCTGAGGCGCACCATGTCCCTTAATGAACCTCCAATTAGGAGAGAATGAGCCCTGGGCTGTGCTGTCACACTGAGGGGCTTTGAAGTGTACTGAATGCTAAGCAGCTATAGCACTGTATGCTGCTTTAGAGGGCATACAGCTTGCAGACAACAGGGAACAACCACAGAGAGAAAGTGTACGAAAGTAGCTCAAAGGCAACCCGGCACACAGTGTGTGTGTGTGGGTGTAGCTCACACAGAGAGCAGAGCGTAGAAAGTCAGACGGGTTAGGCAGTTCGAGAAACTGCTAGGCTTGCAGCAGAGGTCCTAATGTTGGTTGGATGCTCAGGTGGAAGCATACAAATACTCTACCCGCGGGCAAGCTTAGCTTAATGAGTTTTCGCACTATATATATATATATATATATAGGTTTTGTGAACATTATCAGCCCCTTCGCATTATGGACATCGCTAGTTCACCACGAAAAAAAGTGGGCAGTCTCTGATGAATTTGCTCTGCCTTGCAAAGCCATTTATCATTTCAGCCCATTGTTGCTATACGTGCTGTGAATCTAAAGCAGTTCTTATCTGAGCCTGAGCTCTCCTGACCCACTCAGTTTGGAAATGAGATTGTGCGAATCCCCGAGGGCAGAAGTCCTCTGACCAGGCAGCTGACACACTCCCGAACAACAGGCTGATTAACTGGAGAAGACTCCCAGAATGAACAAATGCACAGTCAGAAACAGACTGGCCATGTGTTGTCAACTGCACTGCAGGCCACATTCTTGACATCCAAACCGGGCACACATCCAGCTGTTAGGTCAGTGCTAACAGTTGCTCATACTCCTACAATGAAATCAATTGTCTACCTCTTTAGATAACGAAGACTCAAAGGAGGTGAGGGCAGCGATAGGTTCTTGGTTAACTCAAGCAGAGGATGTGTGATTGAGATGAACAGATTTTGGCTTCTATTACACACTGGGGTGTGGGTGTGTGTGTGTGTGTGTGAGATCCTCGCTCTCTCAAAGCAGAGATTCTCACTTAATTGTGTCGGCACCTCTATCTGGCTGAGTGAAGATACAAACTGGCTGCGTGGGGCTGGATCAATACCAGGCCCAGGCACATGGTCAATGATGCATTGATCCCCTGGAGTTCTAGCTCTTAGTCCGCTGGTTGTCTGGCAGTGAGGGCATGTGGTAGTAGCACACAATGAACACATAAACACTTCTGCACGGCCGCCTGTTAGGACTCAGCTCAGGGTTTTCCCACGGGGTGCTTTTGGAGGATGACACACTGCCATTGGGGCTTTCCACAAAAATGAGTTATAACTCAATTCAAAACTAAATGTGCAATAATTGCTGTGACGACAAAAGGGGGACTTATTTCCCTCCCGCTTGTTCTTTCTTTAGTGGGTTGTTCTGCAAGTTCCCACAATCGCACCCCAATCAATAATCTCACCAACTTTGCTTTGACCGGCGATTGACCCTCAGGCAAGAGAAAATTAAAATGTTGGCGATGTTCTCTCTGGGTCTTGTTTTAAATACCGTTCACGTAGACGTTGCCGTCTTTCGTCAAATCTCCATGAAAAGAGTTTACATCACAGATGGCCTTGGGAGAAGTAGACAATGGGAGATTTAAGGAAAGACAACGCTTTCAGCCTCGGGGGACTGAACACAAAAGGACACTTAAGAGCGTAAACATGTGCAGGAGCACAAAATACACAGGATGTCACACACAACTGTGCTGGTGTGGCACCAAATCCTGACAAAGAACAGAAAAAATGTCCATTACGATGAAACGTAATGAGGTTTGAGACTTTTCTCATGGCCAAAAAACACACAGTTTTGTGAAACCCCTTGAGGTTGTTTGTAGCACATGTTGGACTCTTTCCAGCCCTCCAATAAGGACCCTGGTCTCCACGGCAACCCGGATATGGGGTGAGAGTGTCCTTTGTCTACGGAGCCGTGTTTGGCATTTCCACTTAGCACTAGTTCCTGTTAGAAAATAAAGGGGAGCAGCGGCGTGCACTTTAAGACAGGGGGACAGCTTGGCCAGCCATTTGTCTAATGAGCAATCACTCACACCCTGTTCCAAGGCCATATGTTGGTTTAAATGCAGCTAGTCCCCCTGTACTCAAGGCCTACAGGCTGTTTTATCGCTTACTGATGAGTGTGTAGCGCACATCTGAACCTTTATACGCTCAGCTCAAGTTCAACGAAAGAAAAAGAAGAAACAGCAGAGGGAACAGTGTAACCTAATTTTTGGCACAGGCTGGGGTTTCAAACGCAACGCAAAGATTAAAACAAAGCCTTGAGGATAAGGCCTGTGAATGTTTGTGTTTTTGTAGGAGCCTCAGATGAAAGAGATACCCAGATACATTAGAGGCCCCACTGCAAATAACAGCTTCATAGAAATAAATCAGAGGTACGTTAATGTCTATGTATGAGCAGTTAAGTGTAGCAGAAAATATTCATGATGCTTTCATGGTGCCTTTTGCTGCAACAGAAGCACCTTGTACTGTTTGTGTTTATTAGTATAAATGAGAGACTCCGGGTGGTTTTGGAGCCATCGCTTGAGATCGTGATCGCTCAGGATTTATCGAAATACTTAAAGGATCACTTTGCTTTAATACACCTTATCTTCACTCAAATTTGACATGACAATCTCACTATATGGTCCATTTGGTAGCTGTTCTGGAGCCTTTCATCATATCGCACAATCTTACTCAGTATATGGAGCTTGTCCAGTTGCAATTGTGGATGATAACATTTCCATTTCCTTCAGAGACTTAGACCGTTTCTGAGACTGTTTTGTCAACTCATGTTCTGTAACTTAGAAAAATGAACTTTCTACCTCAATAATCACTTTCTTTGGTGACAACGGTACAACCGAGTATGACACAGCAACAAACATGAGCTGTTTCTGTTTAGGCAGATTATCTAAACCACTTTATTTGGAGGTAAAACTGAAAACATCCATCACTGCACTAGAAAACTACAGTATGTTGTTCAGTTGTTATGCCCGGAAGTCAGATTGTAAATTGTATTGGATGTCACTTTCGATAATAATCTTGAAATGCTGCCTTTCTTTTCTCTTCTTTTCTTTTTAACTCAGAAAACAAAGGTTAACAAATCTGTGCACAAGTTTGATAATCAGGCTGCTTCTGTTTCTTTACCCTGTCTGACCTCTTTTTTAACAATGCTGCAGTGTTCCCAGGTCTCAGCAACTCATTAGGAGTACAATCTTATTATTACCAATAACAATTATGTACCAAACTCAAATTGTCAGTTCGCTTCAAGTATCTGGTTACACACTTGCAAATGTACCAAACACATTTATGTGTCTGGTTGGCTGCCTTCATGGTTATGTGCTATGACTGATCACAGCTTATGTGTCTGGGTCTAAACTCCCCTTTAACCTCTCAATCTATACATGTCTGCTACTCAGCCGTGCCTGGAATACTAATGTTACAAATGCCAATGCAAATCAGAGGCTAACAAAGACCATTGCTGGCCTGCTGTGACGGTAAAGGGACAAAAGCACTTGTCTGCGTGTTCGCAGGACCAGCTTCGAGCACCGGCTCTCGCCAGCGCCGTGCCTCCTGTTGACGGTAACAATGGCTTTGCGCCTGTGCTGTCAGCATCTTACTGAAAAGAGTCTGTCAGCAAGCTCTTCCCTCTGTTTCTCTCGCTGATTTAACATGTGTCTGCTGGAGCGGAGTCACTGCTGGATTCGGTGGAAATCACTCATGGCAACACCCCCACATTACGGAGGCCGAGGGGAAACTGAGGGCAGAAATGTGCTCCTCGCGGGAATATGCACTCAGGATAAAAGTTGTGGGTTTTCTTCCAGACCATGTGTGCGTCGTTTATAGATAAAACACTATCGTACCATGTGTATCCGTGTATGCCTCCTCTTTGTTCAGATGAAGCTGATGACTCCTCTCGGTTGTCTCTCCTCTCCTGTTGTCATGGGCTGTTGGACAGAAGCACAAGGGAAGAGGCAGAGGTCAGGACGGAGCTAATGAGATGAATAAACAGTGAGGCACCAGCAAAGGAGACAGAAAAGTGGCGCATTTGTCTTGGTGCGCGTAATTCATTTAAGCGGAATAAGACTGTGAGCTTGAAAAAGGGAAAATAAAATTCTAGGACACTTAAAATGACAGAGTTTGCATTTATTATGTATGAAGCACTCGCTCCCAGCAGTGCGCTAATTTAAGACTGCAACAGTGTTTTATCTGTGTGAATATTTCACTTCTCAGCTGCAAGGCAAAATTAACAAGGAGAAAATTTTAAAAAAAAAACCTTTAATAGTAGCAGTCCAGGCCTGTGTTCTGGGCAGGTAAAATTTTAATATCTGCCTTGAGGTATCAAGAATCTATGTACCTTCTCACTTGGTTAATTATCCTTTATTAGAGGACCCAACATACCACAGTCTCCTCATACAGCGTCTGACGCGACCTTGATGAGCATCTGAACTCATGCATTATTCAAAGCCGGAAGAATATCTTGCTTTCTTATCAGACGACGCTGGCTTTAACTGTCGGCGTACAATGCGTCTCCAACCAAGTGTGTCTAATGACCATAAATGCTTTAAACTTTTTCCTGTTCCTAAACTGCTTTGCCACAAGTGTCTCCCAGCTGAAAATAACGATATAGCAATGAGAGCCAATTAAACTGCTGGTATTCCAGCCTCGATGTGCAAAAATAGTCAGCAGCACGGTTTTGACTGACAATACTTTGGAGCCGGTTTCAAAGCTCTGGCACTGACAACTACAGCATCAAATATGGCGAGGGCTGCCTACGGAGGCATGAACAGCATGCAGCTCTCGCCACATTAGATGGTGAAATGCAGGCAGGGGTATTCTCATCCTGACAGGGGCTGCGGATGGAGAATATCCCAAGAGTATTCTGGCTGATAGAGCCAGCCACATCATCCCGCCGACACACCATATTGCCAGCAGACATCAGATTCACCAGGACGCAAAACCCAACTGACAGTGGCAGCAGCAACACACCCTCCCCCATACAGAATACAGGGCTCTGATTACATCTAGGAAAAGGCAATCAAAGCTTGAGTGAGGAAACGGACAAATCTGAGAAGTGGGGAGATGCACTGGAATGATACACCCCCTTATCGCGGAGCCCTGAATTCAGACATTACAAAGCACACACTCGGGGAATCAATAACATCTCCACAGTGGCTACACGTGCACGGGGAGCCAAAGGATGGAGCTTGTCTGAAAGAGGAGCCTACAAAATATTCACCATATGGTTTAGCAAATGTATCCCCAAGCAATACAACACTCTAATCCCTCTCCATGTTGTTTCAGTCTATTAGAGCAGCAGCTGATAGTTCTGTAATCTGGCACTGAGCTGCAGAGTGGTCAGAATTTGTCCTGAAGCCTGTTGAAGCCGGTAGTCTCTCCTGAACCCCTGTTTAGAGAGCTATTAGCTGGTGAAGAGCAACAGTGGTGAGGGTCTGCATTATTTTTTGGTTTCCATGGAAACCCCTTTCACAGGAAAGTGGAGCACCAATAGGATCGCAGAGCCTCATTGAATCAGTTATGGGGGTGAGAAGAGAGATCAGCGCAGACGGCTGAGAAAGCACAACAATAGGACGAACCCTCGAGGGAGACTATAAAGGCCAGGCCACTGAGGGTCCAACAAAGCGGGGAACAACTCAACGCTAGGAAAAAGGTTTCATCTACATCCGCTCAATGGCTTTCCTTTTAAATAAATCTCTCTCGCCAACTAGTCATTGACATTTAAGCTCACGAGTGCTGTGGGCAATTTATACATCAAGGCAGCCACTAATTGATTAGCCTCCGCTGATATTTCAGGCTTTGACAAAATGATTGCATCACCAACATCTGTGCAGAGTGTAAGACGGTGGAACATCATGAAACATGTGCTTCTATATACACACAGTACATACTGTATTCATCTCTCCACTGGTCTAATTCAGTCCTGGGATAGCAGAGGAAGCCGTAGTGGCTAAAAAGCAATAAGAGGAATGAAGGGGTCCTCAAACCTTGGTATTTGGAGGCTCTGTTCCACTGTTACGAAACTGACAATATGACAAGTAAAGCTTCTTCGCACAGCAGTTGGTGTGCAGGGTAGAGGCCTTCACGGGTCTACTCGGTTCTGAGGATTAGAGACCCGACCCAAGAGACAAACACTGGACCAAATTATAATATACTATTATAGTCTAATTAGGTCAGGCTGGGTCTCATTTTACTACCACTAGTCTCCAGTCCATGTGTAGGACTGTCTAGGACTGCAGCGTCGGTGTTCTCTCTATTTTA
>JBCAUF010000032.1:4759584-4773039 GCA_038406115.1 Haemulon aurolineatum
GCAATCAGCAATGCAAACAGAGAGTGAAAGTCTATTGCATTCATCATCTGTCTATCTAATGATCAATGATTTGTCCTCCGTAAAAGCTTTTTTTTTTATCCTGCATTCTTTGGCCAAATGCTGTATATTCAGACAGCATGTGTGATCTGACTCTTAATGTCCACACAAACCATTCGGTGAGACAGCGTCTCATTATTACACATTGATTGTAGTTGGTGTCGGAGAGGAGAGTGGGCCGCCTGCAGATGAAGCAGGATGCACAGGAGGAGGGACACAGTGTGCCCTGAGTGACTGCACTCGAGTGAAGGTTGACACAGGAGTGAGACATGTGCCTCTATAATAAATGTAGCACTTCAGGTTAAAGCAGAGGTAGGGATGCAGAGGTAGAGGGGTGGGGGGAGGGGGAGAGGAGTGTAAACCGCAGTGAGCAGAGCAGGAGGGAGTCAGGCTAGGGTGGAGGGCTTATGTAACAGGTTCAGATGCAGCCTGTACCTCCACAGAGGATAACGATTGGCAAGGGCAAAGGGGATCAAAAGAGACCTTCTCTGTGAAAATACTGACTGGACCACCAATCCAGGGACGATGGAGGCAAACAGCCACAGCTTAGGGAGGGCTGTGCTCCCTCAGTCAACAGTTAATATTAGGAGTTTTCACCGACTGAGAGGCTGCAGCAGAGCACAAACCAATGACGAGGCAGTTGCAACAGCATTTTCTGTGAAAATACCAAAATTGAAAATTAAATGAAATTAAAAAGATACTATATTTCAAAAGCCACCGCTTTCTAACATCACAGAGCGTAAGAGCTAGACTTACTGCTACTGACAGATGTGGCGTGTTGGAGGACTTAGAAAGTAGTCATTAAAATCAAAATTAAAGAACTAATTTTGCAGAATGGCCCCTGTCAGCAACATATTATCATATCATTGGATTAGTTGTATTTATATGTTTGATTAATATAGTTTAGTTTAAAGCTTTGCTGTATAAATGTAGTAGAACAAAAAGTGCATTGACCTCTGAAAGTGGACAGTGAAGTGGAAGTATAACCTCCAACCACTGCACATGCCTACATCATACACAAACATGTGCCCTCTCACCATTACTGTCACCACAGCTGAGAAAGTTTTTTTGTTTTTTTGTTTTTTTTGTCATGGGTCACTGTGTCCTTGCTGTCCCACCTCATCCCTCCCTCTGTGGAATAAATCAGCAGCCTCCCGCGCCCGAGCTCTGGCCAGAGCCAAGCTAGTTCTGAGATCACAGGGATTAACTTCGGCATATCTATGGTCCACACCCTGCAGGGCTGCAGGGACACAAAACACAGGGGAGTCATGATGATGACTTGGCTGGCATTTCCAGTTTGTGTTCCACAGCGGCACTACACTCAGACTCACAAGGTGTGGGCATTGATGTGTTTAGTTTGATGTCACAAGAAAGAAAAGAAAAAAACAAACATGAATCCAACTGATCTGCATTCACAAATACGCATTAAATCAACAAATATGCATTACGGAATTAGCCGCACATGAACATCCCAGTGAATCTCTTGCTGTGCTGAAAAGACCTTGCCGTGGTATGTAAATACTGTAAAAATGTACACCCTCTCCTCGTGCCATCCACCGTCAGCAGGACTGTGAGCTGCATGGATGATGGTTCCCCAATGCCTCCCACTGGCTATAATTAGGTGGTTCAACCAGCTGTATGTGTTTCTTAATTACAAAAACGCAGCAGTGGAGGGGTGTTGATTTGGAAACAGATTACCTGCATAGACATGAGGAAAATGGGAAAGAAAGCGAGATTAGTTGTGTGACTGTGCATGAAAACAGGGGGAAGTAGGAGGCACAGGTTAAAAGACACAGGCGTAAAAGCAGTGGCAGAGAGTTGTAGCAACGAGTCTGCTCTCTATATATCCTCCCTGTCTCACCTCTGAATGTTGAGCCGCCTGCCACAAAGGTGCATCGTGCGGATTAGTGCACAAGTTTGTGTTGCGCACTAATTGATTAAAAAAAAGTTGATTTGACCCCAAAAAACAAAACAAAACCCATTGTGGGTCAGCTGCTCTGAAAAGAACCGGTGAGAATGCAGACTGGCTGTGCGATTATCCCAAACCAGCTGTCATCACTTCTCTTTACCACCTGACAGCCACAGTTGTGCACCCCAGACAACCGGGGTGGATTTCAGCCAAAGATTTCTGGAGCCTATTTAGGATGTGTGAGCAATTCTGCAGAGGATTAATATTTGTGACGCTGCAAACTCTCTCAGTTCTTGTCTTGTTTGTTATTACACCAGTCCTGAGCCCGGGTTTCTCATTTTCCTCAGTGGTGTTTCGCAGTTAAAAGCGCTAATGCACCTCACAACGGCAGGACGACAGCCCTCTCCCATGTTGTTTCACTATCTGCATTACACAAATCTGCCCCACTGGGTATCTGACTTGATGTGTTGTGGAGAGACATTACTCGTGGCTCTGCACGTAGCTGCAGTCTGAATTTGTCCAGTTGTATGAATGTGCAGTAGAGTAACTTGAAACCTTCATAAATGCTACACTGGAACATCCAAACTGCAGCTTGTGACAGGAGGCTAATCTTATCCTGGACTATATATATTCATTTTTTTTGTCATTTCACAGCACTGATGTGACAGTTTGGGGACTGCTGGTTCTCATCATTATGTTAGAAACAATCTGATGAATTTAGTCAAAAATAAATATGTTGAGGGGACCTGCAGAGTTGGGTGATAATCATCATCAGCTTCATCAATATGATCAGAACTTGTCATTCCAATCACATGTTGAAAAGAAAGCAAACTGAAATGCAAATTAGGTTTCTTTTTTAGGATTAGGAATAAATTCTATTTCTCATTTCAGGCAAGGAGACATTTAATCATGACAAATTTTGTCTTATCCTTACAGTGACCTGCTCTTTATGAATGAGTGGTGCCTGAAGCTGGACAATTTGTACCATTGAGCTTTGTATTTTATTACTGGATCTGGAGATCTTGCACGCCACTGTACACCGTGTGCTGCTGCTAAAAAACAACTTTTAATGATGCAGCCCCCTCCTCCAGGAATAATGTACAGAATGGTCTGAAACTGTCAGAGCTGATTACTAGGGGGATTTAAGCTTTAAGGGTAGAGAAAATAGGACTTTAAATCTAAGTGGATGATCTTTTTTTTTTTTAAATGAAAATCCCCTTAGAAAATGTTTTTTTCCTTGTCCATTACCTTTTGTTGAACACTGTGTCCTTTCACTGTATGCAACAGCAACAGTTATCAGCAAAACATTGATTCAGCAGCTTTAAGCCATAGCATTGGAGAAGTGGTGGCATTTCAGAAAAACTCAAATAAGATCTCTCCTTCACTGCATTAACTTGGCCTTTCAAGGTACTTCACAAAGTCAAAGCAAATTGAAGTGAACTGAACTATGGATAAATAATAATTCACTGGAATTGAGAGAGCAGTACAATATTAACTTAAATCTTTGGGGTAAACACGGAGTTGTGCGAAAATGGTCAGGTTCGCTCTCATGAACTCAATGCGACAGGCGCATAAGGTCATTCAGGGATGAAGGACAAAAAAGCTGCAAAAGTTCATTCGATGATGAGAAACTTCTAATGTGCTAAAAAATGCTATTACTTGTTTGTTTTCCTCTTTGTGATCAAGGCAATTATGGACAAAGCTTAGCAGCACTTCATCAAGTTAAAGTCAACTGTTCTGTGCATTTTAATATAAAATGTTGCTAATTTATATGCAAATTTTTTGCTATAACGTTGTTTGGGACTGGTAGCTTGAGGAAGCTGCTTTTCAACAAAGGTGAATCTGGCCAAAAAAAATATAATCAAGCCCTGGGCAGGGAAGGTAGTGTATTAGCATGCAGACAAAGAATTAGCATCTGTTGTGTCTACCTTATGAACTGAATGTTGCCGTGAAGCAATGTGAAGCATGCACACATGCAAGCACAAACACAGGAAGGTGAAAGCAACAATATCTGCCTTTTCCTCAGTCAAGCACTAATCTGCTTTTAAAGGCCTAATAGGCATCCAGACAAAGTGCTCATTTGCAGCATTAACTCTGGAGAGCTGGAGCACACAGGTCTGGTCCTGCTGCAGTGAACAGTGCAGCTCTATGACAGCCGCTCTCATGCCGAGCTCCACCACTTTCCACCTCTGCATTCAACTCGGCTTTAATGCTCCTTTCAGAACAAGCCTCTCAATAGAGCTAATAGACCGTGGGAGTGAGAGCCAGAAACACAGATAATGATACACAGAGAGAAGGAAAGAGATGACCCACAGATCCGTATGTCTTCTCTGAGCTCTGTTATCTGATTTGTTTTCTGTCAGCCTTCTGTCTCATGCAACTCTCTCATATGTTATCTCCCACTTCTTTTCTCTCTTTATTGTCATCTCGTTTTCCTTTTATCTTCCTATTGCTCCGTCTAACCGCTGTCAAGCGATGCAGGTTGAAAGTTTTGATGTGTTGGTCCCACTTGTCTGATCTTTATCCATCTTCATCTTGATCTAAAGTAGATTTTAACTGATTCCTTGAAGACTCCATTTCCTTTAGCAGCATAGTGTTATATAGTGGAGTTGTAGTTTTTTCTTTATTCACAAAGCGATGGACAGCCACAATTGCCTTTGAAGGTGTGTTGACTGACAGCAGACTCAGGGTCAGTAGTCAGACCTGTAATCACTGGTCTGAATTTACTGACCTGAACTAAATCACATATTATAATTTGACTTTGTGCTGCAACAATTAGCATCGACTGACAGAAAATTATTCTGCCATTGAAAGCAGTTAACAAATGGCTGAAAAGTAAAAAATAATAAACCCTTCAAATCGGAGAGGATATGTTTCCCAACTTTAGAGCTGCTGTTGACCCCATGATCATTCAGTAGCTGTGCAAATATCACTGGTTCCAGACATAAAAAGTCATAAATGGGTTTGTCTTACTAACAACAGTACAATAATCACAGCAGACATTCTCACTTGTCATAGCAGGAAAAACACATGTATTACTAATAACTGAATTAAAGATCACTCTGTTCTATTCAAGTGTCCCAATAGGCCATGACAGTGTGACAGTGAGCCAGCTTGCACAGTGTCAGGACTTTGAAACCAAAGCAGCTAAATGTAATTCAGCCATTATTCATTTTATTTTTTTACGCCCAAAGATACAAAGATTATGGCTGCCTCACTGTGAAGCTTGCCAACTTGTTGACCGACCTCATGAATCTTATATGATTGTGTAATAAAATAAAGCGTGAAACTCTCACACCTTTTAAAAAAAATCTAAGTGCGTCTATTTTAAAACACGCTGTGTGTGAGTGTGGTGTAAGCACACAAACTCTGGTCAGTATTGGATCAAACAGCTATCAGAAATAGACTTGCCAAGAGAATCTCATTAGATGAAAAAATGGTTTATATGTTTTAATATACTTCAGCTTATCATCAGACGAAGCCATGGAAGTGCTGCAGAAAGCCTGTGCCGGCTTGTGCACAATCTGAAAAGTCATCCCCAATGCATTAACTACCAAAGACTTCAAAGAAGCAGTCGAGGACGTTCCTGAATTTTATCATTTTGCTATGAATTCTCTGAATTCTTTAGTAATTCAGGAAAAATAACAAAAACAAAGCCCACACTAACAGTACAGACCAAACGATAAAATTAACAAAAAGAGGGAGAAATACAAATCCGACCCGTAAGTAAAAACGGTTTGTCTGTATCTCTCCAAATAGGCCACCCCCCATTCTGATGACTTTACAAAGCTCACATCTATAAGCCTATGACTCATGTGCTTTTGAGAAGAAACAATTTCATCAAGTACAGAAAAAGGCTGGCAGCCGACATAACAGAGTAAGTAGACAGGGGGGTATAAACGGTGAAGTAATTATCATTGACCTCACAGCCGTCTTAGTTAATTGCCGTGCAGACCCCTGAAGAACTGCAGCTACAGGACAGAAAGAGAGAAACGGACAGCACATATTGTACTCACTTAAACAGGTTTAAGAAGAGAATAGAAGGGGGACGAGGGGAGAGGAGCTGAAGAAAAGAAAAGATATGAAAAGAGAGTGGAAATGGAGATAGGTGAGGTCAAAATGAGCAAGTGAAACGAGTTGAGATGCACAGAGGGGTGAAATTGTGTGAAGGCAGCAGAAAGAGATAAGGTAAAGGAGCTTGTGCATCATGTACCTTGCTGTGCTCAGCTCAGCGGAAAAAACACACACTTACATCTGCATGCCATGGACTTGAGCAGATGCACAGATGGAAATAGCTCATGGTGAGAAAGGTAAAAGAAAGATAGGAGTCCATCTGGGGCAGGATGGACGGAGGAGCCTTTCTGCACTCTACTTGGTTTGGCTGAGGTAGACATTTTGAGACATCTAATGTGTCCTGGAGGTTTGCTTTCTCATCAAACATTCAGCCTATTTTTATTTTTTTTTTTACCTGGGCTTTGCAGCAAACTCTCCTCCTGGAGATGGTTAGAGATGTGTGCGTGCTCTCGCAGACTGATTCACCGGAGAGGAGCCGTGTGTGCGACTGAATTTGTTATATGTTGCTAAGTGTTTATCCATGACCTTCTGACCTCTACCCAAGGGAAGTCATGAAAGCTGCCGCCAGAGTGCCGTACGGCATATCACTTAAATTGCATATACATGGCCAGCACAAGCAGCATGACCTTGATATTGAGCTAGTGCGTCCAAATAGCCCTGTTGCTCAATGAGGCATGGAAGTGTTATATGCCGTTTTTCTTCGTGCCATATAAACCTGAAGAAAGGCAAGAAAAAAATGTAGCCTGACTCTGAGAAAACAAAAAAGCCAATGGGTGACAAGCTTAGGCTGGCCCGTTGTGTCATTTTTAATTTTAGTTTGCTTTATTGGCATGAGACATAATGTACATCTGTGCCAGAATGTTTCAAGAAGAAAATAGTGGATAAAGACATTATTTTCTCACTTCCATCCCTCTTTCTCTTATACGCACACACACACTCACACTTCCTGGCCCCTCATTTATCACTATTATATTGACAATTTGCACGTCCCTATCAAAACATCAGCTGACAGTAAGGGGCCCATTACAGATGCCAGAGGGCCACCTGTCCTCCACAGGGCTAGTTAGCAAAGGCAGCGTGAGTTTAACCTTCAGCTAAGTGTAATGAAGTTTGACAGTGCTAAGCAGCCAGGCTTGCTCATTAGGCATCCTTGTGCCAGCTTGCCGTGGTCAGGGTCGCTCCTCTTGGTTTTCTCTTTCATCTCTCAGCTGCAGAGGCGCAAAGCCCCGCGGTCCCCTCATTAGACAGAGTTGCATTAATTCAGCCCAGCATAACACACAGAGCTGGAGCGGGTCCAAATAATCCCCCTCGTTTGTGTTTGTTTATGGGCACAGGGAGCCGAGTGCTTCGACCACTGGTGCAGCTGAGCGGGGCCCGTGTTTGGCACCATTTGGACTCCTTTCAGATGATGGAAGCCTCCGCTCACGCTGGATGACATTAGCCCACAGTTAGAGTGACAAAATGCTGCCAGCAGCTGAACCACTGACCTCGACAACATTTCAGCACCCCCGACTCACACCCCTAACTCCACCACACAAGCACACACACACACACCTGTTGGCTGCAGACCATGTTACATTGTAGCTAACCCTCTTAGGTACTAAAATACCAGCACTATCATGAAATTGAGATCATGTTTTATGTCGTCGCAATGACAATGGCAAAATGTGACATTTGAAATTTGTTATATTCATCACCAGCTTGAAGCAGTGTCTTGATATCAATATAATGGTCTCACTGTGATAAAGGTTCCTGCATTATATTATCCAATGATACTAGACCATCATTTTTGACCAAGAATAATAATATGACATAAGAGATATGCAGTTTCCAGAGGTGCAAGACACCAGTGTCTCTATATTGTTATTTAAGGAAAAGGCTGGTTGAATTCCAAATGGACAAAACATGTTCCTTGGTAAGCAAAAGGGCCACTTCGCACCAATATTCAAAACTGGAACAATCCACTGATCCACCTTTTTAATTCCTGATATCAAGCCCCATTTTAACTCGGGTATCTGCCAATAGTACCACATACCGCTCCAAAACCAGTGTCTGGGATAATACTTTATGTACGGTGACATAAGACCACGGATTATGGGGTCATTCAAAACTGCAGAATGACTGGATGAATCATAGAGGCAACAATTCAAACTGCATGATGATGCTGACATCACTTTGTGGCCAATACCTCTGCTTATTAAGTATCAGTTTCAGGCTAACAATGATCGTATCAGATGAGTGCACCCCTAAGTGGAGCCTGCTATCACTCAGAAATTGATTGACAGGTTTTCTGACACATACACACATTAGGAAGCAAATAAACTGCTCATGTCATGAGCTGCTGGTGGTTTGAATTAGTAATATTTATGAAGGCTTATGTATGATTAGCTGTGAAATGCTTCGCATGTGACACCTGTAACTCATGCTGTCAAAAATGTATCTGACTGGCTGTAAATGAAGGAGTAATGTCAATTTCATCAGCAACACTTCAGCACCATGGACAGCACTGACAGTGTTGGCTGTCAGCTCCAGGAGAGATCATGCACACTGTCTGCTTATCGTCACTTTGGCTGCTCACACTGACAATTAATTTATCTAATCAACTGATCAATCAGTTCTAATCTAACCCAGTGGACCCTAACCAGAAAGGAAATTAGGCCCCGGAGACATCTGGTATGATCAAACATCTATTTTTCCATTTAGAGCATAATGTGGCCTGCAACTGTTTTACTATAGCTGGAAAGATAACACAGGAAAGTTGTCATATTTCATACAAGCATGCATTTGATGAATACAGTGACAGTTAACCATCCTCTCCCTACTTTAGGAGGCAAAAGGCACTGACCTGACGCTGCTTGCATCCAGCCACAGATCTTGTACACGGTGGAGGTGCTGAGGAGGAAGAAGAGACTGAAGCAGCCGATGCAGGTCACCACCAGCATCATGGACATTCCTATGAAGAAGGAGGCGGCCTTGAACGCACCGGAGGGGATAGCGGAGAACTCAGTGAAGCTACCCTGGCAGGCCAGCTCCCTGGAGAGTCCGTCTCCGACGCAATAGTGAAAAAGGCCGAAGTAGCCGGCCTGCGGCGTATCCACGCCATCCCCGATCCAATAGGGCTGTGAGAAGATGGTCACGTTAACGATACCGAACAGGATGGTGAAAATGGCCCATAAAAGTCCGATGACACGGGAGTTGCGGACGTAATTGGTCTGGTACAATTTCGCAGCTTCTGCAGATGGTAGCATTGATGCGGCAGATCCAGGTATCATTTTATGCAATCCCGAAGACTTAATGAGTGTTGCGATCTGCCCGAGCAGCACACGGCGAGGACTTGCACATTCACGACCGCACGAACCGTTTCTTCACACGATCATTTCCCGGCAAAAGAGCGGGCGACGAGAACAGGCGAAAGAGAAATCTATCTATGCCCGTGCAACTGCAACAACACGGCAACATCTGTCAGGCGCGATCAGCTCATGACGTCGCATCCCGACGAGCCAGGCGGTGAACCGAGTGAGGAGCTTACACGGCGGAGCGCTTGAACCCCTGGATGTTTGGACGACAACTCAACAAAACTCAACGACTCTATAGCCCTCTACAGGGGCAGAAACAGGTTCCCTCCCACTTGCTCCGTGCGGCCGTCAGACGTGCACATCGCTGCCGCACCGTGTCGCTCACCGATGCCCTTGGAAAACCTCGGAAAAAAAAACACCGAGCGGCTAAGAGATGAAATTCACACAAACACACGACGCGCACGTATACGTGTGAATAGCGACACAGCCTTATGCCAAGCGGGTTGTGTTTTGTCTCTGAATGGATCGCGTCCAATAATAATAACACATCGCACGGCCCTGTCCTTACAAATTAACGCAGCCTATACCGTAATCACCATTCAGAAAATACGACGCCCACCCCCCTTCGGGATCGTTAAACGGGAATTATTTCTCCGGTTTATGACAGCATCACCGGAGCTGCCAGTGATGCTGGGCGTCAGAGAGAGAGGGAGGGAGGGAGGGGCGCAGACGGCAGACGCAGAAACGGACCCGTTATGTGCGTGTCTGTGCAAACACCTTGTGGGGGAGCGCTGCGTCAACATCCGACATATCAGTCAATCAATAAGTGAAAAATTGGGTTGGACGCTATCAAATCGGTGGGCGTTATATGTATATTTTTTTCTGTTATCAGGACAACAATCGTCCTGCATGCCAGTGTCACCTGCGGCGTAAAAGACGCAGCCAACACTGCTCGGATTCATGAGGCGCGCTGCTTTGCTGCCAGGAGGTTATGTAACACTTCATGAGGCTGCACATGACGGCCTGGAAAAAAAAAGAAAAAGCATTGGAGAAATACACTGTACATAGGGCTGCGCAGCAAATACTTGTTCCTCCTTTACTTGCTCTCCTTTCTCGAGAGAAGAAAGGAAAAATAAATCATCATCTGAAGCAAATAATGCTCCTCCTCCCACCAGCAATAGTGGCTCTTGTTGTATTTTGTCTATTTATGTCACGCAGACTTGGTGCCCAGCTTGCATGCACATACAGTAAGATACCAATTATTGTTACAGTGTTGTGGTGGAACTACTTCACATAAACATTTTATTGTACAATATTTGTCTCCTTGCCCAAGCTTTAATTCAGCCACAATAAGTCAGCAGAGATTTAGGACATTATAGAGAATATTACTCTGAACTACTGTAATCGTGAATTTGGTTTCATCTTCAGCCTCACCTAACAAATTATGTCCTCTCTTAACATTAAACTTAACTTACCCATAGTTGGTTGTGTTACTGAACATAAACATACACATGAATATAAACAGTTTTCACTTGTAAATATGAAGCAAACTTGTACATTTCCCACTTCTGGAGCAGTGCCATGTAAGTCTGGTCATAACCTCAATGACTTATCATGGGTTAAAGTTTAATCCTCATTATTTCTCACACCATTACCAGGATAACCTGACTATTTCCAGCTAAGACTAATACTTAGAGCTGCTTGATAAATCATATTTAAATCATTCTATGGGCTTATTTCGTTTCAGTACACTGTCCTTATTTTTGCTCCCTTGGTGGCTACTCTGCACAATGCCAGTTGCTCATGGATTAGTGCTTGGAGGATTTACTGTAAGAGTTCAGCGCTGATTTTTGAAAGCACAGATGGATTGGAGTCTATTCATCAGAGTGAGCAGAGGCAGTAGACTCATGACATCAGTGCGTCATTGCACTGAAATAGATGCTTCATCATTTGGTAAGGGCCTAAAAAACATTAAAAATATGTACAACCATTTAGGTGAAGTCCAGCAACAATGAACAATCAACATGCATCTATTCAAATGTGATACCTGTATCTATGTGCGTGTGTGTGTGTGTGTGTGTGTGAGAGAGAGAGCTGAGTCTAATCCAGCTCATTGTATTGATGGATGGTAGACACATTTAATAAAAATTTAATCATTCTGATGGAGACATGTTTTGGTAAATATCAGACTTAAAAGTAAAATGAGAGTAAACAGAGATAATGTAGGCTACACCAGCATCAATATTTCAGATAATGGAGTATAGGGTGAGGTGTTGGACTGAATTGCACTTACTCTCTCTCTCTCTCATCTTCTGCCCCAGTCACGTGCTGTAGGCCTGCCTGGATCAGTTCTGGGGTCAAGGACCAGAGGCGCCAGGAGTGACGTCATGGTATACGCAAGAGCAGCGTTTTGGGGAAAAGCTAAATTCGTTCGTAATTACGCAGCCCACAGAATTTTTTTTCAAGCTACCTAGCGTTATAGAGGATTTTTTTAGGAGTCCAGAAATATCTTCCAAACGGAGGTAAGTGTCGTCAAACCTGTACGACGTTTTAAAATTTAAGTTGTAACGTTAGTTTTCTAAGCTAGCTCTGTGACTCTAACGTATTAAGATCCAGGTCCGCAGGTAAGCTAACTGATCCTTATCTTAGCTTGAAATAAGCTAACTGAGTTTTTGTAAACATTAGGCTCTGTTCCCAACTTTTAATCCACTTGTGATGTAGAGTCAGTTCGTAGCTATTTACATATTTCACAGGGTGAGTTACTCTGAGCAGAGTAGCCAGTGTAACAATAACGCGGTCATAGTATTGTTACCAGTTGGGTAAACACAGGTGTTACCAATGATACTAATTAAGGTTCAGGTCAAACAGAGTCATATATTGATTATTATCACTGATAACACTCTTTGTTTACCCTCAGTGTCAAAGTGGCCTCTGTGAAAAAGGTTTATCAGGCGTGTCTCTTATTTTGTCTAAGAAAAACGCAAATTCACCTTCACACTACATACTAGGGCCTCAAACATAGCCATACTTCAATTTACACCTTACTGAAAGTCCAACTTCTGTGGTCTGTTTCGTTTTTACTTGCTGTCTTTGGTCTTTTTCTTGCTTGTTTTGATTACCCACACCTGAGTCTTGTTGTCTCATTTATATCCTTCCGTGCCACCTGATGTTTTCTCCACCAATCCGTGGTCTCCTCACTCCCCTCACCTGAACTTCTCCCTCCCTCCCTCCACCTGTCTCACGTCCCCATGTCTGTGTTTGCGTGTACTGTAGGTCCTATTTTCAGTTCAGTCTTTGTTGTGTCATCAGTCTTGTCATCTTGTCTCAAAACCTGAGTTGTCCAGTTTTGTTTTGTCCAGATTTTGTCCACATCTCTGATTTGGATTGTCTTGTACTTATTTTGGATTTTCATTAAAACATTATTCATTCAAGCTTCCTCAGCCTGTGTCTCTGCATTTAGATCCACCTGCTCTGTCACTTGCCCAGCATAACATTCACAGGCGTTTATACTGCCGTCTTCTGCTTCTTCTACCTCTTCTGCTGCTGTAAAATTAGCTCCTGAAAAAGACTGTAGGTAACCTTTTTTTCGTTAATTCAGAAATAGTTAAAATCCAGAAAATCCAGTGAGGTATTATTCTAAAGAAAAATCAGCTGAAGGAGCATCTCCTGATGCTGAATGCTTTGACCATCTAATGTTTTGTCTGTTGCTTTGTCGGTCCCAGCATCTACAGCACCCAACATCTCTGTTGTTTTTCTTTTTTCTTCTCCCTTTAAGTTCTGTGCTGCGGAAAATGAAAAAAAAAAAACCCAAACAAAACAACGTTGCCCTATTTTCTGCTGACATCTCAGCAACACCCTATTAGTTTACACTATCCACCTCATTAAATCAGGATGTAACACTGAGCTCATTTAAATTGACCTAATAATAATAATGATATGAAGACATTAGACCTCGCTAAATAAATACAGTGGTTGAAGTTTCTGCTGGTCCAATTAAATGTTTCTTACATCACTTTCTCTGCTATATTGTCCCTTCATGCTTTTAAAAAAAGTGAGCCTGGAAAAACTGGTGGAAAAGGCAGTATGTTGTGAATGCATTATTAAAATTAAGGGCTGCAG
>JBCAUF010000032.1:4885197-4895435 GCA_038406115.1 Haemulon aurolineatum
AAAGAGGGAGTGCTGCTGGACTACTCTACTGATGGAGGTGCACTAGCAGCAACAGCATACAGTGCATTGTGTAGTTTTTCTTTTGCATCATCATTACTTCAGTATACAGTTGTGCTCAAAAGTTTACATACCCCTTTTTTCAGAGAATATGAATGATAACACAAAAACTTTTTTCCACTCATGCTTAGTGGAAGTTGTTTATCAATAAATGGCTTCATCCAATCGCTGACCATGAGTGGAAAAAAAAGTTTTTGTGTTATCATTCATATTCTCTGAAAAAAAAAGGCCAAGAAAGCAAAAATTCTGCCGGGGTATGTAAACTTCTGAGCACAACTGTATCTTCTCTCCCTAACTTTTTACTCCGCCTCTGTTCCTCAGGTGTGTCCTGGACTCTGCTACATGAGATGGACTACCTGAAGTATGTGTCAGTGAGGAGAGATTACATCGTCCTCCCAGAGGGGGCTCTGACTAATGCTACTCGTCTGCGCTGGTGGCAGCCATTTACCATTTCCTCCGGCCTCGCTACCCCGAGCCTAGAGAGAGCCCAGTGGGCCATAGACAACATCTTGGTGGGGGGGTCAGACATCAACCCATCTACTCTGCTTGACACCTTTGATGACGGTGAGCTCTCTTGTGTTGATTTAGTCGGAGCTCTGACAACTCATTTGTCACGTCAAGCAATCTGGAAATCACTTTGACTCTTCCTCCTCTTCTGTCTTTATGTCTTTGCCTTTCACCAGAGGGTGTTTCTCATGAGGAGAGCTGGAGTTTCTACCCTAATGCTGTGCGCACTGCCGGCTTCTGTGGAAACCCCTCATTCCACCTCTACTGGCCAAACAAGAACCAAGACAGGACACATAACATCCTGGCCACCCGGGAACTCATAGTGCAGCCTGGATATATTCTACAGTTTAAGGTACAGTGAGGCAAGAGAGCCACAAGCCTGCTCTATTAAAACAGGAGAGGATTTAGCCCTTTACTGTATGTCTGTTATGAATTTGCAGATTGTTGTCGGCTGTGAGGCGGACACCTGTGAGGACCATCATTCTGTCCTGCTGCAGTACAGGAAGGATGCAAGGTAAGAAAGACAAGGAGAGGCTCACTCTATCATAGTTACTAGAAAAAAAAACAGATACACATTTTATTATTTGATGGTGCATCATTCATATTCCAGCAATTAAAAGCCAAACTTTAGACCATTCATCAATATTTTTCCAGCTGTTGTGGAAATATACATTTATGAATAAGCTGACCTGACAGTCAGAGCAAGTGGTGCACTGACCTCGTCTAAAACATCAGTGTCAAATAGCAGGTCAGCTGCCTCAGTAGTTTAAATCAATAGCTTCACTATACTTACCATTTAACATTATTTGAAATCATTATTTTTCTTTCGTAGGATGTAGTAGTTTTCAGCTCTCACTCTGTCTGTTTAGGTCTGACTCGTGGCAGCTGGTACAGTCAGAGTGCCTCCCCTCCTCGGTCAACAACGTGGGCTGCTCCCCCTTCCAGTTCCACGAGTCCACAATCTACAGTCCAGTCAACAGCTCAACATGGACCAGGGTCACTGTCCAGCTGCCCGACCACGTCTCCTCGGGGTAAGAGCACACAAATATTTTATTACAGACGATACTTTTCTCTGTTTCCAGTTGAAGCAGTCTTAGCCTTTTGTGATCTGTTGTATATTTCCAGGGCCACCCAGTTCCGCTGGATTCAAAAGGAGGGCACTGGAGAGCGACAGAGCTGGGGAGTGGACCATGTTTACATTGGCGAGGCCTGTCCGGGGCTATGCAGCGGCCACGGCTATTGTACAAGTGGAGTGGTCTGCATCTGTGATGAAGGGCACCATGGTGGGCCAGCATATTATATTAAATCTTCTAGATATACACACAGCTTTTTCCCGTTTGTACTGTTGAGAAGAAAAGTAAACATTTGCAACAAAACTGAGCGAAATGTTTCCATGTGATTGACACGACTTCTATGAAGAAACGTCTTGAGCATAGTTTTCCATCTCAGTTACTGCAAATATGGCCTTGCACTGTTTATATTTTCATTTCACGATCTGTGTCAGCTCCACCATCGACTGGCCTGTAATCTTCATTCTCCTGTTTTCATTATTTCCCCTCTCATCCCAACAGGTGACGACTGCTCCCTCTCTAGCAGCGACCTGCCCAGCTCCATCAAGGACAACTTTGAGTCTGGCAGCGTGTCTCAGGAGAGCTGGCAGTTGATCCAGGGCGGCGGAGTGGGCAGCGGCTGTGGGCAGCTCTCACCGCACGCCCACGGAGACTCACTCTACTTCAATGGCTGTAAGATGAGGCAGGCAGTTACTAAACCGCTGGACCTCACTAGAGCCAGGTACAGGTACTACCAAAACATACTGTACATAAACTAATTAAACACACACCAAGCTACCTCATAGCTACGTCAGATGAGTTATCTCTACCTTCAACTTTTAACGTGTCCCTCTCTCTTTCTCCGTCCTCCACTGTCTCCCTGCAGTAAGATCATGTTTGTGCTGCAGATCGGCAGCGTGGCACAGACAGACAGCTGTAACATAGCTCTGGATCAGGCCGACACAGTTGACCGGGCCGTGCTGCTGCAATACAGCGTCAACAATGGAGTCAGCTGGCATGTAATCGCCCAGCACCAGCCCAAAGACTTCATAAAGGCCCAGAGAGTCTCCTACAACATCCCACTGTGAGTGACACTCAGTTTAAGCTACGACATTTTCTAACAAGGCCCCATTTAGAAGGCTTTGAGATGAAACTAATGGCTTCATTAATGTCAATTAATCTTTAATTAATCCTCCATAAATGTTAGCAAGTCACTGAAAGGTAATTGAGTTGTCACTTTCTAGCAAACCAATAGCTAGTAAATAATCTACAATTCATTCACGATTCATCAAGCATTAATAAAGTCATCAGTCACAACTTTCTAAGCCTTCATAATGGTGCCTTGTTAGCAAGTGGCACTGTTTAAACCAGTGTGGCAAACTTCATCAGGCTAGTTTGAAGCTTCTATAACCACTGATGACCCTCACTGATGTTTCCCATGGTCTCTCCAGAGAGGCGAGGGTTAAAGGGGTGATGCTGCGATGGTGGCAGCCACGCCACGATGGTGCAGGACATGACCAGTGGGCGTTGGACCATGTGGAAGTAGTTCTGTGAGTACCCAATTCCCTGGCGGCCCACGGCCCCCCCAGACTGGCCCCAATAAAGAGCCCCGATCTGCCCCTGTCTCTACCTCTGCCTCAGCCTCACCTGTAGAAACGGTCCCCTGTACTCCACACGAACAAAGTGATACAGTATAAACATACATATATTGTAATAGGATCTACATGTGTGCTGCTTACCACCTACAACCGACCTCTCAGCAGTTGTTTAAAAATGCTCATCACGGCTTCTGGTGTCAGGCAAGCAGAATAGAAAAATGACTGCAGTGTGCTTTGCTGTTTGTGGATGGCTGTTATGTGTACGACAGCTGCTGTCAGATCATCATATTTTCAGTGTCTTGTAGAACCCATGCATCCCCCAGATAAACAAGTTGTCAAGAAGTTTTTCCCCCAAAACATCTAAAAAAAGCCTAAACTGTCTTAAAGTACAAGACAAGGTCATGGATAAAGTCGCCATTTGTTTTTGTACTGAAGCTCTCGCTAGATGTGAAGCACCCATTTAAATATTACAGTATTTACTCATTTACAGTTAGCCAGTCTGCACCCTCAAGCCATTATAAAGCATGACACAGAGCACAGAATCAAGACAAGACTGCATACAGTGCAGGAGACGGTAAAGATGGCCTCTCATCTATGACAGTGAGTCTTTGTTCTACTGTGAAGTCACGCGTTGTCACACAGGCTTACAATCTGAGTGGTCTATTTATGTTTCATTTTCACATTCATTTCGTGTGCGTAAAAATGGTCCTGCATTTCATTCTACTGGGAGCGAACAAATTCTAAATTTGATTTTATGCCATTTGAGAACACCTTGCTCACTGATTCACTGATTATGTCTCTTTTTCTTTCTTTCCCTTCTTACATTTATATTGCATTTTAGTCTGTAACCAGGACCAGTAAACATTTTCTCCACGTGGAAGGCAATACCAGTTTTCAAATCAAAATGTCAAAGCTGGAGCTTCTGCAGGGCACTGAAGATATCATGAACATGGTCTATACTCAGCGAGCATATTCTTAACACGACAGTGTCATAAAGCATTTTGAATGCATTTTCTGCATGTTGCTGTGGGTATCGGAGCAATGCTCCCTCTTGCGTGGGTGCTGATTGTTCATTCAGATGTGTACCCAATGCATTTCAAATGCTGCATACTGTCACATAAGGCCCTCTGATACATCATGTACAGTACAGCTGATAACAAAACTTGCACATACACACACAAAAAAAACACACACACTTGCGCCTAACCTGAGCTGTCCCTGGTCTAAGTGGTCGTGACCTGTCCCACTCCCCCCCTCCCCCTCGCACTCGCACGGTTTTCAACAGTGTCTGCTGAAAAGAGTGACCATGATCCTCACACTTTGCTCTGTTGTTTATTTCTCTCTGTTCGCCACTCCTCCACTCCTTCACACATTCTTCCTCTCACTCCTACTCCTGCTCAATCTTTTCTTTTGCTCCACACGCCTTTCCTCCCTGCTGCTTAAAACGTGTTTGATCATTGTGGTCATGCTCACTCCTCTGCCTGTGCCGCATCATATCCTACCTTACTTCACCTTCCTCCTCCTCCTCCTCCTCCTCCTCCTCCTTCTCCTTCTCCTTTCCTTCCTCAAAACTCGTTCTTTCCCCTTTTCTCTTTTTCTCTTCCTATTTTGGCATACAACGGATGGATTACTTCTGTATATCTTGCTCTCTGACTTCACCTCTACCTGTGGTTATCTCTCACTCTCTCTCGTCTTGGTTACATTTCTCTGCTGTCTCCGCCGACTACTTCTTCTGCTCTACATCCTTCCTTCATACTCTTTCTTCCTCATTCTCTCTGTCTGTCCGACTCACTTCTCCCTCCTTGAACCTCTGACTATCTTTATGCCTCTCCTCTCTCCTCCCTTTTCCCCCGCTTTGGGCCCCTGCCTCCCCAGGCCGGGGCTCCTACCCCCCCAGACCTTTCTGCGAGACAGCAGTCCCCTCCTCCTGCTTCTCCCCTCTCGCGCTCTAACCTCTGCTCTCTTCTGTATTCTGCTCCCTCTGGCATGGCTGTAGTGTCAGGTAAGTTCTCCGCCTCTTCCTGAATGCAGCCCCCCCCCCTCCTCCTCCTCCTCCCTCACCCTCCTCCCGACCTTTTCTTCTCCCTGTTACACTGTGCACACCCTCCGCCACTCTCACAGACACACCCAGCCCCCCCCCCCCTGCCCCATCATCATCACCACAGTCATACTCATGCCCTCGCTTTAACTCAAGCACCAGGCAGGTCAACAAGCGGGCCAGCTGCTCACAGGTGGAGGCTCGCTGACTAAATGCTCCAACACAGAGACCTAAAGAGACAGCTCTCAGCACAGAAAGCAAAATAATATTCATAACAAGTCAGTGAATAGAGGCATAAACAGGGCATTAAAATCATTTTACCCCAAAAAGGTTCAACAGAGCGTCAACTGATGAAAACAAATTCCTGTTAAATGGTGTTGATTTTGAATGCGCAGTTCACACAATCCTCGATGCATTTTAATACAGTAATTTACATGCACAAATGTCAATGGTGCTGTGTTGTGTGTGTATGTGTGATGTAATCCATCACTATACTTATATCTGTTTGTTTTGTTCTTGGTACTACCTCCACTGCAGACTGTCGTAGTGTTTTTGACCTATAGCTGCTAATTTACAAGCCAACACGCACAGTTCAATGATCCGACTTGAAAAAGATTACGGATTGTGGGTCCAGCATTTACCTCCCTCCAGCCCAAGCACTGAAAGTCCTTTTTTTTTTTCATTCATATACCAGCATCATTTGCAATGCAGGGCATCTCGCATCACTAATTTCAAATGAAGGCCCATTTGATGGGAGACTTTCATCTGACTAACCTCCTCCATCCAGCTCCTTGCATGGCTTTACGGATCGACTGTTGCAACAGCTCTCCATCCTCTTTTTTCCACTCATGGCTGTCTGTCTGTCTATGGACAACAACAACATGACTCTGAACCAGGAGCTGCCTCCTCACTGCCCTCTAACTTCAGTCAATAATCAATAAAACAAGTCTTCACACACTCACACACACACACCCACACACACTCTCTCCCTCTCTCAAACACATGCAGTTTACCAGCCATCACCCGCCCATCCGCCTTCACACTTCCAGCTCCACGGCATCACCCATCACACACACACAATCGCGCACACACACACACACACACACGCACCATCCTCCACCCTACCCCACCCCTCCTGATCCCCCAACCCCCCCACCCCCGCTTCGCAGAGGCCCCTGCCTGCCCTGGCTGCACTCCCGGCTCACTGGCACCGCCCTGCTGGATGGAAGAGGCAATGAACAGGCTAAGCAAGAGAGATCCTCCGCAGCTTTTCTCCGTGACTCTTAGTTTCAAAACCCAACCCCTTCTCTGCTCACAACCCTGCACTTTTACAGCTTTGTTTTAGTTCTTTTTCTTTTCTTCCCAGTGATGGCTGTTGACTCTGACCTCAAACACTCAGTGTCAGAGTTTCCCTCTAGTATCTGTGGTAGTATGTCTGTAGACTCTGTGTCCCATGTCTTGTCTTGTGACATTTGGTCTTGGATACATGTAGCTAGTTATACCGCCATGTTCACCGTCCAGCTGCTCATTTTTGTGCAGAGCGTAAACAAATCCAGTCGTGTAGAGTAGCGCCACCCATTCTCCGAGCCATGAGACCCATACAGCTGTTGAGTGTTTGAGGTTATGGCTGAAACATGATTTAAAATGCCAGCATGAACCTACATAGGCGTGAGTGAGTACGAGAGCTGCATTCGACCATCCGTGCGTTTGCGTGCATGGATTGAGAGTGTGTGCATGGGAGCGCGTGGATTCGCAGTGCCCTCTACGCGGTCACTAACGTTCACACTCCTCCTCTTCCCCTCCCTCTTTCACTGTCTTTGTATCCCCTGCAGCACCCGTAAACAAAACTACATGATGAACTTTGCCAGACAGACCGGCGCGCGTCACTACTACAGCCGCAAGAGGCGGGCACTGCTACAGCGTGCCTGAACCCACCAAGAAGGGATTCGCCCTCTGACCTGCCAATCACACATCGACCCGCCACGCTCATCCTTCTCCTCCTGACGACATGTCGCCCTGTCGAGTCCCGTCCACCAGTGGATTCCAGTCAGCCTTAGACTTCCCTCACCCACCTCTCCCTACCCTCCGCCACAAACACGGGCCTCCCAATCAGTTTACGCCAGCCAGTCAAGGCCTTCCCAACCACACGGGTCAGCGGGAATGAAACTCAGAAGAAAGGAGTGAAGCGGTCATTTTGTTTACTTTTTTTCATGGACGGTCGGGGTTTCTAGTTGTTTTTTAATTGTTGCTGTGGTTCCTCTGATTCCTGTTCCCACCTCCGATTACCCCATCCCTCTGGCTTACCTCCCCGTCACTCCCCCTTCCCTCTCCTCATCCTCCTTTTTCCTACCACACTGTGAAATTGCGAGATAATATATCACTGCTGAACTGACCAGCCGATTGGAGAGTTGCCTCCCAGTTCCACTGAGCCGCCGGGGGGGAGGACCACTCCACTGCCGCCAACCCAGTACGCCAGGAGAAAGACCACGGTGATGATGCTGACCATAAAGAGGAATAACGGTGATGAAGAAGCTCAAAAAAGAAAAAGAAAAAGAAAAAAAAAAAAGAGTACTGTGTTCTTGCTGTTCTGTGTGTCTGTGGGTTCTTTTTGTGATGAGTTGACTGTGGTGTTCTGTTCATTTGTTTGTTCGTTTTCTACTAATTCATATGCTTTTAAGGGTGGGAGGGGAGGGGAGGGGGGTGCTGGGTTCTGTTTCCTTTTTCCTTGTTTGTCCGGAACGGATGTGGGCAGGGCGGGAAAAGCCCGGCCTCCACGTGAAGAAGGAACGAGAGAACGATTTGCACGACGGGAAAAGGAGAAAATAAGAAAAAAATTAAAGACTGATTTTTTTGTTTTTTTTTTTAAATCATTTTTTATATATGTTGGTTCCCGAAAATACAGATATTTATGGTAAATGGTTCTTCACGTAACCTATTTAAGATGCACTGTGCGTGAAATCTGTATGTTATTTTCTAGTGTTAAGTTATTAGGCAGTCAAGCTCTCAGACTGCATCATCTCCCCTCTTCCTTCTCTTCCCTCTTCTCTTGTGCCGTTTCCCCCTTCCCATCTCTCTCTCTCTCTCTGCTGATTTCTGAAACCTGGAGGTGAGGCTCTATTAGTGTTGTTTTTTGAAGTCTGTGTAATATGGACCCTCTGCCCTCAGTGTAACTCCAGTATAGCAATCTCCTGTATATATATGTATATCCACTATGGGGAGACCCAGCAGCCTTATAAAAGGGAAATAAAGAACTGTCCAAACCTCATACTGTACACATTGTTTGAGCTGGTCTGGTCTCTTTCACTCTTAAAAGATTAGCCTTTCATTTATTTTCACTTTTCTTATTGTCAGCAACAAACATGTTCTCAATATAAAATATGGCACTCAATATTTTCTAACTTCCCTTTCCTGTCCAAAGCCCAAAGCCCTTTGAATCTCATCAAAAAATAAATAAGTAAATAAATAAATACACTGGATTTGTTAGGGACTAACTAGGGATTCAGGAGCAAATGAATACACATTTTGTGCTCCAACAAGTATTTACAGCACAGGGCAGTATATTTGAGATACATTTAGGAACAGTATCCTTGTTCACTGTGATGAAGGAGCATGTCACCCAGTGCAACATGGGATTTGTTGACAATAAGAAAAATACAATACAATATTGACAGACGTGTGTGTGTGTGTGTTGGTGTGAGAAAAGAAAGTGTCCGAAACCATTCAAAAGATCATAGAATATAATTTCTTATAGAAAATATTTATTTTTAGACAATAAAACATGATAAAAACCGATTTTTGTTACTAAGATACTGTAAAACAAACAAAAAACATGCTGAAGTCTGTGCTGTCACCTTGGTGCACACCTCAGTGTCTTCAGACTGGGCATTCACCACACACTTCCACAGGCCCTCTGCATTACTTCATGCTGAGGCCACAGAGACACCAGAGCGCTTGCTCGCTAGGTGTTGAACTAACCCTTCCCCCTTGACATGGACCCCTAAAGATACTCATAACATAGCACATCAGGGGTCTTTCAGTCACAAGCTGCCGGTCATCACCGCTACAGTCACAAGTGTTAAAGTGAGGTAGGCGGATTTGGCTGAGACACCCAGGCAGGAGTTACAGTACGGCCAATCACAGCAGCCATAGCTCATGGTATAGATGGTTCCTTTGAGGCGGATGCTGTGCACCTGGCTGCAGTCCCTCTCCGCCATGCAGCCCCTGGCCGACAGGGCGCTGTGGTTTCCATAGCGACCATCTGCCTTGAAGCACTGCTCAGCAGGAGGGCATTCTGTCACGATAAGCTCAAATGTCTCCTCCTTCTCCAAGATGGGGCTGTAGTAGCAAAGCAGGTTGTCACACAGCAGTGAGGGGAGTTGAAGGTAGAACCACAACACAGCAACACGCAGGAGCAGCTGCATGTTTGGCCTGCAAGCACAAGATTATTGAATTTTGGTCTTTTACTAGCATGGTATAATATTGTGACTATGAAACAAAATGAACACATCAACAATTTTGCACTACACTCTCATAAAGTAAGGATACTTGTGTGAGACAGATTAAAAAAAAAACAAACAAAAACAAAAAAACACTGGATCCTGCACTTCCCATGATGCAACTCAATGGCATCTAGATCCTTTCTGCCCCAAGTGTTTATATTTTCAGATAACATGAACCACGTTTGAAATTCCACCACCAATTTGTAACGCAGACTTTCTGTTAAACAAGCCAGGATCAAGTCATATCATTTGAGTAATTATCTCAGACTTGATAAAACCTCACTTGAGTCGCAAAATATGTAATACAACAGTTTCTGTAGCACTCCACATGCTTAATATTGACTTTTATTTGATTTTAATCAGTCCTATTTTATTACTTGTCATCCCATTGTTTCATGTTATTCTTCTTTTAAGAACATCTCTAAAACCAAAGAAATTCAGGAAATTAATTGATAGAAAGTTCTTATCCTTGATTTTTCTGCACAGCTGT
>JBCAUF010000032.1:4983781-4997054 GCA_038406115.1 Haemulon aurolineatum
GTGTGTGTGTGTGCGCTCTTTTCGCTTGATTCGTAATTGTGCTGGGAGGGAACAATAAAAGCGCCACCGGCCACCTTGCTTTCTTTACATCCGGACCGTGACATCATCGCCTCTCGGGTTTCAGTGTCTACACTACGGGCGCACGCGGCGCAGCAGTCAGCGCGAGGGCTTCAGCCGCGTGAGCACAGCAGCAGCAGCAGCAGCAGCAGGAGCAGCAGAGGCAGAAGCAGCAGCGGACCGAGCGGACTTCACAACACAACGCACGCTTCTTCAAAGTAACAAGAAAACTCCTCACGTCGTTTCATCTGACGCTCACAGCTGGATAAAACGGCGACTTGTTTTTCCTGCTCCGTTTGACTTCACCGCAATTGTTTAACGGACCTTTATGGAAGCTTTGCATTGTAAGTAAAAGAAAAAAAACCCTGCAGTGGGGTTGATATGTGCGTCGCACGTTGTTGGACGGGGTTTGCTCTTTACGCGATGATCTGGGCTGTTTAGCTTGACGGTCGATGCCATCAAAAGGCTATTAACATGCAGCCTCTGTGATTGCCTACTGTATTGCAGATATAACCAGCTCCTGCCAGGCTCCCAGTCAGCGTTTTGTTCCTCACATGGCTTCATGTGCAAACAGCGTCTCCTGCACTGGACTTTGTCACCGTTTGGTCAAGGCAGCTCTGTGTTATCAAGTACGAGGGGGCTGTAGACTTTGAGTTCACATAACGACATAATGTTAATGCGACATTACTCATTTTTGGCGATATTTCTCCATTTAGTTCTAATAGTAATTTCTCTCCATTCTAGATGATAAAGGAAATTGCGCATATTTGGTGTACTGTAATAAGAAACCTCTTTCCTATACCCTACTTTGGACCTGCTATGGCAAATGGAAATTGCAATTTAAATTTATTTTTATCTTTCATAGTTTTGAAATCTCATATACTGCTAGTCCGTAAAGCTGAGCCCCAGGAGTTTTGAGCGACAACACTGAGAGCAAACCCCTGGATGGAAAAATACTTTTGCTTTTCTCTCTCACTTTCTATTTTGTCTTGTTATTATTTTGAGTTTCAGCCAGTCTGATTTGTTTGGAAATCTATTGTCAATCAGAAAGGCTCGCCCTGCCAATATTAATACACTGTTATCAAAATAGCATTTTCATTTCCATTTTTCTGAAGTGGTGGCCTTCAGTCCTGAAGTGCCACTGTTTTTCTCCCTTGACAATATTCCATTACTTTGTGTCAGATGATGTTTTCTATTCCTGACAGCACTGGGCAGTGGTTCTGGATGATTTTTAAAAGCTTTTATCTGTTAATCACAGACAGTTAAGCTATAATTATAGCATCACTCACTGGCTCTCATGCCGTGACCTACTGTAGACTACAGTAGGTCCTCTCTTTAATAAACAATGTAGACCAGATCATAACCACCAGATCTGCTAATCAACATGCAATTTATTGTATTTGCGACTTTGATCTTGCAGTCTATGCCAGCATTCCTGAAAACACACACAAGAAGCAGCTGAACCTGTTCCTCATTAGACAGTAGAATGTGTTTTTAGGCAGGATGCTGGCTGTCTTACGTTGTTGAACTCTCATGTGTAGTCTACAACGCTAGCCACTGTTTTTATATCTACACATGACAATATGGGAAATCTAAAGATAATTTTGTTCCCTCACGTTGGTGTTGTTTGATGTTTCTCTGTCTGTTCTGTTCTGTCTTGTTGCCAAGACCCTGTCTGTATGGTTTGATTGGTTCCATACTAAGTGTGTACTTGCATACAGCACAGTCATTCGCAGTGTGTAACTAAAACCCCCTCTGTTTATTAAACGTCATAACTTAGGTGTAGCATGTGCTTAGTGTTGCTATCACTGCACAGAGCATAAAGATTAGACTGACACATCGCAAACCAACAGGGTGAGAGGGAAGAACGCTCCTGTCTCCGTGTGAGCTCATTCAGCCAACATTGTACTCAACCTTTAGTCTTTCCCACTTGGACCTGGAATCATCCATGTTTCAGCAGCGTTTCCTACAGACCGTGTGCTTGAGTTCAGCCTGGGGGCGGGGCGCTCCGTCATCCAACACTTGAGCTGACTGCAGATCAGCATTGCACTCTCAAGCTAAGTTCTGTTTAAGGAAGTTATTTTCCCGGCCTAAATGATTTTACATCAAAGTATGAAACCATTCTTGCAGACTCTGTAGACAGTCCAGTTCCATCTGGATAGACTGTGAAGTGTCAGACATATTCAGTAACAAATCTTGGATGGAGCAAATCTATTCAGATGGGCCATCCAGATAAATCTTATATGTGGGGAGACATTGATATTATTAGAGCAAGTCCGCAGTAATGAATATGTACAGATGCCCTGTTATTGGTTGCTGGACCAGCCTCAGCACTGAGTGGAGGACATCAAGGGGAGAGGAGGGCGGAGCCGCATTTGATTTCAGGCTTTGAGATAAACCAGCAAAATGGAAAAAAAAAAAACTGCAGCGAGGTGTCCACTCCCATTTTCAGCCACTTTACTGGTTCCCATCTAAAGGCCCACCATCCACATGTTTGTATTTTTACTGAAATGTGGAGAAAATGAATGGAAGAAGTTGCCTTCCAATATGTGAACTCAGTTTCTCACTTGATTGCTAAGTGTTTATTTTACTTGATGGCAGCAGTGTGTGTGCATACACTTTGTAAGAAAATTTCAGTAGGTGCATGGCACAAGCTTGTGTCTGTAGCATTTTAAAAGAAAAAAAAAAGAGTTTAGCATGAATTCAAATGCCTCTCAGTTTACTTGCCTCCTTACTCTCCAGTATGCTGTAAAAAGAGGAATGAACCACTGAAAGGAACTTTTTCCACTTCCCATTTCTCACAAATAGTTGATGCTGTAATGGTACAAAACAAAGCTGAAGGTAATATTTTAGATCTTTTTGCACATCTTTAAGGAATATTAGTCTGTAGTCTTACTGTACCAGCAGCCTCCCAGCCTTCCACCCATCTATTCCTTTAAGGAGATGACCTTGATTAGAAGAGTCTGAGTACTATTTCTGGTGCTACACTTCTGCTCTTTGTCCTGCAGTGGACCTACATATCTTCACGCAGTGTGGATGTGATCTCTGTCCCACTTTCAGGAAATTAAAACACAAAAATCAGCATTACGTTTCTGCCTTAAGGTATTTTTCATATACATCATCTGCCATGAAAGCCACGCTGAGTCCTATCCTGCTGTTGTCTTTAATGAAGCCTGAAATTGAGTGTTGAATGATTAACAGAGGGGGGGGGGGGGGGGGGTTACTGACACTAAAAGTAAAGATAGAAGCTTGATATGTGTGGTTAATGTAATGTTTGTAATTTCTGTTTCATGAATAGACCTTTAAGGAATAAGTCCTTTTGTTTGATGAGGAACAATTGTAGCATGCTGGCCTCTGGTCAGAAGATCACAGTGAAGCTTGGTTTTACATGACCACAAAGCAATGCAATTCATCAATACAAAATTTTGCTTCTTTCAATCAGTGCTTTATTTCTCCTCGGGAAGGCAGCTTGTTTCCATGGCTCTGAAATTGTCTTGACTCATCCGTTCAGCTGTGTCACCTTGACACACATTGCACACAGTCACAGCTGCTTCGTGGGGGCTGCTAATTGAATTGTTTGTGGACCAAAAAGAAAAAAAAATCTGATTTGTAGCCCGAATGAGCAGCTGTTTTCTGTGGTTAAGCAAAAAAGGTCTAAGGTGAAAGTCAAAGCTTAACAGGCATACAGCTGAGGCTACCGGCTGTGCTCACTGTTATGATGACTGTGGTGTGGTGCAGGTTTTCCACAACCTTTCCTTGGTGATATGTGCCCAAATTAGCAAGGCGTATTACATCAGTCCAGGTTTTTGCCATTTTGTGATAGCACAGTGCTTCATGTTGCTGCACAGCATTTCATGTGGCCTCTCTGGGACTGCAAAGCCCCTGTTTTGTCTTTTTTGTCTCTTCTCCCGCTGCCCTCCACATGCCCACTCACAAACTGCCTATTCTGCTAATTCAGCCCCGGCTTTTGTGAGGAGGGCTATTCATACCTCCAGTCAATGTCCATGTGGCATTGAGGAGTTCCACTGCAGCCAACATCTTTTTTTTTTTAAATGCTAGTTAAGAGTACTCACCTGATAATGTGAAAGCGCTAATCAGTGCTCACTGGCCAGCGTTTAGTCCAAGTTCCTTCCTGTGTAATAGGATTAGATTTATGAGCATTAACAGGAGGATTAATTATCACTGAAAGGCTCTGTTTGGTGATTTGCAGTTGGATTTGTTCAAGGGACCAGGTTTTTCTGCTGAAAAAATTGGCCTGTAGGTTCCTCAGTGATGTGCTGGCATTTAGAAACTAAAATGTGCGTGATCTCGAACAGTGACAAGCACGGAGTTCGTTTTAAATGTCACCCAGCAGTCTCATGCCTAAATGCATAGATAATAGTGATTCAGAACACTTGTGCAAGCAATTGTTACTTACCGCGTCTTACAAGCAGACTCAGGAAGCTGAAGTGTTTACCATGCGGCGTGGTAGAAATAGAATGGTATGATTTCACTTGCACAGCACTGCTAGGATAAGGGTGTGATCCGACTGAGCAATGTGCTAAAATGTTCTCACTTAAGCTACTGTGAGGGCTGTGATTAAAGCATTTACAGTGCTGCATGGAGGATGTGTCATTAGATCATATCCTTGGGAATGGAGGCTGTATTGCTTGATTGCTCCGACCTGCGCTGTTCACTTCTTTGCAGTAGGATGCCCAGTCAGTAGAGGACTTGGAGCAGCCTGAAAGACTCTCAGTTAAAAATAATTAGGATAGATTTGCTGTGGTAAAGTTGTATGTATTTATAGAAGTTGTGTGTGGACAGACAGAAAGGCGTGGTTTTCCTAGCTTGTGGTTTCCCAAAGTTAAAAAGCAGTGGTTAAAAGCACAGAGCTCGAAGCTTGTAGCGGCATCACTGCTGTGAGGCAGACAGATGCAGATAATAGGATCCTGTAATATAAGATGTGCTGCATTTGACTGTGTTGTTTTTCTCTAATACAACAGCCATATGTTTCAATAAAACCATATAGGCTAACCTAGAGCATCCTACCCTCTACAAAATATGCAGTGGTCAAATCAAATTGGCATTAATGGATGTGATTCAGAGTCTCAAAGTCTTACACATCAGTTAAATCAAATCATATTCCTCCCACTCTCATTTTCCATGAAAAATTGTAGGTTGTTTCTTTTTTTCATGAGGTCACCCACATGCACATTAATCACATGTAGTTCCTTACTCACTCTTTATAATGAATTTTAGAGAAATGACTTCAAGCTTTTTAACGCAACAGAGCATGAGGAAATCCCCCTCAGATGTTACAGTTACGCAACACTGAAAAAATTTACAAAACAATTGACCACGAGGAATAGTATCTTCCATTGCACTCTTTTGAAACTATGGCTGTAAGGATGTAAGCAGCTCCATAAGGATTCTGTAAGGCTTGTTGTTTTTAAGATCTACCTTTACTCCACCTCAACAGTTAAACAATTTTGTTTTTGATCAACTTTGAGCTGTTGAATGAATCTTAAAGATAATATCTGGGGAGAATGAATGGCTGCTTTTGGCTTCACAGATGACATGACTAAGGTGGAATGCTAAACCAAATGTTTGACCCCACCTCACCTCTTTAAAAACCCATCAAGTGCAGATCTAAATTCCAGGTTTGCTTTGGTTTTCAAGTAAAATTATTACACAAAGTAACTTCCATTGGGGCCCCCAAACTGTGGTGATAAAATCCAACGATTTGTTGTCATAACTCATGAAGACCTTTCCCCTCTCTCTAATGTAAAGATCCTTTTTGGAGCCCCATAGTTGTTTGTGGTTAAACTGTAGAAGAAGGGGAGTGAGGGATCAAAGACCCACCCAGAACAATAAAACCTAAGCCTGTGAAGTGTTGACCCCCCCAGACCTTAAGCCCTTCATTACTGCAGCTCACTGCTAATTGTTGTGGACAGGACAGGACAGGACAGAACCCAGAAAACTGGCCAACCTTCCTCACTACAGGGTGGTCAGCTCTTAGCCACTCCTAGATCCTCACTTCTGTACATCTGAGGTCAATAAGCAAGGAGCCTCCTGGTGCCCTTCACTCAAACCCGCCCAATAAACCAACAACTCCCTCTTGAAAACAAGAAGAAATCCTAAACGTAAATGAAGAGCATGCAATGTTTTTGCCATCTACTGAAGCAAAAATGTTACCATATGCTCCCCTTACCGTACAGCCCCGTGATTTTATGCTAACTTAATCTTGACTGAAGTGACCACAGACCACATCCTCCAGAGCATGTGTGACCATTTTTAATGGTGCTGTAAGCGAAGACTAGTTGGCAGAGCTATTTTGAAAAACATATTCACTCAAAAAGAGATTTGATTTTGAGCTGGTAGCAGCATCAGTTGATCTTGATGTAACAATGGCTACTGTCATCAACTTTGATCACATTAGCATCTAATGTTTTCAAAGGGGCCTCGTGTTGTGTGAAACAAGGCAACCAACCCACATATTCTGTCAATTGTTTTGCAATATAATCCTGTCATATTTGCAATCAGCTATTGATGCAATGTGGAGGCAATATAATTGATTTTGAATGATATACGCATCTGCGATGTGGGATGCCTTCATCCTTTTCTCTGCGCTGTCAGACCTGTCACAGTGGTATGCTAAATGTCGCTGCTGTATAATTTAAATGGGATAACAAAATAACTGAAAGAGGAGTTCAAAGGAGACAACCACTGATTGTCATGGGCCTCTTTTGTAGGTTGTCCAGAAGGATTTTTCTGCTAAACAGGAAAATGTGTATTGCTGTTACTCATCCTGTCTATTTTTTGCCTACACACAACCATAGCCATCATGTTCCTTCATAGCCCCCATGTTTTCCACTGAGGTTTGAGGACTCACTGTCCTCCCATACCACATGGATCATGTTGGAAATGTTTAGGACCTTCTCAAATAGCTTCCCTCCAAATAGTTTGAGGGACTCTTTGATGTCACACACGCCCCTCTTAAAAACACTGACCTTACACACGTGTCAGTCTCCACATCTGCAAAAACTTTCTCAACGTCAGGAGGGCCTTTTATATTTTAGAAATGCAACCCAAAGAACTTTGGTCAACTTCATCTTGAAGGTGGTGTTTTGAATAATAGCTTTGAATACTAAGCAAAGAGATGAGTAGGTGTTCTAATATAATCCAGGACAGATCAACGGTGTGTTTGGTGCTCCTGGAAGATGGGAAAAAGAGAGTACTCAGGGCAATCTCAGTGCTCATAACATTTAGCAAAATAAGTAGGGGAATCTTAAAAAGCCTTTATTACAAACAAAGGATTTGACATGTGATTGATTTTTACCGTGGAATTTGTCCTCACAGTATATCTGTCCTCTCCACAGGGAGGACAGGAGGCATGGTGAGCTGCTCAGGATTCATGATCATGATTAATTAGGCAGAGTTATCAAGCAAATATCAATTTGCCGTGTAATACAGTGCTTCAGAAAGTAAATCTCATAGGTTTTGTGATCACCACCATCACCTGATCTGTTGACATAACATCTTTGACTCTGTGTCTCTTCATAATGTCACGTGAACAGTTGTTGCTAATGGGGGATGCCATTTAATCAGGGTGATTTTGGGCCAATGCCAGGTTCCAGTGTCAAGTTCCAATGGCTAATGTTTTGGCAAGCAGCTGTCTGCATAACGTATATCAACAGAAACAGAGTAACATGGGTACTGAGACTGTCACTTGGTTGAATGCAAATCAGTTGTTAATTTGCCTCGTATCCTTGGTTTGGTCTTTGTACCTCTGAGAAAAATGTCTTAGTCTCTTTTGTCGAGTTGCAGAAAATGCTTGACTTATTTTCTTTGGCTGTTTTTACTTTGCCATTTTTCATTGGGCAAGTAGAGTACAACTGGCTTGTGTGAGCTTGTGTACTGAGAGTACATACTTACTGTACCATCATTTAGAGCCAGTGGGACTTTACCACATGGGCCACCAAACCAAAACAATCAGCTGAAACCAACTGAAAACTGCAGAGAGCTGCAGACTGGGTGCTGATGCTCAGTGGAAATGGTGATTCTAGCAATCTTTCTATATTACAGTACAAGTAAGAAAAGTTATTGTTAGAAATAGGAAAAATCTTAATTGAAAATGTAACAATATTCTTAGCAACGTTAAAAGTGTGCATCATGGTATGTTCAGATGCCCTTTTGCATAGTTATTAGGTTGCATGTCATTCCACACCAGGGAGCGTGGCAGTGCCTCATTCCAGTTTATTGCAGTAAATGCAGTGTAAGCATATGGGGTTATGGCGAAGTGTTCGTTATGTTGTCACTTGATCAGAGATAATAAATCCGCCGAAGAGGATGCAGTGGAGGGATTTTCTTTAATTTTATTTAAGAGGGGTATTAAACTCCTTGCTTGCTAATAAAGCGACATGCATTGCCAATTAATAAGTCAACAAAATGCACCCATATTTTTAAACTTCTTTTCCTTTTAGCCATGGCTAAAGTACCACATGAAAGGCGACTTGTGGTGCATGCATTAAATCACTTTTTTCAAAGGATTCGAGAGTATCAAAGCTAAAATATTACCAAGTCTTGGATAGTTTGGCACTGGTTATAAAATCCCATCCACACTTCCATATAACATAATTCTTTCATCCCACATTTTTGTACATAAATACCTATGCGGACTTTCTTCCTTCCTCTTAAATCTGCAGCCAACCTATGTGCAGAACAGTATAGGCATGTGTGAAAGGATACCAAAGAAAAATGGTGCCGTCGGTCTGCCCCAAGACCGCACAAAGTGCTCTGCTGCCAACAGTGCCTCCAGTAATTATAGACCAGAACTGTGGAGACTGTTGCTCTCCAGGCTAAACTGAAACTAAACCCCCTATTTCATGCTTGGTATTCGCTCTTTTCAGTACATGAGTACCCGATGTTTAAAAACTGTTATTTTTGGGCTGTAGCTTGACTCTCTTCTGTTTATAGTGCAGCCTGACTAAATTGAAATATAGAATAACTGTCCAGCACATGAAGCCAGTAGTAGACTAGAAGACTGCGCTGTTGGGCACTGTAGCTCTTCTCTTTACTCATATCATCTTATGTCTGCTGCTGTCAATACATTTGATTAAAATATTGACAAAATACTCTACAGTCACTGAACTTCCCATCACTGTAACTCACTGACAGCATAATCAAGTAACTATTGATTTTCCATCTCTAAATTGTAGCTTATGTGATAAGAAGCTGATAAACTGGATGTGGATCTTAATAATGTAGCAGTCTTGACACTTCCAATGACACCGTTGAAACATTGCAAAATGAAATTTACGACTAACAGTGAGAAAGAATAACAAGCTTAAGCTCAATTTACAGAGCCTTCCGCCCCTAGGCCCTCCGGTTCAACGCTGACCAGGCTCTGCTTCACTGGAAAGCTGCTGTTGTTGTCACTGGACTCCTCCTCTCCAAAGACTGCGCGGTCTGTGTCCCGGTGTTCTAATCACGTTAGGGTGGAAGTGACTGTGGGCCGCTGTAATTGGCCAACCGGATGGGTGGGCGGCATCTTCTGTATCTCTGTCATTACATGCTGAGTGTAGGATGGCACAACAACCTTCAGGAGACTGTAAATCCTGGTCATTCTTATGATTTGCTCGAGGTAAAATGGGCCTCTAATGATTTTTCTATGTTCGGCATGCACTTGTTTGCATAAGTGTCTCTTTTCTCCTCATGGCTTGTAAAAGCTAAAGCTGTGGTGCTCTTTTCTGGAAAGTTTTTTTTTTTTTTTTGCTGTGGACCTCTTGCTGTACCCCACATAGCACCTTTTTGTTTATGCCCCACGGCCATACTTCCTCTCATGGGCTATTTAAGCTATGCCGCGGGTGCTTGTTCTGGTGTCTCACCGGGCCCAATGTGTGTCTGGTTGGACCAGTGCTCACAGTTTTACAGTTTGGACCAGTTTTTGATGAATCCCTCCTTTCCCAGCATAGCTTCTTAGTATTAATTCCATATTGTGCATCTGTCCTGCCTCCACTTGAGTATTGCCGCTTCTACCCAGCCAACACAAACTCTACTGTACCTCAGCTGCTCTCATGTTTTGCAGGTGAAGAATTCTCTCAAGCCCTTAAAAGCTGGAGTTCATTTCAGGACAATAAGCAGCATATCCACGAACCGCTTTTGACAGATGAAGTGTTATTGATGGGCCTTTTTTTTAACTGACATTTGCCTGCAGTGTTTTCTAACATTGATCATTCTTTTCTCTCCTCTCCCCCCCTCTCTCTACCCTCAATAGCCACAATGAGCGGAAGGTGACCTGCAAGCATCCTGTCTCAAGCTTACCCTCGCAAGACAACTGCATCTTTGTCGTCAACGAACAGTAAGTCTCTGTCTCTTCGCTCGCAGAATGCCACTGGGTAGCATATTTGAGCTCTACAGTATGCTGTTGCAACTCCCGATGTGTAGTCAACATTGCGCAACTCTGCTCCCTGCCACCCTCTATTTGCAGCACTGCCCTCCCAGTTCAAAGCCTCTTCTAGTCAGTGCTTCCATCCTCATAAACACATTCCTTAGAAATGAGAACTCCACATGGAAATGACACTTTTTAGATACGTCTTAGATGTTATTAAAGGGATTTTATTTATTGCATAATTGGACTGCTGTTTTATAAAAGTGCCAAGGCAGGGTTATGATGCCGTGCTCAGGCCTGACAGTAAAAAAAAGCCATTGTATCATGTCACATATGCATCCGCTTGTGGGAATTCAATGATTCACGGTTCGTCCCTCGCTTTGACCTGAACAGGAGTTCATGGCCTTTTCAGTTGTCATAAGTGCAACGATATGTCCTCAAACAATGTTACGTCCATGTGATCATCCACACTGCTTTTAGCACAACAGTCATCACATGTCTGCCCACATGACTGGGTCAGAGGCCAGTCATCTTGAACTTTCACTTCAAGGAGAATGACTCTGTGAATCTGTCAGGCTAAACTTAGTTTCTCTCAGGAATCATCGGCACTCCCATTTTCAGTTCTACTGACTTTTTAACCCTGCCCATGGGCTCGCTGTCCACAGCTCTGCAGGATGTCCAACACGCAAAAAAAAAAAAGGCAGATGCCGATTTATAACCTTGGCCCCCTTCGCAGATCCCCACTCAATTTCACTTGCATGCCCCAATGTGTAAGTGTCCTAAATATTCATGTACCCGACTCTTTGCCTCACAGCCCACACCATGACACTGGCCTCAACTTTCATCTTCCAGCCGAGCCATCTTGGCCTGATGCTGCACGACATGCATCAGCTCCACTCAGTTTCTAGCCTCTCCCTCGGAAGCCCCTGTCATAGCACATTCTCCATAATGTTATATTGTTTTAAAGTCACGTCATCGCAACTGGTGTCAATTATTTTATTGAGCAATGAATACTAATTGAAATATGTTCTGCTCCAAGACATGAAATTTCACTCCCATGTGGGGAATAATGGCCCCAGTCCAACAACTAGTGGAGGATGAATTCCCTGACGGCCCCTCATAGGCACCAGTTTGAAGGTTTTTTTTTTTTCCAATATGTGGCTTAGAAATGAATATCCTGGTTTGAATTCTGCCTCAAAGTCTTATGGGCTGCATTTTGTTCAGCAGAGATAGAATAATCGGGGAATGGTTGTGAAGAAGCTTGTTGTGCCAGAACTGTTATGCTGCACTCTCTTGACACATTCCTCCCCTCGCTGTGTTACTCTCACATCTCTGCTGCTCTTCACGCCGAGAGGCACAACATGCCCCTGCAAGATGATATCTAATTCAGCAATTATTGTTTTATCATGTTAAGATAATCTGCAAAATGGATCTACATCAGATGTACTAGAGGTCAGCTGTATGGGAAAGCAGCATCAAAGTGAAGCACTTGACTCATTGTTATTTTTGAGTTTATTACAGCGCATTTCATCCAACAGTTGGCTCTGTCTTAGCAACAGTAATAAGGGGAAAATCTTCACCCTGGACGAGTAATAAAAGGCAAAGACGGATTTAAGCTGCTACGGGGATAAAGAGGCCAGGCTGAAATCACTGCCTAATCTGGTCTGCACTTTAAGTAAATCCAAGACACAAAATTTGGTTTAAATTTGGCATTACAGACTTTAGTACAAGTCTAGTTTAACATATAAAGAACATAAACCAAACCAACCTTAAAACATATATATATATGTATATATATATATGTATAGAAAAGTGACACAAAAACAATATCACTAAACAGGAATTGAAACCTGCTTTAGTTTTGAGTGAACATATTTTAAAAAGATGAATATTCTTTTGCACTCTGAGACTGCGGTTGTAACCCAGTCAAGGAGCGAAACTAAGATCTGCCTCGGTGTGTGAAACTGATTTGCACATCCATGATGAATTGCATAATCGTGAGAGGGTGGGGCAGCCTCCAGTAAAGAGGAACGTGTAAGAGGCTTAAAAAGAAGCACATATACTGTAGCTGTGCCATACAGTGTTAATGATAGTTACCACTGATCATGATAGACACACACACACACACATACACACACACTGTGCTTCAAAAGTTTTGATGTAAATAAGCAAAACTCCTTTGACCTTTATCACATCCAGAACAGATCAACCTCGTTGTCCGCGTCACAGTTATCGTCGGCTCCACTTCAAGGTTCAGTCTGTCAGTTTAGATCTGTCAAAGCGGAGATCGCACATAACCCACAGTTGTATAAATGAATGGCAGGACCACACGGAGCAGATACCACTCTGCTGCTATTGAAAGACCAGTTTAGGTTATTACTTGAGCATTAACCTCTCCTAACCTTTTTTAACATTGCTCATGGGCTATAAAAAAAACACGTACAAATACACATACTGTACATCCGTCACTCAGACTTACACGCTAAGCTGTATGTAAGTTACTGCTCATGGCATGGCTCAGACCCGCCTTGGCTTCTCTCACCTCAGTAAATGCCAACCTCAGCATTCTGCTGTCATTACCGTACGTGCCTGTGCCTATTTTCAGTGGTCCGCATGATCATGAGCAAGCTGACAGGGAATATTTGTATAACTCACATGTGAGACATGTTTACCAACACATGGACCTGCCCATGTACGTCCTGTACATACATTTAGGGCTTATTCAAGATCGTGATCTTCAGGGCAAGTCAGGCTGGGTGATAGGGCAAGATAAAATGCTGTTTTACCATGCAGTGGTAGTTATCCCTTTATATGGATGGATTAAACCATTATAGGCAATGTTAAAAA
>JBCAUF010000032.1:5095963-5108037 GCA_038406115.1 Haemulon aurolineatum
TCCCACCCACACCAGTGAATTAAGTACCCGTCTTCTAATTCAATCCCAATATTCTTCCCCATCGCTCTCTCCAAAATGACGGAGGCCTACTGGTGTGCACATGTTCGGTGTGTATGTGCATGGTGGAGACTCTTAGGGCTAGTTGTACCTCACATGTCATAAGGTTCAGGCACATGGAGCTTACATGATAAGTTTGTCTTTAAAGAAATGTATAATTCTTATGTATGAAAAATAATAATTATGTGTCATATCTGTTGTTAGAGGAAACATCCAATACTGTGCAATCATGTGTATGCAACATTTTAAATTACATCTAGCCTGTAATCTTAACTTGTAAAGTGAAATTAATTACTACGGCTGACAAATAAATGTGGATGGAGTCCAGTGATAACCACTGCTATGTAATGTGCAGTGAAGTATAAAGTAGACTGAAATGCTACTAGATAAAGTTAAACTATGTCAGTTAGTCCAGTACCTGAGTGAATGCACTTGGCCACAATCTACGAGTGACTTTATGCATGTGTTATGATTCGAATGACACGCAGCCAATCAATCAGTTAGCAGTTTAGTGCACACTGTATTGATTTGTTCGGTTCTTCAAAATGTTTTGTTTTCTACAAATGCACTTTAAATCTCTTACTGTTTTGCAAACTGTTTGTCTGTTTTGAAAAAGCGTAAAAGGCAGTGTCTGTGCAATCTTATTTTTATTGGCATCAGCATTTTATATGCCTTCTTCTAGATACATGTACTGTATATCATGTATTTCAGTCTGCCATGTGGAGAGCGTCAACAGTGTTATTTACCAAGCACCGAGGGAAGGTGTCAAACAGAGGCTTTCCTCAACAGCATACTGTAGTGAACTGTAAGCAGTCAATATCTTTATTATCGATTCATCTGGAGATGATTTTGTCTGTGAATTGAGTCATAGTTTGGTCTGGAGAACATTAGAAAATTTTGAAATTAGCAATTTCTGAGGGTCCAGTGTAATGTCATCGCTTGTCTCATTTTGACCAGCTGTCCAAAAAGCCAAAGTTCAGATTATAATACAACACAATGAAAAGCAAAGCTGGGATCATCGAATATTTGGAAAGTTTGCATGAAAACTGTTGCCCTAATCCTCTGTTGAGTGATTAATCGCTTAATCGTTGCTGCTCTAGATCCCATGTTTTTGTATTTTTCATTGCACCAGGGGAGAATTACAATTTGCATTGATATTACTGGTTTTGCCTCAGCATCTCTGGCTTAAGCATTTAAGATATCGGATTTATAAAATTGTATCAAGACGTCTAAATCCTGTGGCCAATAAATCCCCGGATTGCACGTGATTTAAATTGGAATATCGATTGGAACAGTTTGGCAGATGTTGAAATCATAGACCCAGACTCATACATAATGCGCCTGGCTCTGCTGTGGGTTTCTCCTCCATTTTTGCCCTGATTGTGTAATACAAGATGGCATGGACTAATTACAGTTTGGGTAATGATGACGTCAGATCCATGTTTCTAGCGAGAGAGGAAGCTTGTTGATTCCTCTGGTGTCCAGCCCAGAAGGCCCCTGCTCTGTGAGCACTCGTGCAATGGTGTGTACACACACACACGGGCAGATAAATGACTGTTAGGAAGTGTGTGCACGTGCATGTCGGTGTATATGATGGCGGTGGCATTTGTGTGTGTGTGTGTGTGTGTGTGTGCGTGCGTGCTGAGACGGGTGTCCACAGCACCTCAGTGGAAACTTGGCCATGAGCCGACCGTTGCCCATGAGGGCTGGTAAACACACTGTGATGGATCTCTCTCTGCACACAAGTGCCAAACACAATGTAAACTTGTTTCCATCACTCCATTCAACCACACGCTCTCCTTTTTCCTTCTCCTCCTCAGCCTTTTAACTCTGAATCACTCTGTATTTTATGTGTGAAATGTGCAGAATAATGTATGTAATGTAAAGCTCACTTAAAAGCGCTGTCTGCTTTTTGTATCTCGGGACAAAGAGCGATCAAAAAGACCACGGCTCTTGATGTGCAGCTATATTTAAGACTACCGAAGGTTGTTTACAACAAGATTTGCCTGAAGGTGTAAATCAGGTGCGAGGTATGTCAAAGGTTCATTGTCATTCTGGATACGGGAGGAGCACATAGGGGCCACAGGGTGAGGTAGTTTAATGGTAAACAACTCGGCTGGAAACCAGTCTTTGACATTCACACTTCCTGAGTATATGTCAGATATGTCAGCCGCAGCACTAGAGGCCAGCGTGGGTCTGAGCGAGGTCACAACAGATGACTGCCCCCCCCCCCGATCCCCCCAACTCCCCTTCCTCATGCAACATCCAAACCAGATGTCTGATGAATTGCTCCTCATAAAAGGATTCCTCTTTTACAATGGACCGTGGCATTGCCAAATAGGGTAAGACGGTTACGTGTGCATTCCCCCAGTTGTTAAAATTCTTACGGGTAATTCAGAATGGCCTCTAGACGTGTTAGTAGAGACGACGGAGAGGAGGTTTTCACGATGATCCCCGTGCAGTGGCTGCCGAGGACTGTGGTGATTCATCTGCATCTGCCACGAGCCGCATCTGATGCTTCTCTCGGGGGAGAGACGCGGGTTATGATAGGTTCATTCTTCCCGGCCATTGACAGTTAATAGGGAAGCAAGGACAGCTATTGGCTTTCATTTGATGACATATTGGATCGTTCCGGTTCTTCTATTGTTTTCCAGCCCATGGCATCATATTGTATTGCATTGCCACACACAGATGTAGCTATTTTGAGCAAACTTTTGCCCCTCATATGATGGGTTTGCCCCTGAAATGTAAAAGAGGACCAGCAGCGTCACAACATGAGAGCGCCACGGTGTCCTACAAATATGATGAACGCTTGTGCGTCCCTGTTTTATGGCTGACTTCAGCTCCACTCTCCTTCTCCTTGCTCTTATCTTTTGTTTGTAAAGAGGGAATGTTTCTGCTCCTGTCTCCAGTCTCCTGCAAAATGAACCGGCCGCATGAAGCAATCAGCTCCTCCAAAGAAAAAGCTACCCAATGCGCTCTGATGAGGCGAAAAAAAGCAGATGTTGTCGCAAAAATCTGCTCACGCTCGGAGCCGGGAGCTGTCCTGTGTGACGCGTCGCACCGAAAGAGCTGTCTGGCACTCGGCGAGCATGTGCTGAGAGGTGATGGACAGGACCTGGCCTCCTCCTGCTCCTATCGCTTCCTGTTAGCGCTTCTTCTCCTCCTGTGCGTCCCAACTAATCACAACTGACAAGGGATACACAGGACTGTGTCTACACCAGTGGGTAGAGAGAGTCACGCTGACCTGTCTCAGTCTGGGGGAATGAATGCAGGTGGAGAGAGGATCAGAAGAAGTGGGGGTCAAAAAAAAAGACCAGGATTTCAAGAACATCAGCATCGCAGTCCTGCTAAATATGCTGTTTTGAAGGCTGCAGGTTTTCCATTAATTAACGGATTAAAGGACGTGCGGCTGCAGAAGCCAGCATGGCATGACAGAGCGTTGTCTGTTAGAGTGCTCTGTCTTCATTTGGATGCTGTGAGAAGACCAGATGTTGAAAAGCTTCAGGGTTAAACATGCAGTACAACACAGTGTGCGTGTGTGTGCAAGAGAGAGAGAAAAGGAAGAGTTGCAGAGTAGAGAAAGAGACAGAGACTGACGACATGCACAGTAAATACGACAGCTTCATTGTGTGTGCATCAGCAAACATGAGTGAGATTAAGCGCCCGCTTGGCCATACAGGTCTATATATACAGTATGCAAGACGGTGAGGTCCCATGAGAGCATTACATGGACTTCTGAGGGAGCGCATTCGTGCCACCTGAACTGTGAACACCTCTGCACACGGGGAAGATCTGCATGCTGAAACATTGATGGAGACCTGTGACGCAACACATCATCAGTGACACTTGGGGTGTGATGAATATTTCAATGACCTGGTGACAGCGGGGACACCGGGTGTCAAGCTGGAGGGTAACCGAGGAACAGTTCAGGGTGTTTCACTGCAAAACATTTCGCATGCAGGGCTTCCATCAGCAAACAGACACTTCTCTCTGGTTAAAATGAATTCATGTCAAGGCAGTTTAAAGCCCTCAGGTTGGTTTGGTAGCCTTGCATGAATATTAGACCAAAGCAGCAGATCAAAATGCACCCATTGAGATAAAACATGGCCTGAAATGTTTGCTCCTGAGTACACCATATTTATTCCACTCAGAGAGGAGCTCACTGGGTAAATATAGGTCAACCCAGTTTCATAGAAAAACAGGTTTTACTGCAGTTTAAATAAAAACGCGCACAAAAGGAAGAATATATTTTTAGACTAAAAAAAATGTATTAAACATATTTTGAAGAGGCACAAAAAATGTAAACCTAAGTCAGATCTAGTGAGGACAACGCCTGCTGGGCTGGCTGTGGAAAGATTTGGGGGGGTTTCACTGCTGCTGCAATATCTCGCTCCCTGCGTGGAGTCGGAACTCGGGGGTGTGAATGAGCTGAGGCTCACGGCTGGCTGGAGAGAGCTGGTGACAAACACTCCAGATTTGCCCCCTCGAAGCGCCGAGCAATAACCTGACGGACACTCACTCAAACAGCTGAAAAAATTCCTCAGCAGCGCTCATCCCTCGAAAGTAACAGTGGAGGGGTGGGAGAGCCTCTGTCGTTTCGGGAGAGACCGGGAAGTGGCCAAACAATGGACAAAGAGAGCGCGTTTTATCGCTCAATGTTCACGGAACGGGACTGATGTTTTTTTGCAAAGACTCCTGCTGCTGGTGCTGCTGCTGCTGCGCGGACCGCGGGCCGTGGAGCCACAACGCGAGCAGAGGGGACGACACAAGTCAAAGAGACGGCGCTCAACAAAGGAGCAAAGCAAAGCGGGACGCGTGTGCGCAGAGAAGCGGTGGTGCCCCAGATCTGTGTATCATCTGAGTTGCTCTGTCATTCACACTCCTTTCATGCTGTTTTCGGGCAGCGAGTCTCTCAGCCCGCACCTGGAAAAACAAAGAGAAATGTGTATCAGTGGCGGCACATGTCCGTGCGTAAACGGAGACGCATCGGTGCGTATTCGCCGTACTTTCTCATTATGCGTACAATAAATGATGTTTGTTTTGTCACTAACTCGTGCCCTGTCCCATGACCACACTGGTATAGACACATTATAGACTTCCTCATACTTCATATCTGCCATGAGTGATGGCGATGCCTGCAGAATCTGACAGTGCCGGTGCGCAAGGCAGCAGCACTCGTGAAAAAAGCTCCAGCGCGCCGGATCGCAACGGTTATGTGAAAACATGTGTCATCCCACTGTGCCGTGACCGAGATTACGAGTCGTGGGTGAGGCTAATGTTCGCGAAAATATGGAGTTCCCAGAGACTCCGAAATGCGGTGTGTGCGGGGTCGCTCTCGGTTTTTCTCGCTCTGCTGGTCAAATGTGCAGACTGGAGAGCTGAAGCCAGCAGCAGCAGCAGCAGCAGGAGCAGCAGCAGCAGCGCTGACAACAGTCTCTCGCATTCATCGTCTCCCCTTCACTTCGTCTCAGGCTGCGCGGCGGAGCTGTTGCAAACTTGCTGGAGTGTGGTTTCGCCATTGTTCACCCTCGTATGTGCCTTCTTCTGGGTCGGTGTCTACTTGATCCGCTGCGGAGTCCTGATCCAGACCGCCCTCTCCCTCCTGACCCTGTGCCACCTGGGCGAAGCGGCGGCGTGGTCTCTCCTGGACGGGACAGATGAGCAGCTGCTTTCATTCACGACAGCGGCCGTGGTCGTGCTCGCATGCGTGGCCACCGGCGCACTCATGGTAGCGCGGCTGAACCAGGGCATATCCGTGGTACTTTTCATCAGCATAGTCAGGACTATCTCGCTCTTCTCGCTGCACAAAGTACGGGCCACTTGGAGACCGTACGTGGCGTACCTGGTTGGAGTGCTGGGCATCCTGCTGGCGAGGTATGCTGACAAGCTCCTTCCCAACCAAGGGAGACACAAGGAGGGCTGCACCCCCGTGACTGGAGCCAGGGAAGAGATCCCTGTATTTAAAAGGCGCAGGAGGTCCAGTTCTGTGATAGCCTCAGACATGGCACACAGTCAGTCCAACAGTAAGTCACATCGCCGGACCTCTCTGCCATGCATCCAGAGGGACCAGGTAAGAAGTTTGTGTCCCATTCAACTTCTATATTTCTGGCTTGTTTTCTGCTTCCACTGACGAGTTTTGTGTTTGGGGCGAAGGGGAGAAAGCAGGGAGCAGTGAAATGGCAATGAAATGGGGAATGTTGGCCTCTTATGACTCTGATCAGAATTTCAGTATTATGATACTGTTATTGTGGCTCCAGAGAAATACATAAAACACAGAGGATTACAGAGGTTTTTTTTAAAAAATGTCATGTATGTCACATGTGCATTGTGACACACAACAAAACAACAACAATAATTTACTACTATTTTTATCATTTTATTATTATTGTGTGTTTACACATTATGCTCTTGTTTGCAGTGTGTAGCTACATTATAGTCTGTTTTGGTGTTCTTTGATATCTCTCCTGCAGAGCCACTTGCAGCCATTGACAGGCAAACATGGAATCATAAATAATTTTTTTTCTACTTTACCTTGACTTTAATAATGTTATATAACGCTTCACTGCAATTCTAAGTTTTTAAATAACACTTATTTTTCACTATAAGGATCACATTTTCCTCTGAAAACACTGCACCTGTCAGACCACGGTTGTGATTTAATTCATGCGCACATACACGTTATAGTTGGAAGCGTGGCAGTTTTCTGTGATATGAAAATAAAGTACCACATCTGGTATTTCTAAAGGGATGCTATTTTAGAAACAACGTTCATTTGCTGATGAGAAAGGGAAACTGAGGATACGATGTCAGTGATTCATCTCGTCCCTAATTATATCAAACATTTTACCCCAGATGATCTCTGAACCACTGACAAATGCATTTTCATCTATCTGTCCTGGACTTTAATACCACTTTGCTTCTCATCATTTATCGTGGGGGCTTGCTGTCCTTAAATCCCAGGAATGTAGCAGCTTTGGCTTTTAAAAGGGAGGGTGGGTGGGTGGGTGGGGGGGATGAGGGTGGTCATTCAAGCAGGCTCATATCATCTCCTGAGCCCTCCTTATGGAAAATCAATGAGCATGCTGAGCGTGTGAATGGGAAACAGACTTTTGGAGTGATCAAAGCTCTCGTTGTGACCTGTGAGTGCGGTGAGGTTGGGAGATGAGAGGCTGCACTGTCGGCCCGGCCACTTGAAAGATGCCCTCAGCTCTTAGGGGCTAGTTAGCGTTGTAGTGTGCTTGTTTGTTTTTCTTTATGGTCACACACACACACACACTCTCTCTCTCTCTCGTTCTCACACACACACACTCCTACACATACATAAATCAGATATGAAAAGACTCTTAGATATTTTACAGTTCACACTTTATTCTGATTCAGGTTTGATGTCTCAGCTGAAGCTTATTCAAGTGTCAGTCATTATTTATTTGATGTGCAGGAGTTGGTTTTCTGCAGTAATGGAGCGAGGATGTGTCTTTGTTTTTGAATGAGTGATGAGCTGGAAAATGGCTGGCTGTTAGTTTAAAGTGAATGGTTACTGTATTGCAATAAAGAATACAAATTGCTGATACATCACACTGTGCTTTGATGAGCAATGCTGCAAATGACGGAAATGAAAATCACCTTTTTTTAATCATATTGATGTAATAAATTAATAATAAAACAAATACATATTTAAATACAGAAATATTACGTGCTATATGTATATTTTATTGATCCCATACTCTCCCATACATTAGATTAAAAACAAGAGGAAAATTGCATATAGGTAAAAAAAGCAAACAACAAATTGAAATATATTTTTCCACTCCACACAATTGCATTTTCATTATGGTGAGAGTGAGCATAGCCATTAGACAACCAAGCTGTAATAAATTCTCTTCTTCCCAGTCGCAGCAGTGTACTATTTCAAAGACACCGAATGCGTGAAATACAAAAGGGGACGGATTCCATTACGTTTGGATTCAGACTCCATTACTTTTAAGAGATTCAAGATGGAGTTAACTTGGAGAACAATAAAAACAGCCCCAAAATCAAGACATTAGTCGTAAACAGCTCTCATTGATGCAACTGCAGCAATTAACACGTTTTTGTCTGCTTTAGATTTTTTTTCTTTTCTTTTCTCACAGCGATGTCCCAATAAAAGCCGAGCAGGATGGAGGTGCCGGGCAAACAAAGCAGGCAATAACATGCAAAGATGCAAACTTTTTTACAACATCCCTGACTCTCCTCTGCTACTGCTCTGTCACCTCGGCCAGACTGGAGCCCTCTGCTGAGAGATGATCTCAATTACATGTTTGTGTTGTGGGACATAAACAGCAGTGCCCAGACTGTCAGTCTTGATAATATGTTGAAAGTTAAGAATATAATAGATTTTCTGTGATTCTTTGAGCGTTCTACCATTCACCCTCATCCCTGGCTAGCAGAGCTAAGCAGTTGACCAGTCATGGCCTGCCTGTAATTGAGACACACATGGTGTGCATATGCTGTCTAAACCGTGTCTTGTCTGTGTGGTCTGTAATGTGTAAACAAGCCCATGCTGACCCACGCCAGTCATCACCTCGCTCACACGGGGCTCTGGCCTCCCCAAGGGGGGTCAGACGCACGTTTGGGGTTGCAATGCAACCACCACATGGTGACGGAGACACCAGACGGCAAAAAATGTCTCACTGACTCTGCCTGGAGGAGAAAATATAGGCTCACTGCACGGTGGCAACGTGGCCGTAATTTTCCAGGTAGAGCTCTCGGTTTGATGGCCTGAAGAGGCTGAATGACGCGCGAGCAGCTCTGCCCTTTCACTGCGCTCGACAGAGTTATGATGTTTTAAAGAGCGCCATGACTAGAAGTAGATCTGCACTTTGTTGACGCAGCGATGTTTGCATTAGTGCCGTGCGTCTGAAGTGCTTGAAGAATGGCGTGAGGTTGGATGAAGGACGCACAGATGATACTTAACTTTGTTTTTCTCAGGAAGCTTCTCCCACAGACCTTAGCGTCTTATATAAAGGCCCTTCAGATTGATAGTCACTGTGTAAAAACTGTTTATTCAGAAAATAAATAGAGCAAAGAGGAATCCCTCTTCTTCCTCACAAGCCCTAAAGCTGCATGTTGCCCTCTGCCACGCTGCCAGAGCCGTGCTCCGAGGCAATGCTTCAGTCTGCACCACTGTAGACTAATAAACAGCCATTTTCCCTCCTTTTTTTGATCACAAATTGGCTGCCAGCATCTATCAGCTCGCTAAGTAGGTGCATTTCGCAATGCCGGGGTCGTCCTTCCCATCATCAGCGTAATAAAAGAAAGTCATTATCAGCTGATCTGATAGCGGTTAACGGGGGCCTCTGCGGGATAGTTCTTCTTCTTGGGTTAATACAAAATGACAGGTCGGTCTTCTGTATTTCAGCTGGGGATATTGAACTGGAGGAAGAGGTGTGGACTTGTGAGGTGGATCGCTTTTCACAGCGTGTAAGGAAATTTGAGTCCAAGGCTCTCCTGCTGCAGACATCAGCGCTCTCGCAGAACTTCCTCTCCTCGTGAGCGCGGAGGGGGAAGCGGTCTGCCGTGTTTGCCGGCGCGCATCGAATGTTTTCGGCCGAAGCCACCTGAGCTGCAGATTTCGAGCAGAGCTGATTAGCCCCGGAAAGGGGAGAGGACATTACAGCGAGGAGCTTCTGCTTTTCAGATGATCCTCTTTTTATGAGGCGTCGGAGGCCACTCCCTTTTCTGACAGTAACTCCAGCCCTCCTCGCAGCGCTCTGCTCTCTGTCCTCTCACTGACACCAACACAAATATTATCCCAACCATGAGGAGGAAATTCTTTCTTAACTTGGATGATAAAGATATTCTTGAAATCTATGGTAATGACTTCCTGTGGAATGGGATCCAAACATAATTACTGTTGCTGTTGTAAATGGTTCCTGTTACTCTATTTTTGCTGCACCGTCCATAATTGAATTGTGTTTTGGATGGAGGAGGTTGTTGATAGCCTGTAGGGCAGTGATTTACCACTGGGCCACTGTGCACTCTCATCCCAAACAGCTTGTTTGTATTCTAAACACATAGCCTCGTGGGATATGATGTTTTTTTACTTTTTTTTTTTTTTTTTTTTGACTGGACCGGCCTCTGGGTTTGAAACGCTCTCATTGAAAGCCTCCCCCTGCGTTTGGAAAGGAAGCTCATATCAGCATGGGGCTGTGTGTCTTGTGATTGGGCGATCCACTTCACACTTTCAATCCCCATTCAGTCCCAGTGTATTAGCTGCACTGTGCATGTGTGAGGAGGCGAGGGGTGGAGGAATCGGTGTAGGAAAGAAAGTAGGTCATTCGAGGTTTTGTTTAGTAGCCAGGCAAAACAGCAGGCTTACTCTTACCCCCCTGAACGGAGGAAGACTCTCACGTTTGACTGATGCAGTGCAGCAACATAAAACGTGCTTGTGCTCCAGATTTGTATGCGTTACCTCTGCCATGTTGGCTGCCCGGTGGGAAGCCACATTACTCTGGGTTTTGGTCTGTGGCGGCGTAAACAAGAGCTTCTTGGCCACATTTTTTTTTTGTGTCTCCTAGAACAGACAGGTTCCTGACAGAGTGCTGTGATGGTCAGCTCCCAGTTGTTTAGTTTGGGCTTATTACAAACTGGGTGTTATTTTCATAGTTTTGTTATGGTTATATTGTGTGATAAGATTTTGTAACACAGTGACATCACTGCAACCGTGACGGGGCAAGAAATGAACAGGCAGACAATTAGAAACCAACAGTTTGGTCAGGTTATCTAAACCACTTTATTTGGGGTTAAAATCAAAAGTGAGCACACCTGAAATGTTGGTAACGATCCCTCATTGCTTAAGAAAACCAAGGAGTCATCTGTGAACTGTGATGAATATTTACAACAGACAATTTGGATAATGAAATTTTAATTACCGTTTCTCTTTTCTTCCAAAATCCTGGTGGTTTGGTTAAAGGAATAGTTCAACATGTTGGGAAGTACTATTGTCGAATATCTTAAATGAGAAGTCTAGTACCCCTCTCATGTCTGTATGGTAAATGCGAAGCTAATGCACATTACCTTAGTGTAGCAGCACCTTAGTGTAGTAGTGTAACAGCTAGCCTGGTTCTGTTTGAAATGTAACAGTATTACAACATATAACATGTAAAATAATAATATTTAAAGGTGCTGGTAGGCATATTTTTATTTTATTTTATTTTTTTAGCCCAGCCACTCTAGCTATTAAATCCTCCAGTTTCTATGCTTATGTAAGCTAATCAGCTGCTGGCTGTAGCACTTATAACATTTAACTCATGACAAGAGAATAAATAAGAGTATTTCCCAAAATGTAGAACTATCAAAGGACCAGTGTGTACTGTCTGGTGGCGTCTAGCATCTCACCTTCCCCGTCAAGAAACTACGGCGACCGCGATACGGCGGCTCTCTCTAGACCCAGAGATTGGTCTGTCCATTCTGGATGACTGTAAAAACATGGCGGACTCTGTGAACGAGGACTGAGTGTGAAAACAGTGTTGTGAATGTTAGATTCCATTTAATACCAACAAATACCCCTAAATCCTGCAAGATGTTGGATCTTTGAATCTGCATTATCATCTTATCATCTTATTATCATGCTTATTGCCCCGTGTGAACTCTTTTTAGTGATGTTTCCTTGTTTCTAGATCTCAGCAATTAACTGGGTGAGAACAGTGTTGTTATTGCAGATAGCAAAGATGTTCAAAACGACAAAGCAAGACCCAAGTTGTAATAAAGTGGAATTATCCTTTAAACTCTACATTACATGGCTCACCCATCTGTGTCCAATTCTTTCATTACCTTCATTTACAGCAACAATATCATATCCTGGTGCTTGCCCCGTGTCTCTGATCACCTAAGCCAACCAAACCAGAGGTCCGGGACTGAGCTGAGCACCCCCGTTCCCTCCACCCCTGGCACGACCACGATCTGGCTCCCTACTGATTACCATGGAAATTATGGAAGGACGTCTGTGTGAGCATGTGTGTGTGTGTGTGTGTGTG
>JBCAUF010000032.1:5133752-5148975 GCA_038406115.1 Haemulon aurolineatum
ATACACAGTTTTACGGTATTCCTCTATGAAGGTGAAAGGAATTTTGTTTTTGGTGTTCCCATCACTGAAAATGGCATTTCAAAATTCAACAGCAACATATCTTTCCAGGAACAGGAATGTTCTCCAAATGTTCCACAGACCTCGTTGTGTACGGGCTTCATAGGTAGAAATTAGATCCAAAGAAAACTGTTGACAGTGAGGTTTGTGGGTTATCCACAGTAACCGGGACATTGTTCCTGGAAAGACACGTTGCTGCTGATGTTTTTGAATTTAAATCTTTCACGCTGTGGGGCACCAAAAACACGAAATTCCTTTCATGTCCAAGGTATTGGGGTGGGGGCAGAAATAAAACAGATGTCTCAATACCTGCACGAATAAACCAAAGCTATCTGCATGGACACAAACCAGCTTCACCACATCGACACCATGTGCTGCAAGTGCTGTGAGTCAGAGGCACTGAGAAAAAGTAAAGGTCCAAACTTCCAGCCTCTGCCACTTACACTTCAACTTACTGAAAAAAACACTCAGAGAGACCGAACCTTAGTGTCAACAATAAAGTAAGAATGTAAAACACAATAACATATGGATTAAAATCATTGTATTGATACAATTCTCATCTTTGTTTCTTGAGAGTATCACTCTTGAGTATCACTCTGGATCATGAAAGTACAGTAAATCTCCCGAATGCGCTCACAATGAAGCCCGAGTCCCATAAAAATGCCTGAGACCTCATTGAGTGTGTCATATTACTCTAGTAGCTGCAGCACCGTGATTGAAAGACATACTTCCACTTTCAAAGACACAAAGCATTTTTTTTTTCTTCCGAGGACTGGTTTCGCTCTCTTATAAATCACGAGCATTGCTATAAGTGATGGAAAGCCACTGCTAGACCTTGCTTATTCCGAGTTATGGGCCGACATAATGAATCTTGCAGAGGGTGAAACAAAGGTCATAACTTCTACAAAGTTGTTATTCTTCCCAGTAGGTGCACTGGAGCTGTAGGACAAAAACAAATCCATTTGGAAATTTTACTGCTTCGCCTGTGTTATGCTGCCTGGAGGGTGTCCATGAAAAACCAGGAGATATCTAAGAAATCATTCATGTGTGGTTTTACCTCTTCAGACATAATATTGGCAGTGAACTGTCACATGTTTTAAGTATAATCTGCTCTCCCCTGTCCTCCTGAAGCAAAACAAGGTAATAAAGCTTGAACAAGACTTTTTGTTTTTTCTCGTTTTTATCATCATTGTATCTAAAGGATTAGCTGGCTTGAGCAGGAGACGTATAGCCTCTTTGTATTGTCATATTTCTTTTTTCGTGCAGTGCTCTCGCCCTCTGTGAGGTTGCTGTCTAGCTCTGCTGTTTTGTTCTTTTCTTTTTTTATTCTTGTGACTGACATTGTTGCATTTCGGCTTTGAAAAATAGATGGTGTTTGTGTTACTGTAATTTCGTGTTTATTCTAACACCAACGGTTTGAAGTTTGAAAGCACTAACATCAGCACTTTGTTTACTGGTTTTCCAGCTCTGGTGAAAAACGTTTGAACACAGTGGCACCAGACTGCATCCACTGTTTGGTTTAGTAAGTGAGTTGCACACTATCCAGCATGTATTTGTTGATCAAATTGTTTGAGCCGATCTCAGAGGAAATGAACTCCGCCATGGCCTGTAAAGTCACTCTGTGCGAGGGGCTATCTGTGGCGCTCGAATGCTCAGCTTTGATTTTGCGTGTGGGTTTTTTTTTTTTTTTTTGTTATGCACATCAAAGGGCGCATGTAGACTTCTGTGTAGTCTGGTTCTGTCTCTCCGAGCATGGAGATGAAAGGTTGGGTTACATAAGACCGCAACACCGAAAGGCTGTTTATGTGTGTGCGCCTGGAGAGCCTCACTGATACTAGGACCTTCTAATGGGGCAAGACTCTGCTGTGACCATGGTGGAGCTGCTGCCAGCGCCTATACTTGGAGAGCGAAGCCCCGTCGTCAGAGCTGTAAAGAATAAAACAAACAGCCCTCTGACCGGCCGATGCTATCATTTACAGTAATTTACATCTCATACACAAGGCTTTTACACAGCTGATTGCTTGTTGACTTCCTTTTCCATCCAGTATGGGTATTTTGACGCATGAGAAGGTCCGTGCATGCTTGATGGAGCTTCAAAGTGGCTCACAGACATTATCATGCTGGCGATCGGACACTCTGTGCCCCTCATAGCTGCAGTCCTCGGGCGAGAAAATGGAAGTTGAGGGAACAAAGATGTGTGTTGAGAGAAGGCAAACCCCCCTCATGTTTCATTTAAAATAAATAAACAAACAGATAAATCTCTTAAATGTCAAACTGTGGAATAGTGGTTGCACTTTCTGAATGGGTGTGCATCATGTTGTCTGAGACTGTTGCGATGGTGCCCTTGTTTGCTCACTGTCAGGGTCACAGCGTTCTGTGGAGCAGGGCCCATTGTTGCCGGAGCCTTGACCAAAGGATGAGGCGCACAATAGCTGTCCCACAAAGTAGCCGACAGACCAGACCTTGTGTCTCGTCCCAAGCTAAATATGTCTAAGGCCCGCTTGCTGGACAAAATGTAAAACATCACAAACATTCAAAACACAGGATTCAAACCTGCAAAGACTCACAGCTTGATTTACAGAGCAGGCCTCGGAACATATTTTCTCCATCAGCCTCTCACCCTGAGTGACGGGATGTGATGAATGCACAACTTTCTACCCAAGTTGGAACAGTTTTGGTTATTTCACATGAGAGATTTCTGTCTGCGTTTTTTTTTTTTTACTGTTTTTTTCACATGGGAAAAAAATGGGTTTTCAGAGTTTCGCAATATTTGAATCAAAATGCGATGACAGCTGAGGGACTGTTCAAATCAAGTGTGATCAAAGCACACCCACACAGTGCTGATGAAGCCGAGAGTTTAAATTTTTAAACTGTTGTTCCCCAAACATGTTGCTCACTGAGCCTTAAATATTTAATGTTATTGACAAATACTTGAGATTTGAAGTTTTCAAGTTTGTAGTTTTCATCACTTTGTCTAGAAAATGTCAGAAAATAGTGTCTTCAAAAATCCCCATTGTAATTTGCCCCAAGGAGATGTTTTGAATTTTTATGCGGTTCATCCAGTTCATAACTCAGATATATTCAGTTTATTGTCATATATGAGAAACAAAAAGCATTAAATTATAACATTTCAAAAGCTCAATGTAGAGAATGTTTTGCTTTTTGTTTTGAGATATTACTAAAATGATTAATTGATCATCAAAAAAATATATTTTTTAGTTATTAATTAAACTAATTAAACTAAACAAATTAATCAACTTATCATTGCAGTTCTATTTGATAGTCTTAAAAGTTTAACATAATTTTTTTAGGCCTGAATTTTGCTTTATCTTTCTGGTATGATAAGTTAATAAACACACAAAATACCACTATTTCATTTTTAGACTTGAACTACTGGAACTACTTTCTGCTGGAGAAATAGTCTCAGAAAAGTGTTGACAAGGGGGCTGGAGGATTATATAACTCACATTGTTTCTGCTATTTGTTTATTTAATGTCTAATGCTTTGGCCAACATTTCTGTTTTTTTTTACATTTACTTCCATTAAATGTGTCAGTCAGATATCATAAAAAAAACAGCACATAAAACTACGGCTGTGTTTCTTATTTCTTACCATCAAAAATGTACAGAGTAAACTACTCCATGATAAGCCGACAGGAACAGTAACTTCACTATTATGGTTGTTTAGAAATAAATAGCACTGTGGGGAAACACTCCACCGAACAACACTCCTGTCCAGACAGCGCCTCCGACCGAAACCCACTGTTTTCTCAATGTTTTCATTCCCAGCATGACACAACTCAGTGACCTCCACTGACACAGTAAATTACACCTGAATTATCAGTTTGGCTCTTATACTGAGCCCCTTGCCTCAGTGTGTGCAGCAGTAATTTGTCACAGCGACATGCTGGGTTTCTCAGGGCTTCTCAGTTCTGGGCCAGAAAGCCCCAACAGAGGCAGAGAGGGGTGGTGGTAGTTGTGGTGGTGGTGGTGGTGGTGGTAGTTGTTAATGTTGACTTGGCTCTCCTGCAATGTGTTCACCAAAAATCAGTGACAGAGCTGCACTGATGCATTTGGTGACTCCCAAGAAAGTGGAAAACGGGTTTACGAGGCCTGTGGGAGGACACAGTGGCTGGTAATTAGACAGCGTAAAAATCCTCAGCCTCCACCAGCCCCTTAGGCAGAGAATAGGAGATAAAGCAAACCAAACCTGACTGTGAAATTGCATTAGACGTCTGCGCTTAATGGAAAGTGAAAAAAATAGACAAAACCCATTTTTGCATTTATGAGCGTTTCCATCCCCCCCCCCCTCCCCACCACACACACTTCTTTGCATCGCCACTCCCCCTCCTCCTCTTTTTCCCCCTGCCACAGCGCCGTATTATCTCCGCCATGGTGGTGTCGCCTTTTTGCGAGGAGGCGAGTTGAAGGACGCTAGCAGGAACAGGATGTTCAGGACTGTGGTTTGAACATGTCTCTGTCTCTGTTTTCCCACAGATGCTCCCCCGCTCAGATTGGGACCACAAGAGAGGCTCCCGAGGATCACAGGTTAGCGCTGTCCGCAGAAAGAAAAGAAAGGGACACACCAGTAACGACAATAATGATAAACAGCTGACAGGAAAACACACACACACACACACATGCACACATCTCTGTCACTCGCCTACACACACCTTATAAATGACGCAAATAGCAGAAATCCCGCCACTAACAGGCCAGCTCTCCCACTCATTTTAGCTGTGGTTAAACAGCATGTCCAGAGGTGTCACTTCCCACCAGAGTCCCCGCTGCACTCTGTTCGTCTAAAGGACGCAGGCCTGCGATTTGGGTGCAAGGCTCTGCACAAGCCATTAAAAGCCTGGGGAATTAAAGTGGAAGGACTCGGCAGAGAGGGCACAGCTTGTCGAGGGTGGACACACAAGCACACAGACGCACGCACACACACACGGCCTCATCCTTGAGATTACCTTTCCCATCTTTGGATGAGAGGGAGGTGGGGGGTAAAGGGGGGGTTGGGGCTTCATGTTTGGGAATTGATGTATTGAGCTGCAGCAGAGCCACAGGCCACGGCTCTGGAGTACATAAAGAACAAACAATGCCCTTGGCGCTGGTGTGGCCACATACAGCATGTGCTCGTCCTGTGCTGCCTGTGCTCCTATCAGGAGGAAATCCTTTAGAAATGAATAGACAATGCGTCTGCGCCGACTGTGAGTGCTCGGATCGCAATAAATGGTGTGGTTGGGGGAATTATGGGATTTTTCATGAATAGCGATCGAACTTTGCAGCACATAATTGGACTTGAAATCAAATTACACACTATATAATTTTCTAGAGATGCTAAGACTCATATAGGGGTATCTGTTCCCAAAATCAGCCTTATAGTATTATCCCCTCAGAGTGGAGAAATGTTCAAATAGCATGTTACCCTTTTGAAATATCATCCAAGGCTCATATCAATTTGTTATGTGGGGTTAGTAGGCAAGCACATATTTTTTGATTGATGCATTCCCTAAGCTGCAGTGGTCAGTTCAGTCTTCTTTTTTATTTATTTATATTTTTTTTTATTTGGATTGGTGCTATGTGTTCGTCAGTGGAATCCTGTAATAGTCCAGAGACTGACAGGACGTGTAAGAAGTCGAGGCTTATGTTGGCACCCCTCCTCATCTCGTGGCTGTTTTCCCTTGGCTCCGCTCGCTTTGGACCAGCTCGTCGGTCAGAGAGGCTGGTAGCGCTTCACTTTGGTGTGCATGGATGGCACCTCGTGGAGTGTGTAAATCACACGCTCCGCTCTTGAGCCGGTGACCAGAGCGCTTGATTGATCTCCACTGTGTAGTATTCGCCAACATGCACACATTAGCAGGCTCATTTTCCAAACCACGTCTTTTTTTTTTTTCTCTTCCCCCCGTCCAAAGCCTGCGGTGGATGTTTTAGCTTAGGAATTGACAGTGAAGTTATGTATGGAAAGAGCTATTTAAATATTTGTATTCGACTTGAAAACACATTGGTTTTGGAACATTACCCAGGGAGATTATTGGAGAAAAGAGTGTTTGTAGGCCCGGATCTTGTGACTGTTATTCTAAATTACAGAAAGGCTGGAAGAGTGGTCTGTGAGGCAGACAAGCCATGACATTGCAGTCATGTTGAAGATTTCTCAAAATCACTGTGAGCACTTCAAACACTTCAGATCAGCCTTTCTTAAACTGTGGGTTTGGGAGTTGAAGAAGGTCAGCGCCCTTTTTCTGGTTCGTCCCATCGAGAAAGCCCAGTAAAGTATTTTCTCATTAAATTGGGTCCTGTGGCAGGACTAAATTTAAGGTTGAAAACACATACTTTTGACCGTCCTCTGCCGGGGAAATAATTGGATCTGCCACAAACGATACCGCAGCATTAGCAATTTTCAAGCTCCCACTTTTCGTGATGTGCAACAGTGAAACACCTCTGAGCTGGTGCCATTTCTCCGAGAGAAACCGGGGCCTAGGATGACATTTTAACTTGGTTTTATTTATAGTGCGCCTGGTTCAGTTAGCGAGGGTTTTTAAAAACTCGTGACTGTGCCGCCGCAGTGCTGATGATGGATATATGTTTAACCACTTGTATCATGCGGTAAATCCTCACTCACTCATCGCCCTGCATAAGCCATCTGTTTTACCTCATGCATCCCTTTTGTTTGCTCTGTCCTGTGTGCCAGCATTTCTTACTCTTGCCTCCTGTTTTTTGTTTTTTTTTTTTAAATCTTGGTTGGCTCTTTTGCTAGAATCAAACACCTTGAAACGTGTGGAAGGGAAAACAAAGGCTGTCCTTTGAGATGAGATGGCCGCATGTTAGGGGTCAATTGGCTTGACCTTTCCCAGTAAATTTTTAATGAGGCAGTTATTCTTTTTTGTTTTGTTTTGATCCCCCCCCCCCCTCCCCACGTCCCCCAACACACCCTGTTTTAATAAAATATGCAATAGCGTGTAATTGTATCCTGGCTGCAACCGAGGACCTGGCTCAGCCCAGCTTCGGTCTGAGCCGACGGAGGCGTTTGCGAGGGGATTTGGGTCGCGGCGGGGGTGAGGGTCGGTCGGGAAGTGGGAAGTGCGGTGCCGCGGGGCGTAGCTTTGGTCGCGGGAGCTGAGGCAGGGAGCGAGGAGTGTCTCGGTGGAGTTTTGTGTTACCGCTCTGCTGTGATTCGCGCTGCATGGCTGCTCTGTTATTTCAAGTTCGAGAACATCAGCATCTCCCAGGCTCCTCTTCAACTAATCCATCTCGACAGATGTAATCAGGGCCATTACACTAACTGTGCTGCCACTGAAATAGAAAACTGCACAGTAATGATTTTTTTTTTCATGAGTTCTGTGTAAATTAAATCAAGCTAAGAAAAACTGGACACACTCCATTTTTTTTCTTTCAATATATTCCCCAGATTCTTGCGCAGTACATTCTTGCATTTCTCAGAGTGTGAGTATTTGTGCGAGGGGTTGATTACCAAATGAGCACCGTGGCAGCGCAGCTCAGTGTCGCCTCACCGTTAGAGGGTCCTGGGTTCAAATACCGGCATTTCTGCGCTGAGTTTGCATGCTCTTCTTGTGCTTGGATGGGTTTTCCCTCCCATCAATAACATGTTGATTAGGTTAACTCCCCTGTCAGTGTCCTTGACCGAGGAACAGGCTGAGAACTGGAGTTGGTCCCCGGGCTGCTCACGGATGAGTTCAATGCAGAAAGCAAATTACAAATCTTTTCTCTCTTGATGTCACATATGAAGAGTCAGGGCTTCCATAATTGAAATGTGTTTACTGAAGGAATGAAATACCTTTCTTTCTCTGGCCGGCCCCCTGAGGCATTTGTCCAGTCTAGCTCTCCTGTGGGATACATTATATTCTCACCATTGCACAATTTTAAGAAGCCCACATATCACTGGTGTTTAACTGGAGTTTCAGCGGACCGTGTGTTTACATGAGGCAGCCAGGGGGTTAAAAGTGCATGAAGTGGACCGTCTTAGAAATTGCAAAAATGTGACCTCCCTGTCTGTGTATCCCATTAATAATCATCATTAGACGAAAGGATCAGAGTTTTGTTTGTTGCATCAAATGCACTTCATCTGTCTTCTGCAGAGTTATTGGCAACAACATGTGGACACAGCAGGAACACCAACTATCATGTCTTCATTGCTCAGTATTGCGATGGTGTTGTTTGTAATAAATTATGTTTGACATGAGAAATGTACATTTTATGCACGCAGTTTATTGGTGCAAGTTTAAATATTGTGGATGCATGTAAGCACAACACTATTTAGTAAATCATTTTCAGCCTTATTTCATTTATTTATTAATATCTTTTCATGGATGGGTGTTAAGTTAGTTATTTACTGTATCATAAATACAATGTTAATAATCACACGTTTCTAGTTTTAACCCTGGTGCAATATCCAAATTAAACCAACACTAATTATTTATTATTTGCAGATGATATTTGGTTCATTTTTGGTGCACATTACTGCACCTAAAGCTGCACACACAGCTGAGTGGGGCCCTGAGTGTAGAGACGCTGTGTGGACAAACAGCTTTTCACTCCTCAGGAGTGATTGCTGGTATGTTTTGACTGGCCCTTGGTTAGGTTTACATGAACTGCTGCGCGGGTGTTAATCTATGGCATGTCTATTGACGCACTGTTTCAAACTGTGTTTGCACAGACAATTAAGACCATTGATCATGCACACCGTTGTTATTCACAGTAAAATGTCATAACAGAATGATTATACATTGGTTTAATATATGACTTAGCTCACCGAGGAGTTTTATCAGACTAAGGACGTCAACAAAAAGCTTGTGATCAGAGGTGCTGGCACAGGGGGTGGATTAGAAGGATCATTGGGTGTGTCAAGGGCTGGCATCAGTCAAATCAGGAGCTTTCCTGCCTTTTTAAAGCAGCGTGTCTCCTGCCAGTCAAATGCAGAGCCACAAAAATACCAAATGTCTGCAAGCAGGAAAGAATGCGCATGCTCTGAACTTCTTGGAAGACGCAAGGTCACTGATGTTAATCTGAAATGGCACAAAAATGTGCTCCCATGTATTAAAAATATAGATATATTATTTTATAGAGAAATTATTCGTATTAATGAAATAAAAAATGCTCTAAATGACTCTTACTCTAAATGTTCTTCAGCATTGTATTTAATCTTCATTTACTTTATTTACAAATGCAATATATACTCTTGTTTGACAGCTTCACTTTTTTAAAGTAATTGTTTGACATTTTTGGAAATACCCAAACTGGCTTTAACAACAAGTAAACAAACAATTATGACATGTTCATAGTGAGCTTTAGAGGTGCTGGTTGGCCTTTGTTGTTGTCTTAGGACAGAGCTTCCGGTCTTTCTGCCACACTAACCAGCTGCTGGTGGTGGCCTCATACATACTGTAGTGATATGAGAGTGGTGTCAGTCTCTGGCAGGTAATCAAATAAATCTACTCCCAAAATCTTAAACTACACCCTCTCGGTGTCGGGCCAGGACATTGGGCCATAGCTCTTAATACTGTCCAGAAGGCAAAAAATGAATCTGTCTAAACAAAACCTCACTATTATCTAAAAGCAAACATCAGAAGCCAGTGCAAATTCAATAGGCTGATGAGCAGCTCATTCAGTGTGCAAATGTAATCTGACCAGATGAGGGACTGTCAGTTTGTGAGTTTCCCAACATGCAGGCCTGCTGCTGCCAGCTGTTTTCATGGCCACTGTCTGTGTGTGTGCGTATATTGCTCTAAAAAAAAAAAGAAAGAAAAAAAAGATAGATCCATCTCACTTGGAAACAGAGGGATGATGAATCATTTTCAAACCAAGGAAGTTGTTGTTTGGATGATCAAAGCGGCAACCTTCTTCTTAGTGCACTATAATTTAAAGTAGTTACTCCCATATCTCCTCTACACAAGTCTTGAGGTGCTGGATCCCTGACTAACTCTGAAGGGTGTATTTCTCAGAAAAGTCTCTACAGAGAGGAGTGTGAGCCAGTGGCAGATAGTTGTTGACAGTTCCCAGATGTGATTGTGTGTTACTATGAATGTGTGTAGGGCAGCAGTAAATAAGAGCATGAATGCTTCGGGAACCATTTAGAAATAAGTCATTAAACACATATACAGCCTGCCATGAAGGTCAAAGCACATTGATTTTAATCACAGCGTTTAATGGAATTTACAAACACTGCACATGTGTCCAAGGTAAGATCATCCGCCATGGTGCTGTCTGACAAATATTAAGAATTTTGAAACGCTCCATCATAACATCTGTCCAAATGCTTTTTTCTGTGATACTGAGTGCTTTTACCCCGGCAGGGGTCACTCTGTGGGGCTCCTATGAGATCGATCTCAGAGAGCGAAGCCTGCTGCTATGGAGGTGGCCATGGTTGATGAATGAAACTGATCACCTAGCCTGACAGGAAATGCTTATGTAACCTTATGATATTATGTAACTTGTTCTCAATTTGATCTGTTACAGGATGTCCACTGATGATTCTTAGTTTTAGGTTGCAGATTGTTGGAAGATTAAGAAAATCAGGAGGCATCTTGCAGCCAAAACGCAGTTTTGAAGGGATCACTGACTATGCATTCATTATCTTGCCTAAAAGTCAAGTTTGTTTAATGGCTCAAAACTCATAGTTTGACAAACGTTCTGCTCAGGGATGCAGATTTTTTTTAAAGAAGACATTTTGTAGGTCAGTAAGAATACTGTAGTACAAATTCAGTGGAGGCAAGATCCCCACTATGTCCCAAAGCTCACAGTCTCAAATGCCATCCATGCATCTGGAGCCTTTCGTCACATTATGCCATTATTTCTCTGGTCAGGTTTCGGGTGTTAAGTGGCTTGCTCCTAGTGCAAAATCAACCAAAACACATTTGTCACTGCCTCCCCCTTTCATGGCCACTCAGGTCCGGTTCTGCAGCTTAGCAATATTATATCTAGATCGATATCTAGATCTAGATCTAGATATAATATAAATAATACAATATTAACAGTCATTGTTAGGTTACTTATATTTTCACTCAACTTTTGAGTTTGCTGTGAGGGGTAAAGTGTGTAGAAGTGGCACGCAAGTTTGTGTGTGTGTGTGTGTGTGTGTGTGTGTGTGTGTGTGCGCGCGCATGTGTGCATACATGTTTGTAGAAGCTGAGACCAGCCAGATGTTCTCCAGGAGCTATATTCTCCTCAAGGCTCCTATTTAGCAACCTCCTAAATCAGCCTGTAAATGAGCTGAGAGACAGGTGTTTACATCTGATCCTTGCAGCATACATTAGAGAGGAGTATAGGGAGCAGGAGAGGGAGGAGAAGAAGAAGAAGAAGAAAAAGAAGAAGAAAAGAAGATGTAGAGGAGAGGAGGGATCAGAGCACAATAGTCGTCTGTCCAGAAATGTTCCATCGGCCGTCCCACAGGATGCTCCTTGTCTGTAAAAGAGATTAGCTTGGTCCCAGCGCTGGTCATGTGACAGATTTATCAATAAATGCATGTCATCATGGAGGAATGCCCTCACACCTGGTGAACACACGTCTTTTGTATTTTTGCAGACCAATAGGAAAATTGTATAAACACAGCAACTTATCTGATATGACTGGGAAAATAAAATGCGAAACCTCCACTGTTCCCACAAGTGGAGACGAATGAAAGGTGCTCACACATGTGTTGTTCAGGTCAACCTCTTGCCACTTAGCCAGTGTAAACAGAATAATTCTGGGTGCCTGGCAGCTGGTGTCAAAGTGAATGGGACATTGGGGGAGAAAAATCTGATAACATTCTTTGGGGAAAAAGGGAACTCGTGAGCTTATTAGATAAATTCGCTGGCAGCCAAGACTGACCTGTGTTTAGTTGTGGTTGTTCAACTGCTCTAGGCACCGCAATTAAGAGTGAGCTGTGAACTTTTCACTTTGCTCTGCGAAAACAAGGCCGGCTCACACCACGCCGGTGCCTTCAAAGCTGCGCGGCAGACGGTCAGAAACAGACTGGGGCTGTTGGCTGTCGGAGGGGTCGGGAGTGAGGAAGCCAAAGGTCAGACGCTAGCTGAGACATTTCCATTTATTAAGCATCAAACATTGCACAGCTGCACAATGTTGTTGTTCAGATGTCTAAAAGGCTATAAGTATGTCAACTCCTACTACTGCGAAGTACCACTGCCTCCTCTTCCTCATAATTTTGCTTTCTCTGAGCTAAAAGGAGCCATATAAGGTATAGAATAAACCCTTTGATGTGTGAGCGGATGTGTGCTCACAGCTTGATGTGATAGCACAACTGTGATACACTTAACAAGGCTTGGCAAAGTCTCAGTCCAACACTGTGACTGAATGTGTCTCCTATAATAGTGGTCCAAAATAAATTGTCTATTGTTTTCTTTTTTTCATATTGTTATGTTTGGGTATTGTTTAAGAGTATTGTTTGTTTCATTTTGTGCCATCTTGGTTTTTCCCTGAGCTGAGTGCACATTTGAAACATGATTTGGTTATGGCTGTGTGTGCTGTCATTGTTCTCATATAATAATAATATAATACATTTTTATTACACCAACAAAAGACAAAGCAACTAATGAATATTTTTGTGCAGGACAATTGGCCTCCCACATTAGTTTTGCATACAGACTGTTTCCGAATGAGTCTTTGTTGTATCAGCCAAAGTCTTTGCGGCTATATAATATTTTATGGGTACAGTAAGGCAAGTTTTAGAAGAAATATTCAGAGCGTTTACTTTAGTAAAAGTAGCAATACAACATTGTTTTCAAATGCATTTAAAATTCTTTGTGTGTTCTATGTTTGAAATATCAGACAAATGTTAATGGTATGAAAATGCTTTATGTAGGCAGACTAGCCTCCATCATTATGTTAACCTTTGATTATTATTAGTGATTTATTGTCGTGCGATCAACACTTAATAGCAGGAATATTGCTAATATTGCAGTTTTCCACTGCCACCTCGGGTTGTTCTCTGTGTAAATCTAACCACAATCAGCATCAAATGGACGAAGTTGTGTTTAACCAGATGTATGCGTTGTAGCACCTTCAACCACACCTAACAACATCACTGTGCACTGACACACCCTGGAGTAAACTTCTCCATCAGTGCAGCAAGTTGAGAGGGTTTTAGCTGCTGTTGAGTTGCCGGTCGGTTCACTTACTGTCAACTACTCTAAACACTGTTGTGTAGTTTAATTTCCTGCACAGACATGTGTCAAATTTTAAAGCCTTGTAAAGAGACAAGACATAGAAAGTAGCATTGAACTAAAATATTCAAATCTTCATTGTTATTCTTTTTTTGGCTACTTGGGGGCAGCACAACAATCTGTTCAGTTTTGTTCACCACCAACTCCCGAGAGAAACATCTGGCTACTCACTGTAGCATGTTCCACTGTTTATCAGTCACTAACTTTGTCCGTCAGTGGTTTGCTACTGGGCAGAAAATGTGCAGTGGGTTTGTCAGAGCTACCAGCGGGCTGCTGTAGCTGAGGGCAGTGAGGCTGAACCAAGACACTGAAGCAAAATAATGAGCTAAAGATGCAAGGTGACAGCACTCTGTGGATTTGTCTCTATGTGCAAAACTTTTCATGTTGCACATTGTAATATGACCCATTGTTTGTATCAAATATTGATTAGTACATCTTTGTACTAATTGCCTGCACATTTGCTCTTCATGCCTGAGACCAAGAGGCTGCACACAGGCCCAGCCAGTAATCACCCCACATTACACACAGCAGCACTGATAATTCAAAGAGGTGTTCCTCTGTCTCCTTGTCACCCCACAGTCATCAGGCACCACAGTCATGGTGGACATAGCAGTGATGGGAGAAGCTCACGGCCTAATCACAGACCTGCTGGCCGACCCCTCCCTGCCGCCCAACACCTGCACCTCGCTGCGGGCCGTCAGCAACCTGCTGACCACCCAGCTCACCTTCCAGCCGCTGCACCGGCCACGCCCTGCTCCCCTGCTTAACCTCAGTGACGCCTACACCCTCTCTGACTCAGAGGAGGGACCTGAGAAGGGAGAGAAGACATCCATCCACAAGGTGAGGCAATGAATGAGGACCAAGTATCATGATTTACACTTCACTGGTAAGATATGCAGTACTGGCGAGTCTATTTGAAAGCGAGGATATTTCACCCAGATATCAAAAGTCAGAGTTGTTAATCAAAAGTAGTCATGGGGCCAGGCAAATATCATTTTGTTTTGGAAACGACTGAAAGTAATCCTTAGATGGAAGTGCAGTCCAGTTTATTACGGCCAAATGATTTATATACCACACAGCGCTCCACACACATGTTAATCTTTCGGCCCATGTTTCAGCTAATGAGTGCTTCCTGCTCTCAGAGCTTTTAGCATCAAATGAAGGAGTGTATTTTCATAGAGTTGAGTGAAGAAAAATAGAGCGCGTCTACTGCTCGGAGCACTGTTCTCCCTTTCATAGCCACAGCTGTGTCAACATGACAGATGTGCAGAGCCAGCCAGTGTGTGCGTGTGTGTGTGTGTGTGTGTGTGTGGAGTGGAAGAGCAGAGGCAACATAAAGGTGAACATGCTTCTTGAAAGGTAACAAAGAAGGACAAGCATGTGTCAACAAAACTGGACCCCCACCACGGTTGTGAATCTAGTTATTTATCTGGTGCTGGTGTGTGATGCCACTGAGCACATTCGTTCGGCCGACAGGTGTATTTTTACACCGTCTGAGCTCTGTGAAAGTAGCTAAGACAAACTGCGCCTGTTGAGTGGCCAGTGAGGCTGCACTCATTAAGCCACTGCTCCCCAAAGATGCCATGCCCGGCTCTAACTGCCCCGGAGGAGAGTAGCAGGAGGAGTGGAGGTGGTTAGTGCAGGACTGGAAGAGCCTGCACTTGCTCTTCTGCCAGAGTTTGATGTCCGATGCGATGCACACTCATGCCTTTTGAAGCATTTTTCCAAAAGTCATTTTCTGCCTAACACGGGGCATGTTCTCAGTGTTGCCAAAAAAAGACACTAGATCAAAAAACGTGAGTGACAACACACACAATCTGATCTAATTTTTCTCACTTAAACAGTTATTGAGATAAGTCCAGTTAGAGACTTGAATCAACACTGACAGCAGCAGGGATCAGCTGTATTTATTTTTTCTGTTCTTTTTTGTGAGGTTGGCCTGGTTTTGCCATGCTGTTGCCGATAGGGATGTGTGTGTGTGTGTTTGTGTTT
>JBCAUF010000032.1:5166658-5188930 GCA_038406115.1 Haemulon aurolineatum
AAACATGAAGTAGTGGCACAAACATAAACTGGAAGTTTAGAAGCATGAAGGCTGGAATGCCTCAATTTGTATGAAATTATTTGTTATTGCCATTTATTCTCTTTATGTGGATTTGATTACACATAGTGGTTATAAAAAGTGGTTTCTCCTCTGAGTGATGGGAAATAGATTAGTGTAGCAGGTGTTTTGTGGCTCAGAAACAACACTGGAATACAAACCTCTGATCAGAATATACTATGAATGCTAATAACAACTCATTGCAAAGCCAAAGCGAAGTTCTGTACGAGTGTATCTATAAATTATACGACATATTCGTCCCCCCCAGCTTTAATATTTTAAATCAAATAATAATTCAATAGATGAGCAGTTCTCTTAGGATTTCGTAATCTAACACAGACAGTGGTGATTTGATAGTATGTGTTTACAAAAATTATTAGACAAGAATACATTACAATGTTGTATAATAAAGTAATGCCAGAAACCAACACTTGCGATTAGGCACCATTTACGTACACTATTTGTAGACTGATGAGCAACATGACAGGAAAGAAGGACGTTGTGAATGGTTGTGAATGTGGTGAGTGACACTGTTTAAGGAATGTGGAACTGCTGGTATATTTGTGCAGCCCTTGTCAAAAAGGTCTGACCACATAGTCTGACAGAAAGACCAGTTCTCATCAAGTTGTTTTTTTTTTTCTTTCCCCAGAGAAAACAGCTCCCAAGAAGAGGAGGAAAGTCTTCTGCCACATCACCCAGCACCTGCTGGAGAACCACGAGATGTGGAAGAAGGTGATTTCAGAGGAGGCCCAGAAACAGGGCCAGGGAGCAGAGTCTGTCCATTTAAACAATGTAGCTGAGCCAATCCTGGCTATTCACGAGGAGGAGGAGGAGCCAGGCAGCAGAGAGGAGCTAGTCGAAGGAGAGGATCCGGAGGAGGGAGTGGAGGAACCAGAGTGGCCCGTGTCTCCCCAGGAAGACTCTAGACCTCTGGAGGAGCTAGTGGAGGGGGACGCACAGTGAAACAGCCAATGGGAAATACAGAGTCGGTCAGGGCAAGGACGTGAAGAAGTATTCCTTGTTTTCTTATCCTATCAATTGACTCCTGTTTTTGCCAGCACATCACTTAGACACAACACTGTAGATGTTTGGGAAATGTGTGCCTATACAGAGAAAAAAAAACAAAAAAACAGGGTGGGAAAATTTGTGCTTTACACATTTTATCTGAATATCTGGTTTCACCAAACATTTAAAGGAGCTTTCCATATTGCAATACAGGATTATTTGTGTACTTTGGGATACAGACTCTTTTGCTACTGTCAAGAGAAGAGAAAGACTGGTTGCACAGACCTCAACCCAATGTGGTAACACGGGACTGCAGAAATTTGCTGCCAGTTTATACATAATTATTTTCTGAATGCAATTATATATAGACATCACAGTTACTTGTACTTGTGTTTCAATTTTAGCAAGAGTTTTTGAGGTCTCACGTGGGCCATAATATGTTTTTTTTTATATATATAAATATATATATATGGATTATAAAGGGAGTCAATCAAATGAGGAACATTGGTGTATCTTTCTTCCTTTCAACGTCTGCCAAAATTACGCATAGGCTTAAGCATACTAAATCAAATAATTACACATTTTATGTTTTACATTCGTTGCCAAATTAAGTACTTTATACCATTAGGTATAGACATATTAGTTTTAGAAAAGAGACTTGAGTCACCTCACTCTCTGTATGTGCGTGGCTGTGTGTGTGTAGGTGTATGTGTGTGTGTGTGTGTGTGTGTGTGTGTGTGTGTGTGTGTGTTCTGCATAGGACACAGATATATACAGCAAATTACCTGTTTTTTCTCCATTTCTTGTCTCCAGTCCCAAGTCAAACATAGTGGTCTTCAAAGGGTTCACTCTCCCCCAAAATATCGTAATCCAAAGGGCCTGTACCAGAGGGAAGTCAAAAATGCATCTGTGCTGAGTCCATGACCAAAAACTAAATAGAAGTACACAGAACAAACACTAACACTACCAAAGTGTTACAGATATGAGGGGACATGAAAACAACAAAACAGGTAATCCATTCATAAAACGCTATAGATAACCAGAAAGTATTATCTATCACACATCCCCCACATAGGTAAAAAGTTATTTCAAAGTGTAGCACAGGTAGAATAACCACATTTTCCTTTGTCTCTTTTTTCAGTTTCTGACTGTTTGGACTTAGCATGCTGTTTGATACTCTACACTTACTGGTCCTCATTATGTAGAAACCTGCTAATGATTCTGACCTTCAACCCTCAGGAAAACCACAACTGTTGAAATTGAAATTAAACATCTGTACCACCTGTGAGGGCAGTAGGTTAGAAATATGCAGGGATAGTATCCTAGTTAAGAATATGTTTATAAAAGGCTCAGCACAGGGCTGAAGTTTATGTCACACGCTGCTTGACCTTTCTGCTTTGACTATTGGAACATCTTTGCAGATAAACACAGTGAATCTGTCTGAATTCTTCTCCTGGGAGACATTAATTTCCTCTGCGTTAACGGGCCTCAGGATTGCGTCAGTTCCTCTGCAAGTTTAAGTCCAATCTCACATCTCCATTCACATCTGTCAATGTGATGATACACAGGAAAATTATTCTGGCAAATTGAGTTAGGCACTTTTCTTTTTTTTCACATAAGAAAAATTTAGTTTGAAATCTAGTCAAGGTTGATTTAAGTTGTCAACATCAGTCTGTCAGGTGATCTGTCCTCCAAATATTCTCACAACAGTGGAGGTGCAAGGCTGCTGTACTAATGTAGCTGTTTGATGTCAGTAGAAACTATTAGTTTTTCTTTCATGAAATGGATATTCATTGAAGGTTTATGGTTAACCTTGCTAATGTTACTGTTTCAATAATAGCCACTGTCATAGTGGTGGCTACAGAAACTGTTACTTAATCAATTCTTTGAAACATCACAATTGTCATTGACAGATTCCCACTGACCAATGTTCTGTCACTTTAGCTTTTTATTATGGTGGGAAATAACTGCATTAGTAGCACAATGTGATAATACTGAGCAATGACAACACCACCTTTAATGCATGTCTTTGGGTCATCGTTTTCTTACCGCTTCACTGATGATATACTGTAATTATAGTGAGTATGTTAGTTTTAGTCACAGATATTTAATTGATGAAATCAGTGATGCAAATAGCAAAGGAAAACTGCTTTCCACGAGTTTCTAATAGACATGAAAAGCATTGTCTCTAAAACATGACTTGTTAATGTAATTTGACGTAATAACATTACTGCACATTACATAGTAACAGTGGAAAGGTCAGTATACTAAGTAAGACTTGAAGTCACATGATAGCCCCCACTTTCAGAGTGAAAGCCATGAGGTAAACCAGTTACTTACTGTATCCAACCTCACAGTAACTGAAATAGTCAAAAGTCTCAGATGAGTATCCCACTTTTCTTGAATAATTCACATTTACATAAAAAACGTGTTTTAGAGGCCATAAGTGGATCTTGAGTCGAACAAGTTAAGTGCTCCACACTGAGTTAGTGGGTCAACTTTCTGTTATATGCGAATGCAGTGAGGCAATATGTAATGAATTATCCACCGCTAATCTCGCTGACTTCTCATGACCTACATGCACATCTGAATCTCTTACGCGCTGGTATCTCATCTCATGCAGTACCGCCGCTCCCTCCTTTAATCTCCCAGTGTTTAAACTAAACAGCACACACATACACGTCAGCCTGTAGGTATGAGCAATTACATTGTGAGATAAAGGCGCAGAACATCATGTCCTTGTATCCTTGCTCATCCTGCATTAACATACTCTATTACCACACAATGTTCCTAGCTAGTGAATAGAGCACTACATCCATAATGGCCTGTTTTCCACGGCTCTGATATGGAGGGGGAGGAGGATCTGCGGCAGCTTAGGCCACACAGGTTCAGGATAATTGGTTTACCCACTGATTAGAAACCCCAAACCCTATATCTGACCAAACCTGTTAGGAGCCACTGAATCAGACCAATTATTCTTTGATTTGGGCTTCTAATGATGATGTGCAGCCTCACTCATTGCATGTTGTATACAACATGCTTGCCATTTTTGTTGTGCTGCCTGCAGTTCATCCCTAATGAGCTATAATCATCATTACAGACACAATAGATACATTTTATTCAGCCTCTGAAAAAAACGATGACATGTCACCAGTGTTACCAGTGCAAGTTATTCAATACAATACACAGACATCTTGACTGTGGTTCAGAATTAGGCGGAAAAAAACACCTTTTCTTTCTATCGTTTACTGGGATGATGTAACTTCCACTTCTAGTTTCTATTGCAACTTTCCAACTTAAACTCTCTGAATGTATTAATACTGTGTGTGTGTGCATGTGTGTGTGTGCATAAGAGAGACCAAGAGAGTGTGTGTTTTTGTCTATTTGAAATCTTCCATTGGCCTCTCTAATGTGACCCTGTCCTGCATTTTTACTGCTTAATAGAGAGGGATGCTGTTTTCCTCACAAGCAGAGGAGTTGAAATGATGAAGGGTGAAGTGATGCAGTGAGTAGTTCATCAATTCTTCTCAGATACTCAGATGAAATTCTTATTCGCAGAAAGTACTATAGCATATTTCTCCTTGCGCTTCCTCTTTGATCTGCCAACCACTTAGCCTGCAGATCAGAGATCCTCACTGGTAACAGTAGTGAAGCATTCGTACATTCATACAACGGCTCTCTGCGTTAGTTTGTCTGTGATTTCATGATTTTTTTTTTTTTTTTTTGAGTGGACTACGTGTGCATTTTGCCCCTAGTCACATCAGTCTTATCTCAATACTTGTGTCTGAGCTGACACAGTATATCAGTTTTGATCACGTCTTAATTGGTTTTGTTTGTCATGATTTTTCACACTTGTAGCATAATTGTAACCATGAGAACCAAACAAGCTTTACAGTTATGTAAAGAAAAAAATAAGAAATGAGATGAGTATTTTTATATAGTTGACACATGATAAATAATTGCTTTCTTCTCACTAGTACCTTGCACTTGCCACATGTACTATTACTTACACAAGGAAGAATATGTCCAAATACACAGTATTTGTGAAAGTAAAATAATTAATTTTCTTGCAGGTTGATGCTCCATTTTGTACAATATACATATATGCTGTACAGTAAAGAAATTTTAAAACTACAAAAACTCTTTTAGATATACATTATTTATTTTTACCATTTTGTAATTTAGACACTATACTGTAGCTTCAATATTGCCAGACTTACTGGAAGTGCCTATATTGGTATTATGTATCATACAGTGAATATATTTGAAGATCATTAGAAGTTGTCACAAACTGAACCATGTGGATGTTGTAATGTGAATACATTGAATTACAAGACTATTATTTCTGTGGTATCCCTCTGTCTGTGTTGTGCTTATTTTTCATCTTTTGTCCTCTGCTGAGAACCTGCTTTATATTAAAATCATTACTTAAATGTTATGACAAAATGTCCTTGTAGGTTGAGATATTTATCTATTTCCTCTTCATTTTAAAGTGTCATTAAGTGCATTTCTCAAAAATTTGGCCAATTTTCAATTGGCTAGAAGTGGACAGATAGTCCACAAGTCTTTGTCATAGAGCACAGATGAAATATGTCTGTATATTAATATATGAATATATATTATTATCAATATTTCACTAACAAAGAAAATAACATGTTTTACAATATCATGGAAGCATTTATGACATGAATAGAATAGGTGTGTCAGAGAGTGAAGTTAAAGGGAGCTACGTTATTCAATAGACAGCCAGTTGTTGCAGATGGCAGCAGTGAAGAACTCCAGGAAAGGGACTAGCAGGGAGACCGAGACATGGAGAGACCCATGTCAAAAAAGTAAGTATCATAAACTCATATACTGAACATAAACATAACTATTGAGTGTGAGATCCCAATGTGCATTGATATATAGATGATGATCATCAGCTTTATTTTGATCAACTTTTGCCAACAATTTACCTCGACGTGGAGAAATAGTATCATGACAGAGGTAGATGGCATTGATAAGAACACTGAAGTGAATAAACGGCTATCAGAACTAGGAATAACTAAGTCAAAAATCGTTTTTATTGATGGATATTTAGTATTTCGGCTAATGGAAAGCTACAGACAAGATAAACTGAGCTTACCAAGACAAGTAGATACACTGTAGCTAGTTATAAACAAACACTGGTTTTTAATCTCGTCTGAGGAAAATCTGTGATCTCAGATCTATTGATGTACTTTATGTCCATATGTCATAAATATTTTAACCATTCTGCCATAATGCCAGCATCAAATTAAGGTTGCTGAGAGACAGCAGACGATTTATCACTTTTTAATTTCCACTCGGTTTGGAGCCTTGAAGACAACATGGAGAAACCTCTGGCTGATACATCACATACATACATTATTAAATATTTGTGTGTCTATTCTCACTCTGGACCTACATACAAATGCTTAACTTAGATTGTTCTATTCTCAAAGGAGAGTATAAAGGTATAAGTAACTTGAGATCAAACAACTTATCAACCTTATTTATACATTATGAATATTTTGTATATCTCTGCATTGACATTTATTTACTTACTTTATTGATAATTCATATTTGCACTCGCATTTACTTGCATTTAGTTACTATGCAACTGGGGAGAAATACAGTTCTGTCTTATCTTACAAGGCAAGGTGTGACATTTACAGTTGGGTGATATGAAAAATATACATGGCCAGAGGATTGTCTACCATCAGACATTTAACCATGTCATTGGTACCATGGTAGTGTATAAGAAAAGTTTCTTCTTGTAAATATTGTCCATGTACCTTGTTAACACGCATCCTGAAGTCTACTTTAGCTTCCATTCATCTGTAAGTAAATTAACTAATCGACATTTAGAAGCAGACTCCAGGATGCATATTCTATCACCACTCTTGTTGGAGACAGCCTTAGAGAGCTGCCTCTCACTCCTTTTGCATATTCATTATTCACCACGATGCGGACAGTAAGGTGTAAAAGGAATTAGGCAACAGTGCTAGATTGATGATTGGTCAGCCAGTAACTTCCTGAGCCCTGTCTCCCCTTTTGGTACTTAGTCACACCCCTTGTTCAACCCCACACCTATTGTCATTCAGAATATTTGATGTTTTAGCATAAAAACCTTGTTTCTAAGTTGATCGGCAGACAGAACTCTGCTGCCCTGCTGTATGTACTCCTGTCTCCACTGCGCAGTGAATAAACTCACTTGAACCAGCTACAATCTTGGACCTGAAGGAACTTTTTCTTCCACAGTAGCTAGCACTTAGATATCAGTGACAAATGTGGGCAAAGCTCAAAAACATGGACTGCATTTATGCAATGACATAATTTAAAAATTCAATTGATTTGTTTTTTTATTTTCTCTATTTGCCATAACTAAAACGTCTTGTCTGGTAATTTCTTTTCATGATTAGTTTTTCAATTGATTTTCTGATAAAAAATAAATGTATCACATGTCGACAATCCAATCAAAATTTAATGCACTGTGACAAGGTCTGCTTCTGTGGCTCCAGCTGTTACAATCCAGTACAGTAGGAGATTCTCATTTATTTTGAAATTTGGTCACAACAATTTGAGTATTGTGTCAGGTCATCTTCAGTCATTTTTGGAAACTAATTAGCAGCATGGAAACATAATGAAATAAATCAATATACATCATACAAATTGATCTTAGCACCTTCACCAATTCTGCATCTCAATTTGGGTGTTTATTCGGTTATGTTAACATACCCTTGAAGCCATAAAGGCAGGGGTTCATAACAAGTGGGTCTGCTGTGAATAGACCGGTTATCCCCATAGCAACAGAGAAACTTGAGATTTGAGATCTGACCACCTGGTGTGTCAGTAGGCTCAACAGGGGAAGTATGACCTTATCTAATGATGCATTTTTATTAGGTGGCTAAGCATTAAAGGTGAGTTGCCGTCTTCTTGTTTTTGTTGAAAATGTATTTTGTTTGTTTATGAATATTGGCAGGTTGGGGTCAGTTTAGGAAAATGTTTGAATCCAATACAAAAATCTATTCTAGCAGCACCAAGACTTGAATTCACGTTTTGCTTCAGACTGTAATCCACCCTTTCATTTATCAACTCATTTTCTTTACTTCTTTTGGGTCAAGTGCAGTGTCTAGTTAGTTTCCAGGCAAATAATTGAACTTAAGTTTGAAACATGATTCAATCCTCACTGTTTTTAGCCTTTTTGTCATCATTGTGAAGCTGACTGCAGATAAGGTGATGGTTCAGTGAAACAGCATCTGCATTATTTAGAATAACTGTTTGTTTATGATGCAAGACAGTTAAATCGTCAATGCAATTTGATAGTGAGTGAATAGTTTGGGCCACCCCATTAAACTGTCACAAAGTTGGCAAGACAAGACAAATCTGAAGTGCTCCATATATTTATTCTCAATGAAAACATAATTTTCTTTCGTTTGCATGTGTCCTCACTGTGTGCGCGCAAGAGAGAAAGAGAGAGACACCAATATGCATGTTGTGTTTATGATTAGCATTATTATTTTTTTATTATAATGAGTCATCTTTGAGGGCTGTAAACATTACCAAGGGAGGCGGAGGGGAACTGCATGGTGTCTAGACAAAATGATGCGTAGAGCAGGTTTACAGTGCTGCCAGCAAATTAATGCCACAACACGCTGCAGGTCTAATAGATTATTAATTGCGGAAATCTGAATCATGGCTCGGTCGTTGTGGGTTTTGCCGAACCACTGCGGATGTTTGCACTACCATTTCACCGCCTACGGCTCCTCAGATCTCTGTGAATAGGTGGGATATTGTATGGGAAGTAGTTTTCGCAGCTTTTTTGGCGCATCACGTGTGCCTGGCTGTGAGCGCCGTGCTCAGTATCCACCCTGTCCTCTCAGAGAAACACGCTGTTCTCCGCCGCCGAGGAGCGTACAGTATGTGCAGGTGACTTGATTAGTAGGAGGGTCATTTTTATCAGCACAACAACACGATTCCTCCTTTATTATTATCATTTCAAAATAAGAAGTTGAAGACGTCGTGAAGGGGACGCGGTGGTGCTCGAGTTGGGTAAGTATCATGATGTTCTTTTTGGTGACTTGAAAAATCATGCGGATATTGTTTCTTTGACATTACGCTTGTGTTATCGAGGCTGGAATTAAGTGAAGTTGCAGCGATGTCATTTCAGATAATTGTGTATTTAAGTAAAATTAACCGAAAATATCTCAGCGTCAACTCTGCATCAAAAAAAAAAAAAAAACTCTTAACCGGTGCAGTGTACACAGCTGTTCGTGTGAGCAGCAGGGGATTTACACAACCTAGAGAAATCTTCTCTGGCTACTCAATATTCATTGATTAATTATCCCGAGTGCATGTGGGTATCACCAATTCAACAGATCACGTGATTGTTGCTACGTCTGTTAGAGGCAGGGAATAAAAATCCACTGAATATTGCTTAAAATGCTCTTTAAATAAGGAACAGGTTTACTGGCTGTTTCTTTGTGTTTTGAACATCAGGGTTTATTTCAGGTTTTAGCCTTTACCAAAGATTTTCAAAGAGTTTCAGCCGCAGTTAAAAACTACGGTCAAGCCACCCTCCACTTCGAAAACACATTTAACGTTTTGCGGTAAGTGTGTGGCTACAGCTGCTAGGAGTTATGACAAAAGCGCGTAAGAACGTGATCTATATTATCCATGAATAGTGATTGCTATAGAAAGGAAACCACCTGTTTTCATTCCACTTCAACCTGATCCACTTGAACCTGACCTACTCGACCTCAGAGTGACACCCACAAAATGTCAGACCAATCTGATGTACAATTTCAGAATAAAAGCCCTGAATTCTCATGGCTATGCTGTGATTTATTATCTTTGTTCAAATAAAACTAAGGGCTAGGGTTAATAAGTGACCCCCTAGAGGTTGAGTACTATCAGGCTGAAGTGGAATTGTGCTGTTGAAAAAGTTTTATTTTAATAAAGATCATAAATTAGAGACAACATAATGTCATGAGAATACAGAAAAAATTGTACATCAGATTGGTCTTGAGTCAAGTACTATCAGACTGCAGTGGAATTGTTCTGTGGAAATAGCTAGTCTGGTTTCCTTTTTATTGCAATCATAATTCATGTGTTATGGATAGGTTGTGTGAGGCAAGGCAGTGGACCTAAAGATGCAGACTCCAAAGCAGTAGGATTCAAAAAAGGGAATTCAATAAAGGAAAATAACTCCAAAAACTACAGACGGCTCAAGACGAGGTAAATAGGAACACAAGACTAGAATAAAAACTACTTCTCAAAAGACTAAATTAAAACACTAATTATACAAAAGAACAAAGACACGAACCCACATCTAACATCAGACATTAACATTAATGATGCCACAAGACAAAATGGAAAACCCGGTCTTAAATACAAACACAAACGAAGGGGACGAGGAACAGCTGGAGACAGGCGGGAGAGGCTCAGGTAAGGGGAGTGGTAGAACATGATTGGACGGGAAACACAGCAGGAGGCAGGGAAAGACAAAGGAGTGAACAAGAAACAGGTGTGGCACAGGAGGACAGGTGAGGGCAATCGGACAAGAGGAGAAAGGAACAAAGACAGAAGTAGACACCACAGAAACACAAAGAGACAGCTACAGTAATACAAAATAAAACAGGAAACAAACACAGAAAAACCAAAACCATAACATCATGAATAATATCACTCATGCATGAGAATTCAGAGGGCTTTTTTTCTGAAATACATCAGATTGGTGTGATATTTAGTGAGTCACACTCACAGGTTGAGTACAGCTTAAAGTGAAATTGTCCTGTGGCAACAGGTAGTTTCCTTTCTATAGCAACCATAATTAATGGATATTATTACACGGCTCTATTGAATGCTGCACTCTGATTGGTCAGTCACTGCGTTCTGCGGTCTACATAGTGCGGTCTTATAGCTCACATACAGTACGAGATTTTAGATCGCTTTTATAGTCACGAATCTAGATCAGGAAACCAATCACTGCCTTTAAAGGAGAATACTGTAAACAACTTTTGACAGTTACACCAAGTCATTTTTTAAAAATATAGGGCACTGAATGTGGTACCATATATCGGTTTATCAACCACAAGACAAATTTGAAGACCATGCCCAAGAGTGCATCATGTACTCAAGAAACATTAAGTATGATTACATGTAACTGCAGCTGCTCAGTAGTATTTACAATGGTATGTGTATTTTCTTTAGCTTCACACCATCACTACACCATCAGATCAGTTGGATTTGGATTCATCAAAGGAAAAAATAAACTTTTTTGAACCCCATACTACTCCCTGAGAAAAGTCCTTAGATATAAGCTTCAGAACTGACTAATGAAACTAGTATGTGAAATATTTATGGGTAGCAATTTAGGAGAAAATTGTCAACAAAAGTTAAGTCATTGTCATCTTCTCATTATGTGATGCTAAGATGGGATGAATGGTTGTCTTTCTGTGTGCATCCCTAATTGGCAGGTCAGTTTTATAAAAACTAAGAGCTTCTTTCATGCAGTGCAAACACTGAGATCATTATTGTTTACAGTGTGATTATGCCAAACTTCTGTTCCAATGGATGTCTGTTAAGGTTAGATGAGCATGAAAGCCCAATGTCACCAGCTACAGCTACATTTCTTCTTGCAGAGTTCAAAGCTGGGTGTGTGGTTTGGTGCATGGAGGAGAGATCCATAGGGAGCTGTCCTGTCACTGAATAAGCAGTCTGGCTTTTAAATAACGTCACAGCTCTGCTCTTTGCATTGCTGTGCTCTCTCTGGTCCTGCATCCATCTCTCTTGTCATCTCATCGTTCACAGGCTGCAAATAGATTTAGTGCACAACAGCATTTATCATTTGTTAATTGAAACAACTCCTTTTTACTTTTTCACAGTGGTTTCCTTCCTAGTTCGCTCCCTACAGTAGATGGCTCAGTTCAGTTGTTTTTAAGATAAATATTTTATTGTCACTTCTTGTTCGCACTGCATTTGCATATCTCCTGAAACCTGTTTGCTGTCACATTCTTGGTCACATTACACTGGCAAAGATGTTTTGTGAATCCTAAATGAGGCGTTGAAGTTCAAAGCATCAAAAGTCCTATTGCAACATCTGAAGCAAGGTTCAAGGTTCAAGGTCTATCCCCAAGGGGCAATTTGTTGTACAGCTGGCAGTCAAGCAAACCTGGTCGACTCCAGATTTTTTATGAAGCCCAATAACTGCAGCCCAATTATACCGCTGTAATTATTAGTGACTTCTTACTTTACTTTGCTTTTCTTTACACACACATCATTGAGTTCTATCATTCCTCTGTTCCTAAAGAGCTCTTTGCATCATCATTGCTATTGCCAGCTGAGAAAATATTTTGTGAAATGACTCATCTGTTGAAAAGAATACAATCAATCTAGTATTTATTTTGTTTGTTTTTTTTGATTACATAAAATAAGATGTAATCAGTTAATCTCCTCTTCATTGAAGTGAAGGTAATTAGTTGAGATATAGTGTAACACTGGTTCACATTTTACATGTCTGCAGAATCCTTGTAGTCCTTTCAAAATATCTAAGATTTAGGAAAATGCTGCCCACAAAACGAATCTTAGCAAGGATTGAGTGTCTTTCCAAAGGTTAAGCATACTGTAGATTAAAATCATTAGTACAGGTCAATGACACATTAAAAGCGTGTTCAGTCATTTTGAGGAACTGGGGCGAGAGGCAGATATTGGTGAAGGAAGTGTGTAAGCAGTCACTAACTAACCAGCAGCAGTAAAATTATCTTGATTTACCTCTTGAACAAAGCTGTCGCGGTAGTCGTGGTAGTTACTAATACAGCCACGAATTGCCTGGGTTTTGTTGAGAGGCCTGACATTGCACAAATCCACACAGCTTGGGGGGGTTCAGCTATAATGTTTTAAATACACAAGAAGGCAGCTTGACAGAGCAAGCCATTTAATCCTTCCTCCCTGTGTTTGAAGCTGTGTCTGTGGTGACTCCCTCTGTGTTGTTTAACCTTACTTTAGTCCAAACAGGCTTTTCTAATCTAGAGGCCTGTGATGACATGCTGTCTTCAGTAAAAAAAATAACTGAATAACTAAACTAAACTGGTTTGACGGATTTCTAAATCTGACTTCCTCCAGCAGGTGTGAGTGAAGACGGTCATAGTAAACCATCTAAAGAGAAACCACTGCTCAGGCACAGTCAGAGGGTGCCATGAAGAAGATGGACAACACAGCAATAGGCAGCTGGACTATTGACAACAACCCTACCTCCCCCGCAGTGAGGAACTCCTGCCACCCCAGTCTGAAGGTACTGTACTCATGGAAAAAACAACAGAAGTACAGTTGCACAGGGCCATGGGAACAGCATTATCTAGGCTACCAGAGAATGGTGCTGCAGCCTGAGGGCCCACATGCCTGTCAATTTCAAAGTCACCTGACTGTCTTGGGGGGGAAACACAAATATCTCTGCAATGACTAGGATCACATGTATGTAAGAAATAGACATGCCGGGTTAAAACACCCTCTTCAGGGAGAGTGTGTGTGTGTGTGTGTGTGTGTGTGTTACATGTATGTGTAGAATATGTAATGTCTACTGTGAGTTCCTCAGGTCATTTAAAAAGTTATTTTTGTGCATGTTGATGTTAATCCCTGAATGTTTGAGCACAAACTCTGTGCCCTTTGGAGTGGGTATTAAGTCATTGTGAAAAATTCCTGAGACAAAGTTTGTGCTTCAGTAAAATAGGTCAGAATGGAGTGTCTGTACCTCTATTGGATTAAGAAGCACATTGGACAATAATTAAAAAGCTGCTTAGTGAAATACTTCAACAGCTGCAAGCAACAATAATAAGGAATTCCAGTCATGCTGCCTTTTTGTCCATGTGTGTTTTCCTTCTGTGTGGTAATCCTACAGTGAACCTCTCAGTGTGTTGCTGTTGATACAATATTCACTTGTTACTCTAGAGAATGGGTTTTTGTCCGCTTGAAGCAAATGCATGTTGTTGTGATCAACAACAACACGCATTCTGTATGTTTGATTAGCTCGCATCAGGTTTGCTCTGCATGCTGTACATGTATTCTACTTGACATGTAAATTCTCTGAGGTAAAGGTAGTGACATACTATTGTGAATGATATATGTATATTAATAATTACACTTTTATCACAACAAGACCAGAATATAGAAACAAAATATCTATTCAGGTGTTGGAATTCACAAGATGACTGCTATATTAAAATAAAAACTTAACTGAATCTTTATTAGTTTCTAAATATGTTTGCTCTGTTTACGGAAATGTTTTTGGAAAACCATGTTGTGAAAGCTAAAATAAATTATTTGTGGGTGGGTGATTTGTTTAAACTTGGTGGTTTTATCAAGAGCTTGAGGAGAGTTGAGCACCTTGTAAGTTAGCACAATTGGTGCCAATACAAGACAATATAACTGAAAATGATGTAAATATTAACCATTACAGACATAAATAATGGATGGAAGAATGTACCATATGCCATGGCTGAGTGATTCCCATAGTAACGATTAGGTGAGAAGGATATTATATGATGTTAAAAGTAGGTTGTAAAAGGATATCCAAAAAGATGCTTCTTACACACCTCACCATTCCCATTTCAAAAAGAGGTTTACCAAAATGCTCATGCCATGATGCTTGTATAAGGTTTCCACATCTCCAGGTAAACATAATTAATGCAGTCTTATGAGAACCATTTTTCTTCAGCAGTCCTGCAGAAGCAATTATATCAACTTATTTTCTGTGGTATGAATGGTAATTATGCACTTGACATTAAAGTAAGGTCTGAGAAAATGCTGCAATGACCCAGATGGTTGCCATAGCTCCACTGGTCTCTCTTCGCTCCACTAGTTGATTCGAGGGATGTGATAAGCTGCCCTTTAGGGTCCCTCTCCAGTGCAAAACATGCAGTTGAAATGCTCTTTAGGGTGCTCTTCCAAGCAGAGAAAGTGTAATCAAATGCCCTCTTTGGTGCCCTTCCAGTGGAGATAATGTGATGAAGTGCCTACTAACCTGCTCTTCCAGTGCAGAAAACTTGACAAAGTGCCCTCTAGGATGCCATTCCAGTGGAGAAAATGTGATCAAGTACTCCCAGGGGTGCCCTTCCAGTGGAGAAAACTTGTTGAAGTACCCTCTGAGGTGTCCTTTCAGTAAAGAACATATGATGGTGAGGTGCTTTTGAGGAAGCCTTTCCAGTAGAGAAAATTGGATTATTAGATAACCTTAGGAGTGCCCTTCCAGTGGAGAAAATGTGATGAGGAATCCTCTAAGTTGCCCTTCCAGTGGTGGAAACCATGATGATGAAGTGACCTGTAGCATGTCCTTTCAATGGAGAAAACCTGACGAAGTGCCTACTAGGGTAAACTATCTGCAGTGAAAACACGATGCAGTGCCATATCAGCTGCCCTACAGTACATGCTAGAAAATATGTTGGCCTCTATGTGCCTCAAAATGGTTAGAATAGTTCCCTGTGCATTTCTATCATAGAGGTACAAAAGTTGTAGTGCATCTGTATTTGTCTCATAATAAAACAAAACAGCGAGCTGTTTCACTATAACTGCATCACGACTTTCTACATGTTGGTGCCCCGCTGCATGCAGCTGCTGCCCTTGTTATGTTTTTCTGCCTCTGCCCCTCAGCCCAAGTCTGGCACTGATTAGCTCCTCTCAGATTTGAGAATCTGTCTTCTTCTCACTCTGAAAAACTTTCTTGATTCTTGCGGCAGAGAAAGTTAGAATTAATGCTGGAGAAAAGTCTCTCTGCGTTATTTTTTTTATATTAGACTAGTATTATACAGTATCTCTGGAAACTCAGAGACTCCTTTGTTTTTAAGCTTCTCGTTGAGCTGTTTTTTGATTGGACAAGCTTTGGATCAAAGACAAATGGGATTACTGTTCACATGATCTAAAGTTTGAGAGAATTGCAGAGGTTAGAATCCAAGCTGTGCACAATGTCCACACATCATGTTGCAAGATTTGGCATCACTGGGATTTTCTTAAGCAGACTGGTTTTTGAGCCACTCTATCGGGCTACTAAGCCTAGCTCAGGTTGTTAAGTTCATTACTCATGTTGTTCAGGATCTAGTTCTGATTAGGGATTATGGGGTTACCAATATCAAAGGAGCCAATAGTACATGTAGTTTGCCATAAGACATAGTACTTCAATATCTACAGTTTAATCTGTGTTTACACTTGGAGTCATGACCTGATAAGATTTCTGTATTTAGTGCTGTATGAATGACACCAATGTATATTTGTAACAGCAGCTGATTCTCACCTGTTCTAGAGTCCTGCACAATAAAATGCTTAGCTGACACGTTTTCAGTTTCAGGGTAATGTTGTGAAAAAAAAAGAAAAAAACACAAAGTAAAGGAAATAAAATTTGCTTTCTTATGTATCTGTGAAAATAACAATAATAAGATAAAATAATGAAATAATAATAAGAATTTGTTTCCCAGATTATTTTATTCGTTGAAAGTATTCATGAATTTGTTCACAACATACCTCACAGATTCAAAGAGCACTCAGGTCCTCTAATCGTCGTCTAGACCAGAAAATGATCGTTGATTATTAGCCACACATATATTTTAAATAAACATAATGGCATTGCGGGCTATGTTTTCACCGCTGATGTTCTGAAACTCATATGTGAATTGTATTATTGTAATAGTTCAGAGGACATTTTGAGGTTTTGGAGAACCAGTATGGATTCATCTTTAAGATGAATTCATGTTTGCTTTGAAATGCATGTATGCATGTGTGTGTTGGTCAGAGACACGTGCCTCCTCTTAGCTCAGGCTATTTTCAGTGCAGACAGTGGTTACCTCTCACCTTTTTCCAATTACGCTGCATGTCAGTCGGTCTGTCAGTTCACAGTGCAGAGGATGTGCTTGTGTCCTAGTGGGATTGGCTTCTCTATTGAACGTGCCTTGCCTTGGCTCTAATCCTCCCTTTGTTACTGGCTGTCATTGTTCACAGGTGGCTCAGCAAATGGAGGTGGGAGCTCAGTAGCCTATCTGATCCAAAATTTAACAGTGCATTGTTTTCCATATAAAAAGGTCTATCTGCACTGAGAGTTCAGGACATACATGCACATACACACTCTCAGAGGAATACATGTCACAAGCTGGTGCGCAGTGAAATGCACTGTGCTTATCTGTTTTGTTTTCGTTACCACATATTTATATTCCCTTTGCAGTTCATTCAGCTTTTTCACTTTTAATGTTTCTCCCTCCCTGTGGCTTCTTCACTTACTCATTTGGAGGTGATTGATATGAACCACAGTGTTTGAACTGCACTACCATAATACTAACTCCAGTAATATTAATAATATGATAAAACAATAATTATACACTTTGAAATAACCCTTTGAAATGAATATGTAGAGAAACACTTCAGAACCACTTTGTCTGACACAGAGTTCTGTCTCCTCTTTCTGTTTCTCTGCAGATGTTCCTTGCGGCCTTGTCCTTTGCCTACTTTGCCAAGGCTTTATCTGGCAGCTACATGAAGAGCACAATTACACAACTAGAGAGGCGATTTGACATCCCCAGTTATCTGATCGGCATCATAGACGGGAGCTTTGAAATTGGTGAGTTTCTCAATTCCATTGTGTCTGACTGTGTCTCTATTTACTGGCTACTTGTGCACATGTTTTGAAGCATTTAGATGCTAATGCAAGAAAGCCAAGAATGTGTCCTCAGCATGTCACCGAGCTTGACACTCGAGCATGTATGCATCCCCTTTGAGCATTGAATAGTCACCGGGCGCATACCTAATTGACTCTAAATGAGCGAAAATCCTTTGAAGCTACATGCATGTAGGCTTGGAATAGAGGGCTTTTGTAAAGGTTTATGCAGCTACACAACAAACTGGGAACACTGAAAGATGAACATGGAATATCACGTGTGCATGCCCCAGATAAGTATGAATATTCACACTAACTTTGATCAAAACAAACAGAGTTTTCTGGTCGGGCAATTGACACTGTAAAGGATATGCAGGCAGTGGTGTCATGAGGCACATGTGGTACATTTTGTGAAAACACAGTTTGCAGCAACCAAGGAACTGTGTGTGATATGCATACACATAAACAAATATTAATGAGCCCCTCTTCGTCCTTCTAGTGTAATTTCTCAAAATAATCATTGAGTGACAGACAGATTTCATGGAGGACGAATGCATTTCATGACAAAGCTTTATCAGAATCAAGATTGACAAGAGTTTACATCTGTTCATTTTCATGATTTAGATGAGTGATGGTGTTTTTTAAAAATGATTTACACAGTGTGTTCTCCTTGCTTGTATGTATAAAAAATGTGTGGATGGAATGCAGAATTTGCAGAAGACAATACTGATAGTCTCAACAGTAGGTCTCTATTTAATGTCTCTGACTCATCGACATTTTCCTTTTTTGATAATCAAAATCCTGTAGGGAATTTGTTGGTGATTGCCTTTGTGAGCTATTTTGGTGCCAAACTCCACCGACCCAAGATCATAGCAATCGGATGTGTATTGATGTCTTTTGGGACCTTCTTGATCGCCATGCCTCATTTCATCATCGGCCGGTATGCAAAGTGTCGTGTCCGTATGCACACATTGCACTTCACAAATTCCATCCATGTATTTCTCTGATTTAAGTCTTTAAGCACCATAAACATGATGTGGTCACAGTATCCAATGCTGTACTCTCTGATGTTTGTATTTGGGCTTCACATTGTAGTATCTAACGATACCTGATGCTTTCTCCCTTCCCTTGTTTAACAGTCACATTGGTATTTTGTACGCAGCTATAAGATCGAAACATCAGTTAGATCTTCAGTGAATTCAACCAATAACCTCTCTTCATGTCCAGAAAGTTCACCTGAATCAACCAGGACAGGTGACAGACCCTCTATACTCTCCCCTAGAAGTAAGATTACTGTCAAAAAAATAAACGCATTGCTTATTTCTATTTTTTTCAAATCCACACTAAAGATGTTTTAAAATAGAGTACAGGATATGAATTAAGTTCAGTTTAATGTCTTGTCATTTTTTGAGGATTTAAAATTCTCACCCAATTTTCCCTATTTCATTGTGAACTGTAGGCTGTGAGCGAGAGTCCAGTGTTTCGATGTGGATCTATGTGTTTCTGGGAAACGTTCTGCGTGGGATTGGAGAGACTCCAGTACAGCCTTTAGGAATTTCCTACATTGATGATTATGCACAATCTGAGAATGCTGCCCTCTATATTGGTAATGTACTTGACTCACTTGTCCATATTAGCATCTTTGCACAGCATCAAGACGAAGGTCACTTAATTTACAATTTTTATTAAGTCAGGAAATGGATTTTCTTTACGTGTATGGCTGAATAAAAGGAATTCATATTTTTAAGCAACTAAGAAAGAATTGTTTTTTGTATGTATTAGTCAGACTTCAGTACTTTTACAGAGATGATATCTGTCATTCTTAATCTCATAAATAACACATTTTCAGTTTGTGTTTACTTTGCACATATTATAACTCACCAGTCTTTGGTTAGGATAACACTGCTCTATGCATCACCTATTCCTATTTTGTTTGACTCCATAAATGATATCCTGGTGTTTTGTCTCATGCTGAACTGTATACACACAAAACAAAACAAAAAAGCAGATCTCTTCTTGTCATAGGTGTACACTAAATGATTGATTGACAGTTGTTGCAATGTATGGTAGTATAAAGGAATGCATTACTGTTTGTACTAAAAACCAAATGAGGATGAATCTTAAAAGTTAGCAAATTCCTGAATTAAGCCCAAATACAGGATGTTATGTTTTATTTTAGCCAGTAGTTATATGAAAATATCTTTCTTGCTTTCTGTTGTATATTCTAGGATGTGTCCAAACCATATCAGTTATTGGTCCTGTATTTGGATACCTGCTGGGGTCTCTGTGTGCCAAGATCTATGTTGACATTGGCTATGTGGACATGGGTGAGTAAGCTGTCTTTTGCCTGATGATTTCTGACAGGGTAAAAATAGCAGTGCTGTGTCTGGTAAAATGTTGTTGGAGATAATCATTTATTCACACTGCAGAGATGCACTCACACTCCTCTGTGGAGAGTTGGATTTAGAAATTGGTTGCACATGACCGTGTGAAAGACATAAGACATAGCACACCTACTAAAAGGAAATTAATAATGGCGAGGTTAATCCTGTTATACAGTATAATCTAACTGAGAAGAAAACACTTTGAAGCTGTTGTAAACCTTTCTGTGTCACAAGTCAGTTGCCTTTGAACTTTTACCACAGCCACATTGTATGCAAAGCACTTTGAAAATGACTCTGTACATGAATTGTGCTTTATAGATAATTTCGCTTCGCTTTACCTTATAAATAAGTATGACAAGAAAAAAAGAAAATATAAATAGTAAGTGTAGTCTGATCTAAATTGATTTGTCTCCTGTGTTAATGACCTCAGAATAAGTCATGTGTGTCATCATTTATGTCATGTGTGTAATAATCATTTTTGCCACAAGACTCCTATTTAGAACATGGGATAACACACAGGATCCTGACAAGAAAAAAAGTAAACTCTCAGCCACCAGTTTTACAGATGAATGATAATAAGGAACTGAGAAAGACTGCAGCTGTTATAAACCAGTTCTGAAGTCATAAATATAAGAAAGAAAGAAATTCTGGATCAGAGCAAAATGAGAAGCAAACAGAACAAAATGTATGTACATGCTTTGCTGAGAGGGCTCTTATCTCTCTGCAGAGACGGTGACTATTACCCCCAGTGATGCCCGCTGGGTGGGGGCGTGGTGGCTGGGCTACCTCATCGCTGGTACCGTCACCCTCATGTCTGCTGTTCCTTTCTGGTTCCTGCCTAAATCACTGCCCATGCCTGTGGATAAACACGATACCAACTGCACCCCTGAGCAAACCAGGTTTATCAAAGATTCCCCAACAATGGAGCACAAGTTCAGACCTGAAGAGCCGGCTAATTTACATCAAATGGCCAAAGGTATGATTATAGTCACACCAAGTTATATATACAAGTATATTAGCATTGTAATCTACATGCAGTCTGCGGAAGGTTTAATTTTTTGACTACTTTCCCTGAGAGAACTTGATGACGACAAGTGACCACACAATAAATGTTAATGTGTTGAATGAGGCAAACATTATAGTTTAAGTGCTACTCACAAATTTTTCCATGCAGAATTTGTGCCCACATTGAAGAGTCTCCTTGGAAATCCTGTGTACATCATCTACTTGTGTGTGACCATCATTCAGTTCAACTCTCTCATCGGGATGGTCACCTACAAACCCAAATACATTGAGCAACACTATGGCCAGTCAGCATCAAAAGCCAATTTTCTCATGGGTAAGCCAATTACTTTAATGATTCATGATGTTTACCTTGTTCGGATGAGTTTTGTGTGCTCATTTAGTCTTTTTAGGCGAGTTACAAGCTTGTTGAAAACCTGTGTTGCCTCACTGAAAGGAAAGTATTTAAGGATGCAAAGTGATGTGAGCTGGACGGTCATCATAAGTGTTTCATGAGGCAGCTTTTGATGAATTTTTTATGCTCCAACTCCCACATCCCTCTTAAGTAAATGCCACAGCTTCGAAATGACAACCAGGTTTACCACAGTCGTTGGAGGTTCTGAAGTGACAAACACTGGTTTAAGAAAATGCACAATTGTCAGGTCACCCGGATGTAATTGGTGACAGTGTAATGGCATGGCTCTAACTGAATGAGTGAGGAGGTTGTTGGATGATGAGAAATGCAATCCATATCCTCTCAACCATCAAAAGTCATTTTCATCTTTCACAACATGACTTCGGTTCACTTTACATGAAATATGAATGAGAGACTTCTGACTTTGATCCCTTTTGGGGAGCGGTGTTGCTGCATGATGTTGCCTGTTCACTTTGTTTCTTGATTCTCTCAAGCAATGGTGGAATGTAACTAAGTACATTCACTGAAGCACTGTACTTGAGTACAAATTCGAAATAAGATTTGCGCAGTTTTATACTTATACTCCACTACTTCTCAGGGGCAAATATTGTACTTTTTTCTCCACTAAAATTGTCTGACAGCTTTACTTTATTGTATGCATGTCCAAATGTGTTATATTTAAAATACATATGATAAACTGAAGGATTAAGTGTGTCACAGAAAATAATGCATTGCTGTAGATTAAACATCCAGAGCTGTAAAATGCAATATACACATTA
>JBCAUF010000032.1:5205368-5218775 GCA_038406115.1 Haemulon aurolineatum
ACCATTTTCAACAGTTTCCTTTAGTTTGACTAAATATCTTCTCTATGAAAACATAACATATGAGGATTGTATTCTCTCTATTATTTTCATTGTGCTCAATGAGCATTCTCCTCGTCACAGTCCCTGTCCCACCATAAAGTCGTGCTCAATTCATCAAACCAAAATAAGGCAGCTGTAGATTTTCCATTTGGCTCAAAGATGTGACTGTTAAAGTGAAACAGACTAGGCTTTGATTACATCTGGTTTATGTCAAACGATGCGATGAAAACCATGGTGTTCTGTCGTGTCTGTGGAATGCACTTGTTCTTCTTAAACTGTAAAAGCAGTGATTGTGAACAATACCCCCATAGCTTTTCAGCTATAGCAACATAACACACACTACTTTGCTACTTCCTTTCCGCTCCTCTCTCTCCATGTTTGACCTGTCTGTCACTGTTGCATCCTCATACCTATAGTCTCATCTCAGTCAGAGGGCCTTCCCTCAAGGACTCCAAGGCAATAAGGTCAGTGGTCACTGGGGATTGCAGGGTCTCGTGTCAGAGCAAGTGGCATGGTGATGAATGGGAGTAATCTCACAGCTGTTACAGACTCACAAACACGTTACTTGGGGGAGGGGAGAATAGGAAGCCTTTTGCTGCGTTAGGTGAGTGAACACAAAATTTATTATAAATATACATATACATAACAATTCCTACTTCTCTCTATTTATATACCTTGTTTACCCTAAGCTGTACATGTATTATGTATGTACACAGTGTACTGTATGTTGCTACCATTACAAAAAGCCATGCAATATCTACAGTACAGTATATGGTGTATCTATGAAACCTACTTTTGTTGTCTCAATAAATAGTAATAAATTATCCACTTCTTGTTTTTGTACATTCTATTGCACATACTATTTACATTACTGCTTTGGATTAACATTTTCCCTTTTTCATCGTGACCTGATGTCAGTTTTAGCTGCTTTTATTGATGGTATATCCTAAAGATAATGAGTTCCTTCACTCCACATCCTCAGAAGACAGACATTTCTGTCGGGCATCTTTGTCCTCAAATGTCACCTTTTTGTTCCTCTTTGGGTCGATCCAGGAGTTGTGGATGATTGCATTATTTGGCGTAGGATCCGCCTCAATGATCGACACCACTCGCTTCTTCATCTTGCTTTTCAAGACTTTCTGGAACTTTTGCCTGGTGAAGGCATAGAGTAGAGGGTGAAAGATAGTGGTCCCATAGGCCATAACCAGGAAGCCCAGTCTCAACTTGACCATTAGGTCACTGGGCCCCACACTCAGGATGACTGTGTTGAGCACTGTGATGGGCGTCCAGCACAGCAGGAAGGTAGAAACAATCAGGAGAGACATCCTGAAAACCCTCTTTTGGCGCTCTCGCCTTTCTCTGTGGCGCTTAACAGCCCTGCGCAGGGCGATGATGACAGAGACAGAGGTACGCATACCCAGTGTGGGGTTACGGCTGCCACTGCTCTGGGATCCATCTGTGGCCTCTTGCTGCGTTGTCATGGCTGTCATGGATGGGCGCTTTTTCCTGCGAGCCTTCTTCTTCTGTGAAGCGTGGAAACGTGTGCCAATACGAATATTGAGTGCCTGCAGGATCTTTGAGTAGGTGATGAGCATGACAACAGCGGTGAAGAAGAAAATAGGAATCTGAGCGAGCAAGTGATAATAGAGGCCGAGTTCTGTGTAGTACTGGTTAGTGTGGACGACGTTCTCCACCACCGTCTGGTTCAGGTCCGCGTGGCCCTGGGCGAAGAAGCCCACCTCAATAAAGGGTACAAGGAAACTAACAAAGGATAGCACCCAAATGGCCGCCAGCAGGGCCAAGGCACGGCCCATGGTCAACACCCGGTTGGCCGGTTTGACTGAGATGTCGTAGCGGTCGAGGGTGATGGCGAGCACGTTAGCAGCAGTGGCAACACTAGCGAAGGAGACGCAGGCTTCATGGAAGCAGCAGACGAGGGCGGTGTCTCCCTCCAGGGAAAGCAGCACCACCACAATTGTGAGAGGGATGCAGCACACACAAACCAGCACGTCCAGCACATGGAGGTTCATAGTGACAATGTTACTGACAGAACTGATGAGGTTCGACTTCATACAGTAGAGGGCAAGAACAGTGAGGTTGGAGCTCAGGCCCAGGAGGATTTCCAGCATGAGGAAGCCAGTCAGGGAGACCTGGAAACTAACAGGATAGGGATACGGGCTAGGGGTTGCCGGGCTCATCGTGCGGCTGATGGATTCAGTGTTGTCGGTGACCGTGACGTTGCTCATGGTGGCTTCTTGTTCAGAGTAGGAAAGGATATGCATTATCCTGTATTTGGGGAGAAGGGAGAAAGAGAATTCATGAGGAGCAAAAGGAAAAGAAACGGTCCCTGTTTGTGCATCTTTTGAAAGCTGTAATTAGCACACATTTGAGAAATCTTGTCAGATTTAATGCTGCCAGTTATCAAATGATAAGGAAGCCTTTTGAGTTTAAATGAGAAATTCTGAAAGCAGACACTTAAATAGTGCTGGAACTTTTTCTCCTGCCATGGCCTGCTGATTAGATTGTCCCAGTGCTCAGATGGCATGACTAACTCCAAACTATCTAGCCTCAATCAGCTTCTACTTTTGTTATCACCACACTTTGTCAGACAGTTACGTCCACAGAGGAAGCACGTGACGGAAACACTCTGGAGCAAATTGAGCTCTAATAATCTAAATTCTGTAATGGCTTGGTAGGTTGTGGCTTTGTAGTAGCTTAGCTCTCTAGCCTCTGTTGAACAGAACATTCAAGTAGGCAGTGATAGTCGTATTGCAGGGGCCGGAAGGTAATAAAATAACTGCTTTTTACTCGTTGCCAAATTACAGGAGATGGTTCGTTACTGCCAGAATATTCTGCCCGAGTGTGTTCCTCGTCACCTGTTTGTCTGGGACTTAAATATCTGATGTACTAACGAGTGCACCAAAAAACATTTGGGACTGTAATTAATATCAGGTTAAGGTGGGAACAATCTAACACACGCACACTCCATAATATGTTAAAGGAGCTAAGCACCTGCTATATTAAAATCACCCAACCTCCTCTAGAGAAAGAAATTTGAACAGGGCTCTAGATGACATGGAGATCAACAAATGATATTTTGTAATATTTACCCTTCCCTCCAGCACTATCTGAATACCAGGGCTGTGTAATCAGGCCATAGAGTCCATGTTGCATCCACAGAGACAAGCATCACATCCAAACATAGCCTGTGGAAAAGTGTTTCCGCTCCAGCAGAGCCCCCCAGCGAGGCTTTTCCTTTCACTGCTAGTCCCTCCCAGAGAGGCTGACAGCCAGAAAAGCACCTGTCCGTCTCGCCAAAGACTGTCTGTGGGCTGCCAGCTTTTTCTTTTTTCTCCTGACCTCACTGGCAAGAAAGCTAAGGAATCAGTCACCTGCATCCAGCAGATGTTAAAGAATATAGGCTAATGTCCTCTACAGACTGTTTCTCAGATCCCTGGTCCGTTTGCTTTGGTGATGGTGGGAGAACTGATGGATGAGTGGAACAGGCATGAGATGTCGGAGCCACCTCCTGTTTATAATCTCATGATATTCCCAGGCAGGAGAGACACAGCCAACCAAGAAAACAAAGAAACACAGACTCTTTCCCCTGAGCAGGGCTGGAATGTGCTGCTCATGGTATGATCCAAATCCTTGCTTTTTGCTTTTTTTGTCCTCGCCGAGAAGGTAGTAGTCAGATCTGTAAATACCAAAAATGGTTACATCCATTAGCTTGTACTCCAAGAGGCAGAGTGTGTCAGTCAGTCATGTAGAATCCCCCCCTGTTCACACCATAGTCCACAATCTGTCCAGGAGAGGTCAGTGCGTCCGGACAGCGTCCAGGCCCATGTCTCCCCCGGGAGCACTAATGGAACAGGCCTTCACTCTCTACCTCGCTCATCAGTCTCTGTGCGCCGGGCTCCAGCCGCCATTGACTTGTAAATCGAGCACGGGTCTCCAGTTTGCCCCTCGACATGCTGAACCCTCAATCACAGGAGATGGCATGAGTGGAGCAGATTATTAGAGCGCATGTGTGTCCTGTCACCATGACACGTGTGATCACTGTGACATTTGTGATCACCGGTATTTATATGTGCACGGGAGGGGGGTTGATTCAGCGATTCAGGAGAAGGTCATCCTCTCTAGGTAGGGGAAGAGAGTTCATCAGGCAGAGAGAGCCTGCCTCGTAGATTTGCGAGAAAAGATCCCAGACAAGAGCTGGACTTTAGGATGCAGGAGCTGCGTGCAACATCGTCTGTCTGTTCTTCAGTCCTGCATCATTCTCCCACAGTGACCTGAAGATAGAGAGAAAAAGAAAGGATAGGATGATGGATGGTAGAAAGAGAGAGAGAGAGAGAGAGGGAGAGGGAGTAGGAGGAGTAGGGGAGGGAAGTGTGGGGGATGCGTTAGTGAAAATAAACATATCCTCAGCAGAGAGGCGACAAGGAAACTCTCATTAGCATAGCAACAAGCCTGTGATGTCTTATCATGTTTCTGTGCATCGCCGGATGCACTTTACATCTTTGCTAATGCATTAACATAACAGTGGCACTAATAAAGGACTTGCACAAAAGCAACTGGTTTTGCTTCTCTGCCTGCCGTTTTCAGATTGAAGATTAGCTGTAGTAATATTTTGCCATCCTTGTTGTGCATAATGTAAATATTGCAGAAAAAAAGCTCAGCTGCCGTAAATTGTTGTGTGTCACTTGCACAGCCACAGTGGAGATAATATTATTACCCAGTTTTCATGATAGGACAGACTTGCATAGAGCTTTAACACAGTGTGAATCCTCGGGGAACTTGTCATATTAAAGACACGGATGCACCCCTCGCGTTCACTATGCATGGTCCATGTAATCTCGTCAGTGGAACATGTCGGTCATTCTTCAAGGTTGTTTCAGTGAGGGATGCCATACTTTCCTGTGCCACAATGTCAGCAGAAATGAGCAATGAGTCCCGTGCTTCAGTACCACGCAAGAGAGAGGATCATGCATGTTGCAAAGAAGCACAGTTTTAAAGTGCACTTTACATATCAAGTTTCTGGTATCACAGAGCTTGACAGTTTGGGTTATGATGTGTGTGTGTGTGTGTGTGCGCGTGTGTGCGGGCGCGAGCCCACTGTATGGGAATATAAAGACATCCTAATGCATGAACAAATGATCAAAAGCCTTTTAAAGTGTGATGCTTACAGTAGCAGCTCCTGGACGTATTTTAATCAGTTACTTATAGGTTTCCCTTGAATTATAAGCATATGTTTCTAAATTAAAGTCTTGCAACAATACAAGTTATTCAGGAAATTACATGGCTGCAGGTTTCTAACCCCATGCATTTGTTGAGGTGTTTGGCACTGAGTTTTATTTGCTGTCACATACGCTCTCCTGTAAATCAAGCCAGTAAGCAGAGTGCCCCATCAAAACATGGCAAAGCTCACCAGGCAGGGTAAACACAGATGCTCCGGAGCTGGTCCATACACCACGCTGTCCCCCCTCTCATTGCAGCTCTGCAACAATCTAGGTCGACTGACAGAAACTGCCGGTTTATCCTCTGATCTTTCCAGCAGTAATCCAGGAGGTGGGAATGAATATTGTTGAATACACAAGGGTCACACAACTGACAGATGTTCTTTCCTTCCTGAGTCCCAGACAGAAAAAAACAAGTCCACAGAGATTAGTCCTGACAGTGATGTTGGTGGAATTCTTCTTTTTCTCCCTTTGTCTCTCCCTTTCCTCTTATCCATCCATATGAATTGGTTTGTGAATACTCATCATCTTACCAACTCTCTGTTGCACTCCCTCCCAGCCTAACTGCCCGGATAGGAGTGCAAACCATCACACTCCTGGTATCTCTCTATCTCCCGCTCTGCTCTGCTCTGCTCTCCACTCTCTCTCTCCCTCTCTCTCTCTCTCTCCCTCACTCCCTTGTTCCCTCTCTCTCTCTCTTACTGCGGAGGTTTGCAGTGCTCCCCCAATCCTGATTGGTCGTCTGTAATAGGCTTAACCCTTTCCTCTCCTGTGAGGGGAGGTATTTCCTTTTGTTCTGACTCTATCCTCTCCTCTCCGCCCTGACAGTGACTGTGACATCCCGTGTGGGGCTGTAGTGATTTGGAAAAAAAGCTCGTACTACGCTTTTGCACGGGGACTTTTGATGCCACTGTGCTAAACACACAACCTGCTGCAGAGTCGGCTGGGCAGACTGTAGAACGGAAAGCGGCAGAAAATTGTGGGATGATGTATTAATTAGCTCTGTCACAATGTAATGAACAAGTAATGTGTATGTGCACCATAGGGGGAATGATGAGGATGGAGAGCCAGCAGAGAGAAGCAATATTTTTTTGTATTGATTTTTTTTGCACACATACATAGGTCTTAATATGCGTGTGCAAGTGAGCATGAGAGGCGGGGAGACTGACAGAGAGACGATAAATCCTCGCAGCTGTGAGTGGGAGAAATAGATTATGCAGGAAAGAATAAAAGTCAGAAAAGAAGAGATAGAGGATCGCACCTCTGATTGATAGTTTCAATTAAGTTGCTCTGTCAGATCAGTAAGAGGTTGACCACCCTCCATTCTTTTGTCAAGGCTCATTTGTCAGGTGCAATTATTGCCAGAGGGCATCCTGGTACCTGACAGCCTCCAGTAAAGAAGATGGGGGCATCTGTTGCTCTGGCTTGGCTACCTGATAAACTAACGATTAAAGCCCAGAGAAAATACATCAGGTGTTGTTATTGCGATGGTGACAGTTTAATAATTGCACTTTGCCTTCCATCACTTAGTTTTCGAGGCATTTAAAGTTGGCTTGCAGCACAGCTGGGATCTAGAAGGGATTTAAGCTATTTCCTTGGCAGCGAGAGAACGATCAATTAGTTGATCAACAGAAAATGGATTGATAAATTTGGCAATCAACAAACAAGTCGTTTTTCAAGCCAGTTTATCAAATGTGAATATTTGCTGCTTATAAAATTAATAGCTCTAGGTTTTGGAGTGTTGGTATGACAACAGCAATATCTCACTGAAGAACTGAGAAAGACATTTTTCACAATTTCCTAACATTTTGTTGCCTAAACACTCAACTGATTAATAAAACAAAAATGAAAATCATTTTAATCACTGCAAACCTACACGTTGCATGATGAGCTGCGCAGTCACAACGTAGTTTCTTGATATAATCTCTTCCCTGATACTGTACCAGCGGTAAACCCTTTAATCTAGAACGAATTGAAGGTCAAGGGGAAAACCTCGATTACAATCGGGCATTATTGAGGGCATCAGATACCCCTGATCATGCAGAGATACGTGTTTCCCTTCCACTTGATACATGAAGACCACCACTCACTGGAGGATTAAGATGAGCAAGTATTTGCATGTTTCTAAGCCTGTCATCAACTGTACTGTAATTCTCACTTGATCTTCACATTGCACGATATGTGGCATGGCACGTGTGGCGGGAGGGAAAGTATATGTGTGGATGGAGGAAAGATTTGAAGTTTGACAGATGGAGGACGAAAGCACTTTTATCTGTGGTGGCTGGGTGGTGTGTTTCGGTCGCACATATCTACCTATTGGGATGTTTGTCTAGCTGCATGTTTGTGTCCCCAGGATTGCATGTTTGTGTACCTTGATGTACTGTATGCACTCAACATCAAGTACCTGCTTCCTACACGGGATCCATCCGCACGCCTCTAGCTGTCAGACTATAATTACACAGCACATCAGTGCAAAACAGCTTCTCTGTCACCGCCTGCAACTCAAGGCACTGTGCGTTTCATAAGAAGCATCCTGAGGAGAGTGGAGAGTGGACGTGTACACGAAAACCCGAACAAACCCCTTGAAAGCCTTCTTACGGCTGGTTGGGAATCCTCCTAGCTTGAAGAGTGGTAAACATGCTGCTGCAAAAACACTGCATTCCCAAAACTTCAGAGTTCAATAGAAGAATGATGTTAATATTTCATTCCTATTAATATTTCATCCAGCTTTTTCTTGCTGTCCCCAGACTCCACTGTCTGATATTCACTTCAGCTTTTCTCCCTTTCAGTGTCTGTAGACGGTCATGGATGTACTGTATGTATTCGCCTGTCGATGCTCGCACTTATTGCGTGTTCACACCTTCGTCAGTCCAGTGTGAGTCGTGTGTCAGTGAGGAGGACCCTCTCTGGTATGAGCTCATCAGATAAGGAAGATGCAGATGTGCCGTCAGTGGTCATCTTATTTCAGTGCTTTGCATGTCAAAACGACGGCAGGCAATCGCGCAATAGTGGGATGGAACCCGGCACGGCCAGAGGACCCAACACACAGGCTTTTATCTCCTCCCTGCAGCAGGCATCCTGCACTTCCATTTGATGCCACTGTGATTTGCTCCAGATTGCTCCAGAACAGCGTTATCCCAGCACTAACAGAGTGGCTCGTTTCAAATGTTGTAGGGGTCTGCTGTCGTCTGATATATTTAAACTGCCCTTTTCACAAACCCTCCGGAGCTCCTGGTCCAACCACGCATCGACCTGAGCGGTCACACTGAAATGGAGAAAGAAAAAAACATCTCTTTTGCTGCTATTGTTTTTGTCGGAAATATATTTTTCTTCCTCAAATATTTAGCAATCTCGCCAACTGCCTAAGTTATCCATAGAGTACCTCAGTGAAATTTACACCAGAAAGAAGACTGTGTAGAGAACGGGAGAGAAAAGGGAAGACCACATTCCAAGGTCCTCTGGTTTTTGCCTGGGGTTTGACCACGGGTCAGTCTGCTTTGGCCTCAGTCCCAGGGTCTCTCTTTGGATTCATGCTCAGTTGGTAAGAGATGAAAGTCCCTGGATCAAGTCAGAAGAAGAGAAGATGAGAAGAAGTCCATCCTTTCCTCCTCCAACTTTTAACACTTGAGACTGATGATCAGCAGCTGAAGATTAAACGCACCCTCAGTCCTAGAGGAAATGTTAATGTATCCTCTTCATCCCCGCACAGGTCCATTAATGTTGAAGTGGCTTCACTGTACACGGCATTTAGTGCAGAATATCGTGCAAGGCTTTTGGTACCATCAGTAAAATACTGTTTGAGAGAAAAAAAAACGAACTAGTTAATATGGTTATACAATAGATTACAGCCCTCATGTTATTGTGTAATCATTTTTCAATTATGGTGCACTTAAATAATTATGTGGTACAATATGATTAAAAAGGGGAACAAAGCAGGACGGTATAGAAATAAATGTGTAAATATTTGTGAAGAGCAAATATCACCTAAGAAAAATGCGGAATTTATGATAGACCATAGATTATTTTTATATTCTGTTTTTCCCTTGATCACAGACAGTTACCTGTCAGACAGTCATTTGTTTTTGCACGATCGTGAAATAATTATTTCACCATCTCAGTCCAAACGTGATCGGAAATCTTCTCCTTGTGACCAATAGATAATATGCACAGAACTCTGACATGATAATATCTAGTAACAGCAGTCCTAATTTATTCTGTTAATGACATCAGCATGTCATTATTGCCTAATGCAGCTGCAACCTGTCGAACTTTGACCAATGCAGGTATTCAACTACATAATAACAGAAGAACAACTAATGGCCTAACCTGCCATATCTCTCGAGCCCATAAACATATTGTGTTTCCTGATCTTAGCAAAATGCTGCTTTAGTATTATTATTAGATTTTTGTTCCTGTTGTCATCAGCAGTTTGTGAGTAGTCTAAATGGTGGTCAAATTCAGGCCTACTGAATTTTTAAAAGTTAAATCTGAGAAATATTAAACAGAAAATTAAAAATACCTCATCCTGCTCATTTTCAAGAGCACCTTTAGTTAGTTTAGTTAGTCTTACCCTGCCAACAACATGCTTTTTCCACACTATACAGTAGTACCACGTTTGGATACAAGTACAGCACAACAGAATCTACAGTATCTGATCTCAGCTGTGATGTCAGGTGGGTTCAGATCTGTAACTAATAGAAGCCAGTGCGGCTGTTTCTCCTCCTCCCACTATCTAGTGTTGACTTTCTCTTACACAACGAAGCTGTTATTGAATTGCTGTTTTTTGGCATTCCTGAATGGAAACCTCCCATGAAGTGCACTTTACACGTATCTTGTCATTTGCCTCAGTATTCTCTGTTGCTGTCATTCAAGGGGGTTTTATTGTTATAGTCTTACAAGCATTACTCAGATGTTGATTACAGTAGGTGCCAGGGTTGTGTAACCACCTCTCTCTCGCTCTTGCGCTTTCTGTATCTCCCTCTCCCTCTCATACTCAATCGCTCATCCTTCTTTCTGTTCTGCTATTGATTTACAGTCACGGCGGTATTGCAGGTCAGTAAGGTTAGAGCCATAAAGCCGAACTAGGTGAAGTCAGCTGTTTAACCCTGACAGCGGGGTTAGAGATTGTCCATGTAGCTTCTTCAGTCCCCCAGCATCGCATACACAGGCAGATCCCTCTGCTGCTTCCTGCTGTACTGTGACCTCTTCACTGTTCTCTGTCACGGAGACGAACAGCTTCTTTTCCATCAGCCTTTTAGAAGTCCACCACTTCCTGTCACGGCGCAACATCTGTTTACGTTAGCCATGTCAAAGAGCGTCGGCCAAGGCGTGGGAACGCAAGGGAGAGCATGGGGGACCCCACGCTCACCCACGGGGAGGTGCGAGCGCAGTGCAGGGCTGAATCTTTGGGGGGGGTAAGCACGTAGACGACAACCACACACACTCCGCAGATAAACACACAGATGCACAGATTCATGCTCCTCCCTGCAGGCCATCAGAGCGCTCAGTGTTTGTCATCACATTTCGTATGGTCATGCTGCTACCCCTGGGAGTTCATGTTACTGGAAAAGGCACAGTTCTCTTGAAACAGCCGCTTTCCTTTCCACAACTAGTTTAAGGACTTGAGTAACTTGTTTGTTTTCATTGACTAACTTGAGGGCAACTGGGTCAGCCGATTTTGAATTGCGCGTGTCTGACTGTAAGTGCATATGTGGAAAAATTTATTATTTTTCATGCTTGCTTTGTGCAAAGGACAGTTCCAGCCCTGAGGTTTTATGTCTACAGCATGTGTGTGTGTGTGCGTCTGCACGTGTGTTTGTGTCTCTCTTAGTGAGTTTGTGTTATTAAGGGCTGAGACTGCCATGCTGTCTGTGGTCTAATCCCGTCGGCCCCATCGGCTGACTGACGACTAATAAAACGCCTTATCCCTGTGTTCAGCAGCCACAGGGGAGTCAACAGAGGGGGTGCACCCCTCTTGAAAGAAGTGACTTGCTTAAGAGTACAAAGACCATTCTCTGAAGGCCACAGCAACACAGATGAGGGACTTCTTAATGAAGCGCTGCCATTTTATGCGATTGCTACAGAGTAGTGTGCCATTATGGAGTCGCGTTTAGCATTTCCTTCCAGTAATTTGTCCATGTTGAGTTACTCCACTGTTCTAAAAGTGGATATGCAGCAAACTTTGAAGTTAGCTCACATTATAATGTTTTATTCTGGTGTTGGTTTTCTTCTCTCATCTGTTTTTGATGGTGACATAACACGAGTTTGCAGTGGAGGGAGAGGACGCTAACAGCATGTGCACCGTGCACCGAACATCCTCAAACTAATGTAAAGAAAGCTTTGTGGTCGGAACACTGTGCCCTTGTAGTTGCTGGTGCCGAACAATGCTTGTTTTTTCTCTTCTGGATCTCCTTTGAGTTGCAGTCTTTAGGGGGATGGAGGGATTAACCGCAGATAGATGGGCCTGTGAACACCAACAGGAGGCCCACTAATAAGCAGAGTTACTCGTCCTTTTACACGTACGCATGTATTCACACACACATGCCCACACACTAACAAACAAAATGAGAATTGTATATATTGCACATTTGCGTCAATACATAGTCACCAGCTATCCTTATCGAGACATACTGTAATCTATACTTTTTAAGGAAGCACTGGTATTCTGCAGACACGAATAAAAGCCAACTAGGGCATTCCTGCTATCTTATTTTCGTACAAGAGCAGCTTCCCTGTACAGTGATTTATTTGGCTCTTGACAACTGTCCTATTTTAAATGAAATGTAATGCCTGCAGGGAAGGGCTCCAATCTTGCACCTTGTACACACAGACGGCATGACACAAGCCTTTTGCTGTTGTTCCCTCCCTCAAATTGCCAATTTTTTCCGCCCCCTGTCTCGTGCCTTCGCCTGGTTCTCTTCCTTCACACTTTCTCCGCTAGCACCTTACAATAATTATCCAGTGCTAGCTGTCGTCTTGTGCCTGTCCCCAGTCGCACCTTGTCAGCGAGGCCTCTCTTCTCGGCGGTCCGCCACTAATGGGCGACTGCCTCGGCTCTGACAGCCAAAATGACCCTTTCTTCCTCAGCTGCTACCTCTTCATTAAGGCCTGCCTCCAGCTCCTGCGGCACAAAGATCAGCACCTTTGTCTTTGTGTCTGTCACACCAGCTGGGGATCTTCAGCTCCTCCTACCATCCAGGTCAATATCCAAATCCCAATCCGCACAAAAACTCACCACCTGTGCACCTGGCAGGATGGTGGGAGTGTGGATGCGCATCTCCTCTCCTGCTCAAAGTGTGAACTGAATGGCTCTGACGCTGATGTTCTCAATTGTATGAAAGCGAAACCTTGATACTTGATATCAACCTAACTTCTAATACACATGGCGAGGAGCCTAAATGTGTGCCACAAAATGTGAAGACAGTATCTTTTCCTGTTACTTCTCCACTGTTTGAATGGAAGGAAATAGCTGTCAATTATGTGTAATTAAGAGTGAAATGCTGCACTGAGCTTGTTCTGTATACTGTAGTGAGGATGTGTAGCAGTGAATGGGGCTCTTTATTACACCTAGACGTACATAACTCAACCTTTGACAGGTGCGGCATGAAAGATAATTTATCTCGCCACTTTCAGAATTAGACTGATGCCCTTAAATCACCGCCGATTATTTAGCCTTTTAGAGCCCCAGAGACACCAGGTGCAGTTCAGTCCGGTCTCCATGTGTGAGTGGGATGACTGTTGCTCAGGAGTGTGACAGTCTGCGTGGGCGGTAGCAGTGGGGTGTTGGCCCTGCCTATGGGCGTACCAGGCTGTTGCCCTTGATTGTCTGGCACAGGGTCAAGGTAACACAGGGCTGGTCACTACCGTCAGCACTTCTCATCGTCAGGGCACACACTGTGACACCGCTGGGATCAGCGTGACCAAAAGTGTGCATTTGTGCGTGCACGACTGAGGACGCTGTTAGAATGCCGATGCTCCTCTTTTAGGTGTACCGCGATGAGTCATGTTAAAGTAGACTGCCAAACAATTATAAACTATATAATCAGTGCGTCGTTGCTGGTACCATAGTGGCTGACTCATATGCCGCACTGTAACATGTACATCCTGTGGTGTGTGTGTGTGTGTGTGTGTG